>JAODUE010000021.1:4223912-4240707 GCA_027564755.1 Amblyopsis hoosieri | reverse complement strand
GTGTGTGTGTGTGTGTGTGTGTGTGTGTGTGTGTGTGTGTGTGTGTGTGTGTGCGCGTGCGTGCGTGCGTGCATGTGCACGTGCGTATTGACGGGGCCTTAACTTTATGTCAGGATATTGTACATTGTAACGCGTCGGCAGCAGTAACGTTTACGTGATACAGGGCTTCTTTTGGGAGCCTGTTGTTGAAGGTTACTGGAAGTGTGCAGGAGAAACCTGACCTGATACCAAACGTTTAATGAAACACACGGTGTGTGTGTGTGTGTGTGTGTGTGTGTGTGTGCGCGCGTGTCACTGCCACAGTGCAGCAGCAGAATACTAAGAGACCCAGGAATATGACTCATCTCTCTCTGTGGACCTGGGGAGGGAAGGGATGTTGCTGATGCTACAGGAAACCGATATCAAGCGCTGTCATCAGAGAAGGGGGGAGGGGGGGGGGGGATTGATTGACTGATGTACCTGCTTTCATTTGGTTTGTCTGTCTGTCTGACTTCTCTCTCTCTCTGTCTGTCTCTGCCTTCTCTCGTCCGCCCTAGAGACGACAACTTCTCCGACACGCTGAGCCAGAAGGCTGACAGCGAGGCTAGCAGCGGTGGCGGCCATGCCAGCGACGACAAATGCTCCGGGAAAGACATTGCCTCGCCTACTGACAGCCGTATCTCTGAGGCCTACATCTCCAGGTTGGCCTGCACAGTCCTGTGTCCTGTCTGTCTGTCTGTCTGTGTGTGTGTGTGTCTGCTCTGCAGTGGATTCATTAGCGGAGATCCTCTACATTAGGACACACGCTGTGTCTACGCTGGGCCAGCGTTAGCTAAAAGACACTCAAAGGCGTTTTAGTCGGCTATTGCAAGCTAATTGTAAGCTAATACACTTTTTGTCTAATTCACCAAATATCTCCTCGCATTTCGCTAGCTAACCGTTCTGTGTGTGCTGAAAACATCAATCAGATACTTCTACACAGCCCTGGCCCCGTAAATAGGAACATAAAGTGGCGAACATCGCTCACATCAACTAAGCCGTAGCACTACTCTTTGCTGCACAGTGCACTTTGGTGTGTGGGGCAGCGCCGCGGATGGATGTTGTTTTGATTGTGTTGTTGTGTTGATTTGAGCTCGGAGTTATTAAGAATTACTAACCCTGTCTTTATTCTAATAACAGAACCCACTGTTCAGTGTAGAAGGCGACCATACTGTAACAACATGTAATATATGGACACATTATGTATAGATACACATGCTTAAAGAAAATGACTTTTTCTAGTCAACTTTATATTGCTAATAGTATTATACTTGACCTCCCCAAGCGTCATTAACATGAGACCCCTTGGATATCTCTATGGGGGGTGGACATTCTGCACATATTCTAAATGGCAGAGCATTCTAAAAGCTTAGCTAGTTCAGCTGTGCCAACCGGTGCCACTGATATCCCATATTTATTCTATGCAGCTTTACAAAGTCACCCAAGACATGGAAGTTTTCCCTCAAAATGACTTTGGAAGATTCTCTAGTAGGTGGACACGTGGCATTGTACATTGCTGCGTGTTTCTGCATAGCGCTCTTATTAGATCAGTGATGAATGGACTGACCACCACCTGTGCTATTATAGGAGCACAGAGCAGTAATGGAGTACTACAGTGCACACTATAATCCTCTATAAGCAGCCAGGTGCTGTTGTAACCCTAGTTTACCCCTTTCAGCCTAATTGTGGGATTGCTGCACGATTACTGGAGGTGCATTCGCTTTAAATTCCAATGTGTTTCTAGTCTGCGAACGTTCCTCGTTTCTTGTACTGATGCATGGTATCAGGCAGAATCACATTAAGTATATCAAAGCATAATGCTATAGTGGTGCGTGCTTACTGCTTAGTCATCAAGGGCAGAACGCACACACACACACACACACACACACAATCGTACACATCATTTTGGCAGGTAGTCTCGTCGGCTGGTGGCGTGCCAGTATTGTGTCTCTTGTTCTTCCATTCATTGCTGCACTTGCATGTCGAGGGGAGCAGGCGACCTTGAAATGTCTGCTGCTAGCTCTCGCCGAAAGAGTACAGCGATACTGAAGCAAGCTTTGGCTGTCAAAATCATAATGGCTTTTAGCTCAAGGAGAAGTATGAAGTGAAATGAACAGTGTGACATAATGCTGTCCCTATCCATTCATGTGAAGTTAGCCAGATAGGTGTTCATCTCGCCTGTGTGCTGTTCTATTCAGATATGCCTCGGAACTGCTGAATCTTTCATATCCTAAGCTTTATTTAGACATTTCCTCTCCCACTGTTCTCAATCAACAGTGTTCCTACAAGACAAACCGCGGGCCGGGCAAATGTCTGACAGATTTTATGCTAACTAGCTTTTACAGCCACCCTAAAATGGCATTACAGTAATTGTGTATATCTATATTTTAACTGATAGAATATTTACTATGCTATTGTCTAAAATTTTGAGTAGAATTCATGAGTTTGTGGTGTCATATCAGTTCAAATTGTTCCTGTTTTTAGAATGAGGTTTTCAGAGACAGGAGCTTGTGGAATGCCAAATGATTTACCTTATTATTCCAGGCCCCAAAGCAGTCAGTTTTTAATAAGGTGATGGCTTAGAAGTTGCTGTGAGCCTACTGTAGCTTTTGTGGTCTTTGCTAAGGCTCAGTCCCAGAGGGGTCTGGTGTTATGTAAGTAGACTGCTCCCCCTGCAGGGCATCAACTGTTCCTGCAGGTGTTTACAGTTTAAGGTTTCTTTTGTGTGAGAAATTGTTTACGGTGCAAAGCTGCAGTTAACTCTCCTCCAATATACTCATATGTTATAGCCAAGCCACTAGCTTTGGAGGCTTACATCTAGGTTAATGTACTTGTTTTATCATTAAAAAGAACAAACAATGTCAAACAATAATATTTTAATGTCTAAACCGCAAAATGAGAGATATACCTTTTGAAACAGAAATATTAAACATTGATATAATAACAATGTTTTCATTTATCTTAACAGTAATTCAAATTTAATGCATATACTATAATAATATTTTGGTTACCTTGTGAGCAGTCACAGACATTCTAGCATCTTGCCAAGCTACATTAACTGCTAATGGTTATGGCAGTTGTTTTGATAAGACATTACCGTGGATGTCTCCGACACTAGTAGGGCCACAAGTCATATACTGTATACGGAGTCATTATTGGCTCTGTGTACGAGTGTTCTGTATTGTGTGTGTGTGTGTGTGTGTGTGAACAAATAGAGGAAAGCTGTCATGCTAAAACAACTACTGTAGCTTTTTCCAGTGTGTTTAAAGCTCAAAAGCTTATATCTGGCAAGCTGGTTGGCAGCCAGGCATTACTGTATCTGCTCTTCAAAAAGCTTCTTTTGGCTTTTTACACTAGGCTATCAGTTGTATAAATATGTTCATGAGCACTTACAGAGTTGATGTACAACTTTTTTCATGGCATTAATGCAGCAAAGCGTGCACATTTAGAAAGGTCGTCAAAGGGTAAACTTCTTAAAATTATGAATAATGGTGCCGTGCATGTTGTAATTATGGAACTCTTGTCTTCTTTTATAAATGAGTTGGACCTTTATTTCAACAGGAAGCCATACTGAGAGGCCTGCACACAGCAGACATTAATACACGGCACAATAAATCAGAACAGAACAATAAACGCATCATAAACAACATTAACAAGGATATTGATTATTCCTTTTGAAATGGCTATGGGGGTAGGGCACCGATTCAGCTAAGTGTGGGGCATAATAAATGCTGTTTTACCCAGTGGAGGCTGTGCAATGAGGAGTATCTGAAACTAACAGGAGCTGTGCCATACTTGTACTGTGATCTCTGAACAGCAATCAGATATTTTTGAGGTTTTACATGAAATACGTATGTAAAACCTCAAAAAGCCCCAGACACACTGCAAGCGAATAGCAGCGATGTGGCGACTAGCAGCGATGTAGACCAGAGACAATAGAACGTCACTAAAATTCGGGGACGTGTATTGACGGCAGGCAAATGAATGGCCGGCGACGAGAAATGGACGGGGGACCAAGCTATACTAATCTTAACTTCAGGCGACGCAATTGAGGCAACTACCAATGGGAGCTAAGGATATTGTTGACTAACAGATTGACTGAAACATTTTGGGTGGGATATATACAAGAGGGATACCTAGGCAACCAAAGCTTGGAATGTAAACAAGAAACTAATTTTCAGCTAGTAATGTAAGTAGTGAGCGAGGATGGATTGCGTGTTGTGTGTGTGTGTGTGGATCCAATGTAAAATATGTCTGTGCCAGTAACCCTACGGAGCAGCACCATGAATAAACCCTCTCCCAACCCCACCCAGCAGGCACAGGAAGCGGTCAGAACCCCCCTCCCGCCGCCCTCCGGCGAGGCCTAGCGACGTGCACTGCGCGGCACACCCCTCGCAGCAGGGCCACGCTCCCGAGCTGGGCTCCCCGGCGCTGAGCCACCTGAGCCCGCGTGACGTCCTGCGGAGCCGCAGCCACCTGCCCACGGACAGCCCCGAGCGGCGGCGACGCGCCGGTCACGGCAGCCTGACCAACATCAGCCGCCACGAGTCCCTGAAGATGATGGAGAGCCCGCCCATCCGCCGCTCCACGTCCTCCAGCCAGTACACGGGCTTCTGCGACAGCCACCACCACCTCCATCACCTGCATCACCTCCACGGCACCAAGCCCCTGGACCCGGAGACCATCGCACAGGTCAGCGCGGGACCAGCCCAGCCCCACCCTGTAAAAAGAACCCAGTCAGTCTCTGTTGTCTTCTGTTACCACTGGCTGCTATTGTCTGTTAGAGTGCACTGAGAATATCGCAGGCAGACAGCAGGGGGCGTCATTTGAGAGAGAGTGCTATGAAGCTGAGGTCGAGATGTTGTGTCTCTTGTTCGTGTAAACCAGTGGTCCCCAATCCTGGTCCTGGAGGGCCGCTGCCCTGCATGTGTTAGATGTCTCCCTGCTCCAACACACCTGATTCAAATGAGTGGGTCGTTATAAGGAGCTATTCATTTGAATCGCCTGTGTTGGAGCAGGGAGACATCTAAAACATGCAGGGCAGCGGTAGGACCAGGATTGGAGACTACTGGTGTAAACCTTCTTCCTGTCTAGCCTGTAAAACCGTATTTACACCTCCGTGTTTATTTGGCTGATTCATAAGTAACGTGACACTATTATGCAACAATTACATTGATTGAACATAAATAATGCAGTGTATGCGCACGCCCACACCTGAGTCTGTCTAATCAGCTACATTAACAAACACCTGTGTTTAATTTAGAAAGAAAGTGTACCTCTCATTGGTAGCACTTCCAGGTCACTGTGGAAAAGGGTAATTGACCCCAAGCTCTGTAGTTTGAGGACTATTGCTGCATTCAAGCATATCTCGGAACTCGGAAGTTTTGACTTCTGACATGGAAAAATAATACAAAATGCCCCCTCATCTCGGAATCTCAGGCAATGTTTCTCTTCACCGAGCAACATGACACATGGAAATGCAATTTGAGATTTAGCTAGCCTATATTAATACAATATACAATTTGATATGTAAAGATATAATAAAAATGTGTTATTGTTATGTAGTAGCGATTTTAACGGCTACAGTCAACAAGGCAAAAAATAACAGGATTGACAGTACGATGTGAAGTGAAGCTCAACGGTCGGGCGTCCGTGTTTTCTGACCTGACACAAGCTTGAACGGATATAACCATTAAATGACGTGTTTCCCAGTTCAGATTTCCCACCTCCGACCAATGTCGAACTTGGCGTGTCCTAGTGCAACTGTTAATTCACCGCCCTAAGATATCCCACGATCCAACAAGTAGACAGATAATATTCCAATATTCTTTTCCTTGAAGCAAATAATGTATGGCTTATGAAGCACATACTATTGTAATCATTATGCATTATATTGTGTACAGTATTTCGAATAGAAAAAGTATTTTATTAAAGCTTTTGATAGTGGTTCCTTTACACCAGTGATTCCCGACCCTGGTTTTGGTGACCCACAGTCCTGTATGTTTTGTCTCCCTGCTCCAACTCACCTGATTCAAATGAATGGGTCGTTATCAATCTGTGCTGAAGCCTGATAATGACCCATTCATTTGTGTTGGGAAATATTGCTGTAAACATCTATCCAGAACAAAAATAGACCTCATAAATAGTTTTACGTCAGCAATATGAAATTACGGATCCAGTGTCTTTCTTCTTCGCAGGTTTTTTAAACTAGTGTTTTGACCTACAGTACGTATATTTGTCTGAACTTACTGTAACATTCAGCCGCAGATTAATTACATTACGCTATTGGCCTGTGCCATGTACATCATCTGCAGTGCTTATGTATAACTTAATACATACTCTGTATAAAGTAATGTTAATGTATTACTCTCATATCTTCTATGTGAAATTATAGCATGTGCAAATATGGTCATGGTGATATACAGTAGCAACTTACGAGGTCTATTGGCGCAATCTATTGTAATCAGAATTTAGAACAGAACGACCTTCGACGAGGAAAAACACAATGGAACGCTGCTTCAAGACGGAATTCTAGGTCGGAAACTATGGCAAGATTTGTCAAGCCTGAGTTAAGCACCGATATAAACACACATGACGTCACAGCAATGTGGCAGCGTGTGATCACACAGTTGGATATAAGGAAAAACATCTTTAATATACCTACTTTATATAGCAGTGTGTTGTGAAACATATTTGCAAGCATGAGGTGGTCTATAGCCGACTCCTCCTGTCTCTTTTAGTGTGATCTGTTAATCAGCTGCTCTAGTTTTGGCTAGTCTGGCGCTGTGGACAGATAGACAGACAGAATTGATAGCTATTCGGCTTCAGTAGATGCTTGGTGAAGATTAGAGACCTGTTGTCCCGAGCAGATACACTGGACGCATTTAGATTGGAAGTCGATAATACAGACTCTGAAATATCGACTTGCAATGGATTGCAGTTTATGACATGGCACATTTTCACAGAGGTGCCACGTTAGTGAAAACAAGACACAAGTTTAGGTGCCAGTGTACCAGAGTCCATTGCTTCCTAGTTGCTTAGTTCCGTTTTTACCGGGCATTGGAATAATTAACGTTGGTAGCTACATCTGGGATACCCTACTAAAATACATCGTGAAAAGGGTTAAAGTGTGTTAAAGTATGACCCAGTTCCCGTTATTGTCAGCACTTAATCATTGCACCTGGATCGCATCTACTAATTTAATTATCAACAGCTGTACAGCTTCACCCTACGTTGACAGGTCCATTAAAGGTATAGTCGGCTATTGCAAGCTAATTGTAAGCTAATACACTTTGTATCAAATTGACCAAATATCTCCTTGCATTTTGCTAGCTTACCGTTCTGTGTGCTGAAATAAGAATACTACACAGCCCTGGCTCTGTAAATAGGAACACCGCTCACCACAACACAATACGTTTCAATGTGTGGGGCGACACTGCGGAAGAATATTGTTTTGATAGGAGCTCGAAGCAAGCGTTCTGGAGAATGACCCTTCCTTTAATGGAGACACAGCATAGACCTGAAACCACTCTTGTCTGTCTGCATGTCTGTTTGTCTGTCTGTCAGCAGGACGACGTTCAGATGAACAGAGCTTGTCATCGGTATTGGCATGGTCAGGGAGAGACCTCAGTACGAGAGAGCGCTTCACATTGCACGTGTGATGCATGCTGGGTGTATACCTGTGTGTGTGTGTGTGTGTGTGTGTGTGTGTGTGTGTGTGTGTGTGTGTGTGTGTGTGTGTGTGTGTGTGTGTGCGCGCGCCTATTTTATGTCCCCTGTTTTACTGGCCTACTCACTCTTCTCCCTGTCCTGTCTCGTCTTCTGCACACTGTTGCCGGGCGACCACACAGGACATAGAGGAGACGATGAACACGGCTCTGAACGAGCTGCGTGAGCTGGAGAGGCAGAGCTCCGCCAAGCACGCCCCGGACGTAGTGCTGGACACCCTGGAGCAGAGGCAGAGCTCCGGGAGCGCTGGAGGGGGCCCCGCCAGCTCCAGTGAGCTTCTGGGCGGGCCTGCACACAGGTCCGCCACCGCAGCCGCCGTCGAGCCGGCCGGCCGCCGCCGCAACACCGGCTCCAGCGACGCCGTGAGCACCTTCAAGCCGGCGGTGGCACCGCGCATGGGGGTGCAGGTGAAGCCTCCCGCCCTCAGGCCCAAGCCCATGGTCTTGCCAAAGACTAGCCAGGCCCCGCAGCCCTCAAGCCAGACTTCTCAGGACCCCCTGGACAAGTCCTGCACCATGTGACCACGTTTACAGCAGACGTGAACAACATACACGGCTAAGCTAATAGCTAATGAACTGTAAGAACATACAAATGGAAGAAGCAGGTGTACTGAAAACTGTAGAAACGTGTTATCAGTGTCTATAACGTGATCGTAATATTAAACACAATATCAGTGGTTAACATACTTTTGGGCAGGACAACAAAATACTTGAGGGTAAGTTATACTATCCTGCTTGCTTTGTGAAATGTACGTGTTTACTTACTGACAATTAAAAGTGAATTGAATACAGATGAGCTCAGAGGAGAGTAAAAGATGGGTGTAGAAACTGCAATATAGTAGTGGACTGGTAATTATCTGAGTGGTTTACAGTAATCTGTTAATATGCCTACCATTAAATATGGTGGGATATTTCCTTTAATACTTTGTAAACGACACATTTTAAAGGCTTCCTTAAATGTTTTAGACATTTTACACCGGTAATTTACGGGTTGTTTACCACTGAGCCCAAAGAAGTGTTCATGTCAATTGTTTTTTTTTTTCTTCAATATAACCAGAATGGAGATCTATAGAAATATAATTTAATAGTTATGTTGTGTTCTTTTGACAGTAAATATGTTAAGGCCATCACAAGTGTACCAATGTAAAGGCCTTACTGTCTTCAGTTAGTGAATTAGCATTACTAAATGGGCTGTGATGTACAGAGTAAAAATGGTTGCGCTTTGGACTGAAATATTTTTACAGACAGAGTAGGACAGATTTAACATTATACTGCTAAGCTTTTTATTTGGTCAACATTTCCTTTATCCAAGACCAGATTACATCTCAAAAATGTATACAAGCTTTACATTAACACTATTTTAACACAATTTCAACATTGCCTGGGATGAGACATTATTACTTGGATAGAACCACTATATGAATGAAAACTATTGGAACTTTCTGTGAACATTTTGATAGATTATTGAATTGTAGCAATTACATTAACATATGCTTTGAGAGCATTGTGGAGTGAATTCTACATAAAATGTCATACTAATAATTCATACAGCATACCATATCTTATATTATGCCTTGCTTGGCATTTTCTACCCAAAGAATGTGTACAGTTCAGAGCATGGATGTTCTATAGACTATATTATACAAGCTTTCTTTTAGAGTGTATGAAGAATGCCAGCATTCTGTGCTGTTGGTTAGCCATGGACCTGATGACTGTTGATGTAAAAGGCCTCCTGTAAACATTTCACGTTAACCGTTTTAATTCACCTAATTTGAGAAGAGTGTCCGTCTTGTCCGTGTTGGGATGGGGGCAGAATTGTACACTGTGGAAATATCAATATCCTCTCCTGAATGATGTGTGCAGAACTTCTAAATTGCAGCAATATTTGTATGTTTAGTGATGCAGTCTATTTTCTGTTTGTGGGGTCATTTCATTATCTCTAAGTGACTCCATAATTCCGTATGTGCCAGTGTTCTGTTTGTGACTGCATGTGCCCAAATGTCTACTCTACACATCCTTGGAGCTAGCAGCGATACTTTGATCAATGCCTACAAAGGATTTAACATTTGCAATGAAAGAGCAATGCTCTCCCACCAGCAGGTTTACAAGCATATTTTTATTGACCTTGTCATAATTGTTTTATTATCAAATGTTTTGAAATCGTAATGACTAACAATTTTATTTGTTGTAGTAATATAGTAATTACTTTCTACATTAGTTTTTTTTTTCTTATTCTTTCTAAATATTAGTTTGATTTTAGAAAGGTGCTGCACCTATGAAGCCAGTTATAAATGTGTGTGGTTGTCACTATAAAACATGTATAACAGCAGCAGTCAGTCAATCTGTCTGTAGGCTGTTATGCTTCTCTGTGGTGTCCATGTACATCCATAGTATGTACTGTACTTGTAAAAGTGCCTTTAGTGTAGAGGAACTTTGCTCATATTCTTTACTGTCACATTCTCATTTCAGACCCTGTGTTTGGAGCAGGCTCAGTGGAAGGAGAGATGTAACTAATAATGATGCTATTAAAAAAAAAAAGCTACATGAATAAATAATGAACAGCTTATCCATTGTGACATTGCACTTTTATGTATAGAACTGTATATAAGGCATGTATCATCATAACTTAGTTTTTTTCAGGGCTTTTTCCTGAAATAATTTCTTTCTAATAAAGTAAATAGTTTGAGACTTGTGTAGTATTAAATTTCATTTGTACTTCATATTTCAAATTGCATGTAATATACATGCTGTTTTGATAATTTTAGGTCAACATTAATGAAATATAATTTAAACATTTCAGAGTGTCAAGTGGCCCAGTGAATGTATAAAACAATGCATTATAGGCTCCACAATGATAATTGGTATGAAAAAGGCATATGACTTTTGTAAAGTACATCTTGTAAGATGTACTTTATTATGCAGTTACTGTATACAATATGAATATGAATTAGTTTGTTGCCTGCAATTAAAATGTGGTAGTACAAGCCAAAAAAACATGTTCAAAACTTTCATAGTGCAGTGATACATTATAATTTATGTATACATTTACATTATAAAAATATAATTTTGTAAGATTCTGCTTTGACCTATTTTAGTTATTGTTTTTTGAAACTAGCAGTAAATATTGATCATACAAAACCTTCAGTAAAATATTTAATGTTTTAGTACTGTACACACAATTAATTGAAATATGTATTATTTATTCAAATGAACATACATTTAACTTTTGTCAAAACCATGGGGAAATTAATACATTTCAGAGAGTCACAGTTGTTTATTTTTTCATTTGCACACAACTGAGCTTGTCATCTTTGTCCATCTTATGTGTTTGTTTGCTGTGGTTAACTATGTCGGGGAGCTTAACGACAGCTTGGTTCATCCCAAAATCAGCACAAGCTCTCTGCTTGTTCCTGGCCTTTGTGTGACTTATACCAGGTCTCTGGAAAAGAGTGAAAAAAAACCCTTTTCCATCTTATTTCCACTGGATAACAAAGTGAACACTATACACTATAATAGGGCACCTAATGAGCGTTAATGTGATTACCTCTGCAATCTCAACCTTGCGCTCCAGGTCTTTGAAATTGCGCTGCAATGCCTTGTGTTTTTTCTTGATCTCAATGTAGTCAAACACATCAGGAATGTGGATGACGCCGTCTGGCAGCTTGCTGTACAGTCGCCTATTGACCCTTTCTTCCTTAGAACGTTCCTGAAGGTAAAAACGTTTTGTAAAACGTATGAGTTTTGGAGGAATACGATACGAATACGAAATGTTAGGAATACGAAAACTAGAGCCATTGAGTGCCGTTTGTACTTTTCTATTTTTTTGCTAAGGTTCCTACTGAACCTTGAATAACTAAAATAATAAGGCACAACACACATTACATTCCATATTTTACATTATATACTGTTTTCACTATTCCTTGGATGAATTACTGTTCCAATAGCAGACCTCCTCAACTTGCTGCATCTCCTTCTCATTCTTCTTCAGCGTCTCTGAACATTTTGCGATGTCACTATCCAGCTGTACTGATTCACCTATCTCACTCTGTAGCTTCTCCTGCAATCACATGGACATGAGACATGCACATATACTGTAGCGTACTGGGTAGACATGAAACATTCTGTAGTGTGTTCCTAATTATGCCAGAAATATAACAAGCAACCTTGTAAGAATACAGGGCCCGCTGTGCACTATTCGCCTTCTTTTTGCATTGTTTTAATTCTTCTGTCAGGTCTTGAAGAAGCTGATGATAATGTGTGTTTTCGATCTGCAAATTTTGAATCTCTAGCTGGATACAACACACACACACACACACACACACACACGCACACACACACACACACACACACACACACACACACACACATATAGTTAAATAGTATATTCTGGATCCATGCAAGGGCATCTGGACCCAAGTACTTATTAAACCCCAAAATGTTTTTAGCCGAAGACTGATGTATTCGGTCTGATGAAGTTATGATTGATACATTCTTTACAATACTGTAAGAAGCTAGAGTGCCCCTTGCCACAGCTACGTCCCAGTACTGGTCAATGTACAGAAACGTGCACACAACCACACTTTAACCCATATAACCCAGGCTCTACCTCTAATGGCTCACTTGTCCATACAATCCTCTGGGAAATGTACCACCACACAAGACCTGGAAGGACATTTTGCTGCTGTTTTGGCACTGATACCTGGAAAACTATAGACGATGCATCCCAAAACTCAGGAGGAAAATAATAAAACTATAGCAACGGTCGTGTAATTAATGTAAGGGAGCTATGATGAGCAAATAAATAGGGTCCACAAAGTGAATACAACCATTAACTACCTCATTCAGGGTCTCTCTTGGGTCTTTTCTTTGACGTAATTTTACTGCCTGCTGGGCCTTTAAATCCTTGTTCTGCAGATGTAGTCTTGTAATCTGGGATTCCTGTGGATGCATTAGAGCATTCATCAGTGAATTGATATGCAGTTTTTCCCACCTAATATTTGCGATTATTTTACACAGTAACAACTAACCTTTTTCTTGAAATTGTTCTCAAAGTAACTAAGCACTTTATCAGGTCCCTGCATCCCCCATATCTTCTCCTTCAAAGGTTTAACAACATCCCGCTCAAAGTCCCTCTTGTCCTTCCTGTTTTCTAGCATGGAAATATCAGATGCCTCCAATATGGCCTGAATGGACAAACAAGAAATATGTCTGTGTGCGCGCGTTTGTGGTGTGCTTGTGCATTGTGTACGTTTAAGTTACCTTGTAGTTTCTCAGCATATTATCAGAAGTGTGTTTTTCTTCTTCCATTATCTGTTTTTCTTTTTCAATTTCTCTCTCCAAGATAGAACATTTCTGCTCCAAGGTTAGCGTGTTGGATCGTATGCCCTGCTCGTTTCTGTCACGCTGGAACACAAAACATGCACGCACACACACACACACACACACACACACACGTAAACTGTTCTAAAATCAGAAGTTCACCTAGTATTGTTTTGTTAGATTTAACACTGTTTTCCACGGCTCTCACTTACCCCCGGCTGCAAGTCCTGTGGATCTACTGAGCTTATGAAAGACTCAAACATCTCATTTTCTGCCCGAATAAGGTCATTCGAACGCCTTGGATAAAAACACAAATGTCTATTTACCCGAGGTATTATTACTGTTACTATAAGACACCGTAGCCTATTAACACATATTGTGAAATGTGTATGAATATAGGGCTACCGTTAAAGTACGGTAACGGTTAACAGTACAGTACCAGTAATACCGTAGGCACGGTAAAGGTTAACGTCATTCTGGCCTAGGTTGTTGCTTTTCATATGAAATATAGCCATCGTTCAAGTTTCAACGAGTGCAGTAGCAGCAGTATGTATTCATTACTTCAATTCCTCGACTCGTTCTATGACTCGTTTTTGATCTTCCTCTGTAATCTTCTCGCCTTTATCCCATTTTGCACAAAGCTCATTCTCCCATTCCTCCATGGTTGCTACAGTAAATTGTATTGGTTGCTAGGACGTCTGTCCTTATAACTTCAAGGAAATAACAGCGTCTGCTTGTGTTCAATATGTGAATTACAGCGGTGTGTCATGCATGCAAACGAAACAATCGTTTAGTTTCATTTCTCTGAAAATCGCCAGCTGATTCTTTCGTACAAGGAGTGCAGGCTGCCGGGATGACTTCAGCTGTTTCTAAAGATATTACTAAAACCGTATGCGAAAATCAAGGATGTATGGATTTCAAGAGCCTTAAAGCAATAATTGATCAGCATTTTACAATGCCAGAATCTTTCCTACTCAGCGTACTGTCTGACGACGGGAAACTCGCCATTGTAAAAGTCCCCGGCCAAGAAATAAGTCCAGATAGTCTTATAGTGACAAAAACATCTTTGCGGGTCTGTCAGATAACATCTGGAAATTGTACAGGGTGCAACAAATTACACCTGTGCAGGTATTTTATATGCGGTAACTGCAGATTTGGGTAAGTTTATTTTAAATTAAATGTAGATCTCTCTTGGCATAAGTAGACCTAATGTCATCAGTACTCTATGTGTGTAGGCATATTAGTCAATTTGTATTAGAATTATAGGCTTAGGTTATTAGGTAGAGGCTATAGCTGTAAGTACAAAAAACTTTTTCCGGTATGTAGGCTACTTCTCAAGTATTTATTTTTCAAAAACAGGCATACTTTAGTGTAATGTGTTTTAAAACAATTAAGTGGAATTGTTTGTCTATTTTACATAATTGCGCGACTTCCCAATATCACGATCAATGTAAACTTACATAGATTGGACAAAACCAAGAAAATACCTTCCAAGGTAGGCCTATTACGTAAATTACGTAATGACGTGGCAGACAAGACAGGGTCAGCTCATATTACAGAAACCATCAGCTCCACAGATTTCTCTAATTCATAAGATTATAAACGAGAGACAGTGGCAATGCTGGCGACTATATATTTAGTATTGCTGCTATAGTCAACTCTATCTTCTGCATTTTCCACAAGTTCTCATCTACATCACATCACATTGTATATGACATACAATGTTGGGCAATATATTGTGGCATGTCTGAGTCATCCCTGGCATGGTCTAATTGTTCTAAATAATATATATATTTTTAATGCAGATTTATAATACAGTTTTTCAGATATTATGCAATTGCAACATGTTTGTATTTAGTGTTATACGGTTTAACCGTTTTTAAAATATGTAAACGTGCTTACCGTATTGTCCTGTAGGTATAGGCCACATACAGCAGTTTTTGGTTGTGGCTATGTCTGAGAGATATTTGAAAGATGTCAGGGCCTATATTGAATCCAATTTGTGTTAAAGCAATGAAAAATAATTCAGTTTAACCCACATGTTGAGTTCACAATGTGAAGAGTTTTAGGCCCTATAGCAATTGTACAAAATCTATATCAGGATATATTATGATAACATTATTTTGATTCAATTATATTATTTATTATTATCTGTACTTCTACTTAAGTAATGACTGTGTATGCAGACTTCGTAGTGTGTAGGCTATCATAGTCAAATATCTTATCGGTTTATGTCCACTAGGTCACAAGGTGTGGTGGTCAGATAACTTTTTGATAGGCTAGTTGAAATAGATAGTATGGAGGACCAGGACTGCCATAATAAAAAATATATAAATTCTTTTATTTTTATTATGGCAGTCCTGGTCCTCCATAAGATAGTAGCCTTGAAGCATGCTTCAAGTGGTTCTATATGGCATTCTGTCACTAGATGTAAGAACCAAAATGCTTTGTGTGGCACGCACGCACGCACACGGAAAAATGCATTAAACAATGATGACAATACACTTAGATAACTTAGCAATGATAATTAGGCTTAGCTGCCTGCAGTGGTACTGTAGCTAATAGTCCATTCAAAAAGGAAGGCTATTTCTTTGTCTGTTCCAGTACTTTTGCAGGGGACTACACACACACACTCCTGTGTCTTTTAAATTTGTATACACATACAGTATGAACAAAAAGCTTAATCTCCAGAACTCATTTACAGCTAAAATATTTCTGTTTAACCTTTCAGAAACAAATGTAAAAATGCCCACAGTCTGGCATCTCTGTATAATACAGAACATTTGCAAAGACATGGCCTGGAAGACTTGAGTGAAAAACAGTTGTTCCAGTTGTTGCTACAAAATGACCCATATCTGCTTCCTGAGGTAATGAAGTAGCTTACAAAACATTTCTTTATTAATAGGGATGCACCAATTCAAGATTTTAGATCTCCATACCGATATCTGGTCTTTGATACCTAGTAATCTACCGATTCAATACTGGTGTTAAATGAATAAACTGTTTTTGTCAGTTCATAGCTTATAAACCGTAGTAGGCTTTATGTATTAAGTACACTTTAGGTAATTTGTTAGATTTGTTTTACAAAGTTAGGAAAGCAATGACAAAGCAATGGAGCCTGATGTTAGGCCTACCTTAAATAAAAAAATGAGTCCCAGTCGCATCTTATTCAGTTAACACTATCATTGGATCGCCCGTAACCTAATTGACCGACCTGTCCCCCATTAACAGTTGAACATTTTTGGAATCTGACATTAACTCCTTCCACTCCCTATTTTCCTGTAATAGCCTACTATGTTGTTTTGTCCAACCTAGTTACAGTAACTAGGTTGGAGAGGTGAAAGGGGTGGGGCTTGGTATCGGACAGTTTAGATTAGATGGCAGCTAGTCTTCTAGGTCCTAGGAGACTGCTGACTGATAACATGGCCTGTGGGTGTTTTACATTAGAGTTTTAGCTTTGGACGTTTTTCTCACACATTTTTGGGATTTTTCCCCATGTTTGACTTAAATCACACTGCTGAGTCATTACCGAGTAAGCATGCAGTTGAATAGATCACTGTCATTTATCAATACCCAGTCCAGCTATTTGAGTCTGTATTGGACCGATATCAGTATCATATCAGAAACATATTCAGCAAACAGAAAACTAAAATCTTATTTCCCCACATGTAGATATGTCCACACTACAACAAAGGCAATGGTGTGCATGGCTCCTGTAGGTTCAACACCAA
>JAODUE010000021.1:4190977-4214222 GCA_027564755.1 Amblyopsis hoosieri | reverse complement strand
CCCCCCCCCCCCCCCCCCCCCCCCCCCCCCCCGCCCCCCCCCCCCCCCGCCCCCCCCCCCCCCCCCCCCCACCACCCCCCCCCCCCACTCTGCTAACCTGTCTCCAGCCATGCGCCCCATCTCCTCAGCTCTGATGGCGCTTAGCAACTGTAGCTAGACGCAGGCGCACGCACACACACACACACACACACACACGTGAGCGTACACGCACACCTCTGCTCCATTCAGAGTAGCTGGTCCACAGAAGGCCACAGGCTGACCTTTAGTGATGGGGCTCGTCCTGTCCTCTCCACTTTGCCATAGCTTGGCCAGTTGTATCCAGCTCATTAGGTCTCTGAGAGATGGGAGATGTGGACTGGGATTCTGGCCTGCCTCTCCATATTAGCCTAGTTAGAGCTTCTTCTAAACCTGCCTGAAGCTACTGAGAGCCATCTTACATACATATAGTCTGCCAGTCTGTCTTGATGGTATAAGGTAGTTGTAACACTGCATTATATACAGTAGGCTTAACATTATATTGTGTTTGTTTCATGATACTGTGATTAGTTGATTCAAGTGTAACACTGACTGAGACTGAGAATGATTTGCTTGAGGCAGGTTGTTTTTGTGTTTTTCCTATTGTTAATAAATAGTTTTCTTGCGGCAGAGTGAATAGTCCCAGCAGGATGTTTTAGATTCACTACTTGCAAAATGGTAAAACTGTCAAAAGTAGCAAAACTTGCAATGATAGACTGCTGTGGTGTTATGTTTGCTTTTGGAACACTGTGGTTAAGTCTATGTGCCTTATCTCTTTAAGCCTAAATTCAGGAGAAGACTTATAGTAAGTGGTAACACTGATAGATCACTTTTGCCCTAAGTGAGCCTGTTACTGTAGCTTTCTTGCAAGTCTTGTCCAAATATACATTACAGTATTTGAGATATATAGCCACTGTAGGCAGACAAGCAAGTCACTGCTTTGAGCTGTTATTTGTAACTGTGTGGGACACTGTAAATATCAGTGGCTGGGGTCATGATAGCATCCGGGCTGACACTGAATCACACCGAGGGCTGAGTTGGCAAGCACAGTAATGCTGCCTGAGCAATGTGGCCATGAGCAGCCATGCTTACAAGATACCTTATTTGTGTGGTTTGTGTTTGTTTATCTGTAAAATGCATTTGTGGTGGAACAGTGCATAGATTGATCAAGCAATTTCTCTAGGAAAGAAAGAAAGAAAGAAAGAAAGAAAGAAAGAAAGAAAGAAAGTTCATCATACCAATGTGTAAATCAGTGAGGCCCTAAAAGGCAGTTTCACACATCCTGCTAAAATATCACGCACATGTGTGACCCCAGAGCTATTCCTGACTTATTATGATGTATCATGGAATAGATGGGATGAATGAAGAGACAGGAGGACAGGGGGTCATATCATTTTGGATGGGGGGGTGGGATGGTGGAGGTTAATATTCTGTGATGTCAAATGGAGAAGAGCGCTGGTATTGTAGTAAGGCTCAGCTAGCCATCACTTATTGCTCCACGGTCGCTTACTTTTCCTCTTTGAATACTGTTGCCTCCCAGTCCCTGAGACGACAGTACATTTAAAGATAACTGCTTTCAAGGTAAAGGGGAATGCAATTTGTATGAGAGTATTCATAAAGCAAGGAAGCATGCAAGTGAACAAGCATTGAAACAAACAAACAAACAAACATACAAACAATTTATTTCTGTTTCCACAGAAATATCCACACAGCTATTTTCAGCACTATGGATTTGCCTTTGGGATACAACTAAGATGTGTTGTGTGTTTTGTGTTAGCTACAGATTGAAATTACTCAATGACACCATGTTTTCACACATAACTGAGGAAGTTTAAGAATCACACACCTGTGTGAACACACACAGACCATAGACATAGGTTTAAAAAAAGCATACAGATGTTTAAATGTAGAAACAAAATGCATATTTTATAATGACGCATTCAAAGTCTTGTTGTATGAAACTATTGCCTGCTCCCAAACCATCATGATGATCGTCTGGGAGCATTTTCCACACACAAAAAAAAGGAATTTATATATATACACAGTATATATACTGTATATGTACTTTTTAACCGGTCTGATTATAAACCAATTATTTCCCTTGAGTATGTCTGTTGTTTGTTTTCTGTCTACATGCATCATTTCACGTGTGTAGAGATATTAGATTCCCTCTAAATGAAATTAAGGTGAAGGCTAGTTCTCCAGGCCTATTTGCTAACTGAACATTACAGTGAACAGCCTAAGCTCAGTTCACATTGATTCTATACATACATGTATGCCTGTGTGAGAGTACTGTATATAAATTCATTCTGTGTTATGCACTACCGAAGCATTAAATCTATAATTAACACTGAAACCTTTTTCAGACTGTATGTGCAGTACTGTAAAATGTATTGAAACCCACTGCCAGACCTTCTACTTTTTGGCTCCTTTTTAATCCATTTGCCCTTCTCAAATCATCAGCATGTCTGTATTGTTTGCCATGTTGGGCTTCCAGTGGCCAGTGCGTATTTGTTTACATCTGGATAATATAATGTGTCCAGATGGTACAGTTGGCCCTGATGGCAGAGGAAGTCTTGAGCCGTTAGCTCGTTTTTTGCTGCGTAGAAATGATAAGCATTGTTATCAGGTGTGTATCCTTGCCTTGTGCAGTCTTGTGTTTACAGAGTAGCTTGCAACCGTAGTCAAAGCAGAATGGCCAGATAGATGGATCTCATTTGTAAAAGAAATCTAATTGTCATTTAAAGTAGCAGGTGCCACTGTTAAATGGATGCCATGTCGTTCTCCTTCCGCACAGGGAAAAGATGTGTCTATCTTTTGGTTTCCTAATGTCATGCGTACACCTAGGGACTATTGGACGATTAAAGTCAAACTAACATTTAACATTTACTTGTCATAACATAAGTCATAAGTCGGTAGTTGTTTACAAGTAGTAGATTTGATTCCCGACTGTTCTGCTGCCTTCGAAACAGCTTTGCAGTAAAAAGGCGGTTGGTAACAGTTCGCTTCATGTCATTTGTGTGTTCATTTTCTGTTACACACCACTCGCAGTTTGATTCATAACAAATTGAGCTCAAGGCGAGCCACTCTGCCCCCCCCTTCCTCCACAGCCAACCCAACCCTGCCCTTCCTCCGCCCATGTTCATCAGCTCATGGCCCGGTTAGTCTGGGATGACTTTATAACCAATGCTTCACACCAGCAGTTTTATAACCGTACTTAACTTGAATAACAGGATTCTTATCTCGCCACAGCTGCCTCACAGAAACTTTA
Source organism: Amblyopsis hoosieri (assembly GCA_027564755.1). NCBI lineage: Eukaryota > Metazoa > Chordata > Actinopteri > Percopsiformes > Amblyopsidae > Amblyopsis > Amblyopsis hoosieri. The sequence goes on along the minus strand of JAODUE010000021.1, from coordinate 4,210,936 downwards.
CTGTTGAGATTGTAAAATGTGAGCGTTAGAAGAGGCTGACTGTGTATTGCGTGTTGTCTCGCTAACGGGCTAAGTGAGGCGTTGTGGCTGAAACTTGACTGTCGTTGGCTGTAGACGTGTGTGTGTGTGTGTGTGTGTGTGTGTGTGTGTCCACCCACATAGATCTCTTTGGGGCCATATGTATGTATGTACTGTACGTGTGTGTGTGTGTGTGTGTGTGTTTTTGTTGATTAGAGTGCAGCATTTGTTGACCCATTGTGTTATCTCAGAACACACACACACACTTTAGCAGGAAAAGAACAGGGTGGGGTGTCACGTCTGTGACGGGACATTTGATGATTTATGAGCTAGGACGTCCTACTGTATATCTGTCAAGCAGCGTTTATAGCTGCCTCATAGGCTGTCTATACTGCAGGCTAGGGTGTTAGGCCTGTGTGTAATTTACCTGTTTGTGTGCGTGTTTGCGTGTTTGCGTGTGTGCGTGTGTCTCCCTGTTCGCTTCACTGCATTATTCATGAAATCAGCAGAAATGAGAAAACTTTAAAAAAGCTCAGGGTGGGCAATAGTGGTCCCAGGTGATACAAGCCAAATGCGTGTGTGCGCACCGTGCGTGTGTGTGTGTGTGTGTCTGTGTGTGTGTGTCCGGGAGAGAGACAGAAACACACAGCGGGAGTGCGAGAGTCCCTGGGGAGTGAGGCCACATCGTGCCCACCAGGACCGGAACCCAGTTGGTCTTAATGACACGGTTGGCTGCTCTGCATAGTGACACTGTGTTCTCTTCCAGACCATTCCGCCCCCCCCACCATCCATAACCCAACTTTAATACATTCAGCCCTGTAGGGGTCTTCTCTCTTTGCGGCCTCGCAGGGTCTATTTTCTTTGTGCTAATGTGAGACTGTATGTGTGGCTGTGCATGCTAGCATCGATAGCTTCTAAGGGAAGTATTTATATACAGTATGTGCACACACGCATTGACAGACAGGCAGACACACACCACTAGTGTGAGCAAACGAGCCGGTCTAAAGTGTCAAATAAATAGGTAGAGTTCTAATGCAGTTTATATGTAATTCAATTCAAGTCAATACACCTGAGACACACACACATACAGTGAACAGTGCTCATTGGTATAATGCTTTACATCTGAGGTCACTTTACTAACTTTGTTTGTTTCTATGCTGACCTGCTGTCCTGTTGCAAAATTTGTCTACATCATATAACAGCAGGAAATTGCAGATTAATTTTATGGGAAAAGCCACCAGCAATATATATTTATATACATGGTTTTGTAACAAATGCAAACATAAGCAGGTTGCAAGCCACAATGAGCCTGCATTTCTCTCCCCTTTCTATCCATACAGAGCACATCTGATCCGACCAAAAAGGAGATTACCAACCCCTGACAGAGAAGTAATCTCCCCAAAAACATTGACTATTACCATTTCAACATCTTTCTTCTGAACAGGGGAAATGCTTCTCTGGTATGCTTAATTGCAGCATAGGGCACAATGTGCTCCTTAAGGTATGCTAAATGTCTGCAGAAAACATTCTGAGACCTGAAATGTAAAAGAATGGGCCTTTACAGTTGACTGAAACAGAGAAATTCAAATGAACTCCGAATAAGGTGTTTTTGCATAATCCCTTTGCAGTGAGTTTCAGAAAATGGTAAATAAGGCTTGGTTCAAAATCATAAAACATTTGGTTGAACTGATTCATTAGCACTTGAGTGGCATTCCAGTAGACAGTGTCTGTATTGCGTCTGTGTTGCGTGTCTCCAGTGTCATGAAATAATTAAGTGTTTCATATGTATTTCAAAACACACATTTCCATGTAGTCAGTCTTCCCTAGGTATTGCGGCTTTCAGTTCATTGCACCATGCAGACTGGGTCAAATGACCAGCATGGCGTTATAACTGACCAGGGGTCAGTGGGTGATGGCAGAAAATAGGAAGAATTTCATATGGAAATACTGTATGGAAACAGTAGTTAGCCATGTTCTGCGTAGAAACCCAAGCCAGCGCTGCTAGCCGTCCATAATCATCCTGGCAGATATGTAATCCTGGAATGTTCCATAAAGGCAAGCTGTCTATCTATCCTGCTGACCCTGGTTCTGGCTCTGTGATTATCCTGTCAGGACCTCCGTCACACGGCGTTGATGCCACCCCCGGGACACCGCCATCTTTCAAATTATTTTTAGCGTAAAATCCGAGCACAGGAATTGGTAATCCAAGGAGTGACATCTGGCCTTCAGGGTTTATGTGATTAGCAGAGAGCCTTGCCCTTAATAGCCCAGCGGACATTCTTCATTACCTCCCATTTCACCAGCCATAGGCCTAGGCTGGACACACACTACCACAGCATGTAAGGGAAGAGAAGCGTTTGTGGCCGTCCAGGGGACATACATGATTCGCACAACCCATGGTTGAGGCTTAACCAAAGCACATAAGGGAAGCATGGAAATGCTAGCCTCAGGCCTTGACAACCGCCAGGCTCAGAGCAAGCCCTCTAATGTACACTGCAGCTCAAACCCTGACGTATTAAGACTAAGACCAGATGACCATGGAACTGTTGAGTGACACCAGAGGACAAACCCAATGTAGGAGGAAACAGTGAGTTAGTGGGAGAGCGGGAAAGAGACGAGAAAGGTGAGACGAGAGTTGAGGAAACAAGCGAGGCGAGTCAAGTATAGTGGAGGGCTGCCAGCTTCATACTGAATTAATCATTGTCACTATTCACTGGGTTAATAATGACAAAGTGACCAGTGTTTCATCTCTGTCTGCGTTTAGGTTCACAGTTAGAACCCAGAATTATGAAGATAGTCATACTCAGCAGCAGTATTCTGGTTTTATTATCAGTGGCTTTTGCGTCATACATTTATAATACAAAAATTAGTCACTGATCCAGTTGCAAAAAAGTTTTTAGTTTAGGAAGTGTGTGTTTGTATCAGGGGTGTCTGTTTTAAGTTAAAGTAGATCTCATGTTGGGCGATGACGACAGTGTGACCAGGTGGATTTTCTCAGTATGATACTTGTAAACTAATTTCAGTATCGGTGGAAACTGCTCAATCACAGCATTAGTGCAAATCTCATGCAATCTGTTGTGTGCTATAACAATGAGTACAGAGCAGCGAATGAGCCACATTTGACAGAGAGAACATGAAGAACAACTATTTTGGGGAGTTGTTTGCTTAGAGAAGCTTTGCTTATTCATAGACAGCTTGTTCCCATGAGTTCAGAACAGAGCCTTACTGCAGTTTTTCCCTTTGTTTTGTTGTCTGCAGGATCTGAGTTTGAGAGTGAGTTCCAATGCCCTTCTGTTCTGTTCCATAGTTGAATTGGCTTTTATCCACCACCTTTCATTATGTGAATACGGTGCACTTAGAAATGCATGGGTCGGGCTCTCTAGTTGGGAAGGAAATTGCATTCTATTACAAATCTATTACAAATCATTGCTTAAGAGCAATGCTACGTTCTGTATTGTATAGGGCATTTATGTGTGTGCAACGCATCGCTCTAATGTCTTGATGGAATCTCCCGTGAATGGACATTCTGATGGTATTCACTAGATTAAGTGGATGGATGTTTTGGGGGAAAAGGCTTCATCTGCAGTGGTGTACATACACTCTCCTTTGAAAATATACTTTTCATTCACACTTAGTTAAGTTACACCAAACAGATTTTGTCCTTACTGGCAAAGAAGTTTGATATCTTGTAATAACATCAAACATTACTTTTGGATAAACACTGCGTGCGTTACGACACACTCTGAGCCAAGGCGTCTTTATTTAAAGCTTCTGCCTGCCGCTCATGTTTCAAGCACTGTCTCAAATTCCTGACCGCTCACTTTTTTTCTTTCCTTTTTTCCATTCCCCTCTTCTCCCCCACTCCCTCCTTCCCTCCCTTCCCCCCATCCCTCCCATTCTCGCAGGTATGGCCTCGCAAGTGCAAGTCTTTTCCCCCCGCGCTCTCCAATCCAGTGCCTTCTTTAGCGTGAAGAAGCTGAAGGTGGAGCAAGGTTGCACCTGGGATATGACCGGCTACGGCGCGCACAGCAAAGTCTACAGCCACAGCAGCAGCAAGAACTCCTCGGCCCCCAGCGGCCCCTTCGGCATCAGCGGGTCTTTGCAGGTGTCTGGCTCCGTCCTGCCCTACGAGCAGACCCTCATCTTCCCAGCCAGCGCGGGCCACATCGTGGTCGCCTCGGCCAGCAGCACTTCGGGGGCCGTGGGCTCCTTGCTGGGCGTTGGAGGAGGAGGTGGAGGATCAGGAGGAGGCGGTAGCAACAGTAGCAGCGGTAGCGGAGGGGGCGTCGGGGTGCACAACTTGACCCGCCGCAGTACGGTCAGCCTGCTGGACACGTACCAGCGATGCGGGCTTAAGCGTAAGAGCGAGGAGCTCGACCACAGCAGCGTGCAGATTGTGGAGGAGCGCGGCCCGGCCATGATCCAGAACGGAGCGGCCGCCGGGGCCGCCGTGGTGGCCACGGTTGCCGCGGCAACCTCTACCGCCACCTCCAAGAACAGCGGCTCCAACAACGAGGGCGACTACCAGCTGGTGCAGCACGAGGTGCTGTGTTCCATGACCAACACCTACGAGGTGCTGGAGTTCCTGGGCAGGGGAACCTTCGGCCAGGTGGTCAAGTGCTGGAAGAGGGGCACCAACGAGATTGTAGCCATCAAAATCTTGAAGAACCACCCGTCGTACGCGCGCCAGGGTCAGATCGAGGTCAGCATCCTGGCTCGACTCAGCACGGAGAGCGCTGACGACTACAACTTTGTGCGCGCGTATGAGTGCTTCCAGCACAAGAACCACACATGTCTGGTGTTCGAGATGCTGGAGCAGAACTTGTACGACTTCCTCAAGCAGAACAAGTTCAGCCCACTGCCGCTCAAGTACATCAGGCCGGTGCTGCAGCAGGTGGCCACTGCCCTCATGAAGCTGAAGAGCTTGGGACTGATCCATGCTGACCTGAAGCCTGAGAACATCATGCTGGTGGACCCCTCCAGACAGCCCTACAGGGTCAAGGTCATCGACTTCGGATCGGCCAGTCATGTCTCCAAGGCGGTCTGCTCCACTTATCTCCAGTCCAGATACTACAGGTAAGAGTGGCTATTTGCTCTGATGTTTTGAACGGAGTTAGCAAGTTAGAGTTAGCTTTGCTTAGGTTGCACTATTTTCCACTTGTTTTTTTTTATTGTTATTTTGAATAATTAAGTAAAAGGTTAATTTTAGTAGTAGGTACCTTATAGGTAGTATATAAGGCTAAAGACTCCTGTCTCTCATATTCCCTCCTTTTTCTTTCATTCCCGGTATCAGCTTAACCCCTCTGTATGTGCTGGGCCAGTAAAAGCGTGAGGGTTTGCTGAAAAGAACAGCTGCTAACTGTGTTTCAAATGATAGAACTTCATGTTGTGGTGCTTCTTTGAAGATAAAAGAAGCCCTATTTTGTTGGTTTATAACACTTAAAAAGTGCAATAGAGGCAGGATGACACCTGGGAGTTATTCGCAGTGGCGACATTTCTTTTTTTTCTGTGCCGATGAGGAGCTTGGGAGGTTGTGGAGGGTGGATGGTGGTCGGGGAAAAAAAAAACCTTTGTTCTTGTTTTCAAGCTAGCTGGTTTTTAAAGCTAATGTTTCGGAGGAAAACATTGAAGAACGGCGCTGAGGCACGGGCCAAAAGCAGGACTGCCCCCACTAAAACCCCACCCTCCCCCAACCCAAATGCCCCGACTAACATGACTGGGTCCCATTTCCCCGGGTACGGAGATGAGGGGTCAGGCTAAGTTCTCCTGTAATATGTCCCAGTAATCCACACCAGCGGGCGCAGCATTGGAGCCAGATGAGTCTCTCTGCGAAGGCCTTTTCTTCTCGCAGGATGTGTGTGCCCTGGCCCAGAGCAAACGCTGCCTTTAAGTTGCCGTGCAGCCGGCGTTTTGGCCGCACGCGGTATCAAACATTGTTGATGTACACACACACACACACACACACACACACACACACACACACACACACACACACACACACACACACACACACACACACACTGAGGGAAGCTTTGTTTTGGGGTTTAGGGCCTGCTTACTGGGCTGGGCAACAGGTGTGTGAGATCTGACACTGCACACACACAGACATGCACACACGCTCACGCTCACGCGCACATGCACGCACACACACACACACACGCACACAAATTTGGTCAGGCAATGCCTTTTAAACACAGAGCTATTTCGGTTGACAGAGGCATTGTGGTCACTTATAGAGTGAATTCCTTTAAACTAGTGTTTTAGTTTCGGTCTATTCTCTTTGCCGTTATTTTTAAAACTGACTCCCAGAATTTAATTGTTTTTGAATCTATATAGGAAGTCAAAAGAGGAAGGTGGTGCAACTGTGAAAAGAGATTTTAGGATAGAATTAAAATGGCAAGATTCAAAACTATTTATGATACTGTACAAGCTCTGTGTTCTCTAATGTAATGGTTTTAGATGAGCAGTGCTATTGAAGGATATGAATCTACATGGTTCAGGGGCAAGCAGGGCAACACAGGGCTTGTGTTGATGTTACTCCTGGGTTGTAGGTCAACAACACAGCCATAACATGTTTCTGTTTGTTTATGAGGGGAGGGAAGGGTGGAGAAGATGATAGATCATCATCCCTTCATTTCCTTTGGGCAGGGGAGGAGGAGAAAAAAGGGCTGACAGTCACTTGAAAATTACCCATCAGCCACTAGGAATTAGACCGGGATGAACTGGCTTCCCAGCATATTGGATGAGGTCTACTGTGTGTGTATGTGTGTGTGTGTGTGTGTGTGTGTGTGTGTGTGTGTGGTTTTTTTCCTCAGTGCTTCTGGTTTGAAAGCCTGTGCATGCATACATGCATACTGTATGTTGTTTATTTCTATGCATATTTTGTTGTTATTATATTGTATTTTATATTTATGTGAACCTGAGGCAGGGTAGCAGTTACCCTGGTAACGGGAGATTCAAATTAGCATAAAAAAATATAAGCAAACGCATAAACGAGGGTCTGTGTGCTGTTGGTCACACAATACGGTCTGTAGGCTTTGCATTGCAGAGACCTGATATATGGAGGGAGGCATTGAGAAACACAGGCCTTTTATTTACAACACATTCAAAGTTCAGATGCAGCTTGGGTGCATAATCAGTTCAAAAGTGTAACGAGAAGATATGACCTTCGCTGATGGTTTGATATGACATTAAAGGCACATTCCTCAATTTGTGTCTAGAATTTTAAAACCGTTTAAAACCTCTCTCAAATAGTCACACACAGTCGTGGACAGTTCTGTTTCAAAATACAGTACAATACCCTCTGTTCTGGTTCTCAGTTCTGAGAGGATTATAACACAATTCAGGCCTGTCTGTCTTTCATATTGCATGCTGCTATCATTTTTCTTTCATTCCTGAATTGGGGAATCTTTTCTTACAGATGAAACTGAAAGAGAGTCATATTTAAACCTGTCAGAGGCTTCATATCTTAGCACCTCTCTGTCATTACCACCCTTTAATTTTTCTGGTTTGCCCGTAATTTGAAACACCACGCACGCAGTGCTGTTTGCTTTACGCATACTATAATGTTCAAGGTGTATGTGCTGCTAGGGCCTAGCAGATGAGTTATGGATTTTCCACAAGGTTGACTCATGCAAATAAAACACCAGTATTCAGGGTAAGCAGAAGACGTGCCATTTGCAGTAACGGCTCTAGGGCCGCTTTAAGTTTCAACATCGCTGGATGCTGTGACTCACATATTCATCTGTCTTTGTCAAATAGGTCTGACTACATCACCAGTATCGGTGCCAGCGTGGTTGCAGACGGAACCTGCGTCTATTAGAATGTCATTTATCATCACTTTATGAGTCTTTCTAGTCTGCTTTAATGTTTATTCAGTTTTTAGTGTCACCTTTGTCACATACTGTATAGTCCTGGTGACATCATGGTGTGACCTCACCGTGATCATCCTATTTCTTCTGTTCTCTCAACTCAACCCCTCTTCTCCTCTTTTCTCTACACCTCCTCTCGCATCTGCTCGCCCCCTAGCTCCCATTCTACAGCCTTGAGCTAATGATGTAAAGGTAATCTGGGTAGCAAGCTTGCCCTGGGCCAGATAAAGGGATTCATTTCCTGCCCTAGTTAGGCATATTTGTCCTATTTGTCTTATTGGTTAGAGGTGTGAGTTGTTTGGAATGCAGTGAGATCTTATGTAAGTTTGGTGGGTCTGCAGAGCATCTGTCTGGCTGCTTAACTGGCAGTGCTTCTTATAAACTGGGACTTGCCATAGGGTGGCAGAAATAATAATAATAATAATAATAATACATTTCATTTCAGGACGCCTTTCAAAACAATCAAGGACATCTTACATTGTACATAGGCAAATAGAAAGGTCAATATAAAACATTTGGTTAAGATATATACTACAGATGTGAAATGTCTTTGCCAATTGTGTTATGTTATTATCTTTAACCATGTTTGTGTGTGTGTGTGATGTGTGCATGTTCAATGTGTGTGTGTATGCAGGGTTTGGGGGGGTGGATCGAGGTCACAAGACTTCAGAATGACTGACATTTCTCCATGGTTCTTCTTGGGGGCATACTAGTAAAACCGTTTGCATGGGGTCCTAAATGTGTTTTCATTTAATTTTCACCCTCGTTATCTGTCTATTGGTCTTTTAGACTCCTTCTTTCACAATGAACATTCCCTTCCACTTGTTCTAGAAACTAGGACCACACATTATATAGCCACTGAACCGAGGTGCCTCTCAGATACAGTATACAGCAGTAGTCCCTAATCCTGGTCCTGGAGGGCAGCAGCCCTGCATGTTATAGATGTCTCCCTGCTCCAACACACCTGAAACAAATGAATAGCTCTGAATCAGGTGTGTTGGAGCAGGGAGAGATCTAAAACATGCAGGGCTCTAGATGTCATGTACAGTATCAGTGCAAGCCGAGCTAAAGGCCGCAAATATCGCCGCCGGAAACACGATGGAAACAACAGCTTGGCCAGATGGAAGTCTCTGCTGCAGTAGCTTGCTCCACTTATAGCCCTGATATCTTTATTCATGTCTGCGGTAAAAATGGGTGCAGCTAATACCGGGCACTCTGACACCCGCCCCGGGCTTACGTCTTAGCCCTAATAACTGATGAAATATGTATCTGTCTCCATCAGAGATGCTAGTCACTGTGTTCACTGAGGCTGTAAGATGAGCCTGTCCACCCGTCTGTATGTTTGTCCTCCTCTCCTCCTTGTCTCTCTCTCTCTCTGTCTCTCTCTCTCTCTCTGTCTCTCTGCTAATGTCATCTCGTCACACGCCTAGACAGATAGGCCAGGCGTTCCAGAACATTTACCCTGCCTCTGTGCGAAACATCAAAAAGTATTTTAATGATTCACGTTGCCGTTAGTTACTGCGCTGTGAAGCGTGCATTGAGGGGTGAGTGTGTGAATGAGAGGTGGGTAAACGCTGGCATCAGGTTGCTTCGGCGCGAGAAGGCAGAGTTAGTCATTGTTAATAGAGCAGGTGTTGTTTGTGTTGCTCAGGATGCACGAGACAGAACGGTAAGGGAAATGGAGAACATAGGGAGGGGGTGTGGGGGTTAGGGGGGCAGAGCTGTTAGGAGGGGAACACTCTTGCTTTGCATTCCTTGGCAGTACCTGGAAATGCGTTTCATTTCCACGCAGCAGTGGCAGGTCATTACTAATGCAGATGAGCTAGCACGCTTCAGCCTGGCTGGATGCATCTCGACATATTTTATTTGTTTCTTTTTTGAATGTTTGTTTTGTTTTGTTTCTTTGCGACCAAGTCCATACTCTTTCCACCGACTTTGGTCTTTCAGATAACTTAACAAGAATTACCCTGCCCTGTATTCACTACTGGGCTTTTTTATGACATGTCATATTCCTTAGTATGCATGATAGATTCCTAATAACCTGTTTCTCATTTATAATTTGCCTCTGGGCAACAGAGCAGCTGCCTAACAGGAGACTCGTACTGTACTAAGCTAATTTATTATGACAGGTAGTAACTGCTATATGCCTGAACATACTGTATATGGTTATATCATTTAGTTGGTAGTTTATTCAGTTTAGCATTGTTTATTCAGGTGTGGCTATTGCTGTTTCTCACCTGACAGGTGCTACGGCTACACTCTTGACAGTTGCGCTGATGTGAGCGCGTGTGTGTGTGTGTGCGTGTGCGTGCATGCGGGTGCGGGTGCGCGCGCTTCTTCCCGCGCAACCGCACAGCCGTGCGAGCGCTCTAGACCGTTTTCGGAGGGTCTTTTTCCGCTGCGCCCTCTTTGTTCTACATCGCAGTTCACTTCCCATACATTTCCCAGGATATTAAGCGGGCGGAAATGAAGCTGCCTCGATAAAACACAGTGAGACGCCCACTTCTCTCACCCAGACCCAGGCAATCTTTTCGCTCCGTATTGATCGCCTTATTTGAAACGCAGGGTTCCACTCTCTAACTCTCTCTCTCTCTCTCTCTCTCTCTCTCTCTCTCTCTCTCTCTCTCTCTCTCTCATTCGGGTGTTTCAGAAGTGTTCTCAGCACATAGACAGGCAGTAAACCTTTCAGTCTCATCGCTAGTCCATAGTCAAAAGGCAAAGTGTAGCGACGGAGCACAAGCTGCCGTCTTGAAGCAACAACATCTGGGAAATCTGGGGAGTTCTTTAAGCGGTAGCCAGCCGTATGCAAATGTGTGTGTGTGTGCCAGTGTCTTTTCCTTCTAGTGCGTGCACCAGGGAGATGGGGGGGGGGGGGGTTGGCTGCCCTTGGCGACACAGGTGCCCCTGGGTCTAAATAAATCATGAGGGCTCCTGCAGATTCAGCCTCCCCACCCCACCCAAACCTGCGTCCCCGACATGGCGGGGAGCTTATACTTGCCCCCCCCCCAACCCTCACTGCTCCTGCCCACCACACACACACACACACACGCACACACACACACACACACACACCCATATCCTCCTCACCTCTTCCATTCCATTGCATGAATATTTAAAAGCTCACACCAGGATGAAAAATATGCAGCATGCGCAGCAATGGGTGATCGTTGTATATATATATATATATATATATATATATATATATCTATATATATATATATATATGTATGAAAGCCTTAAGAGTTTTGCATTTTAAGGTGACTTGAGGGAGAGCTATGGCAGGACGGTTCATGAAAGAACGACAACACCACAATCACATGCCGATTGGAATAACAAGAGAGTGAATGACACAATGGAGGAGATATACAGAGGGGGAAGGGCAGACAGACAGCTCATCCACGCTATTGCTGTCCAGCTGGAAACACCACTGGGGAGGCTAGGCGAACAGCCTGCATGCTAGCCCCATGCTACCTGCTGCTAGCAGCTAGCAGGTAGCAGGTAGCATGGGACCCATGGCGTTTCCCATGGAGCTTCGACAGAACAAAACAGAAGCATTTGTCTGCTCATATGGAGAATTTGCTAATGGGCAGATACAGTATGACGGTAAACAGATTTATGGTGAGGAGGCAGACATCATAAAACAACTCTCTCTCTCTCTCTCTCTCTCTCTCTCTCTCTCTCTCTCTCTCTCTCTCTCTCTCTCTCTCTCTCTCTCTCTCAACACTCGCACTGTAGCTGCTATAGCATCATCACCATTTTAACCAAATAAATGAGGTCATTATCGGTTGTTTCAACATTTTATTTGGCTTGTTAAAGGTGGCTTGTCAGCGATGCTGGAGAAAGATTGTTGATATTTCTAAACAACAAAAGTTGAAAAACAAGAAATAAGGTATTATGCCATAGTGGAATATGAAAGCTAATACTGTAGTAAGCTATTTGTATTGTTAAATACTAGGCTATATGTTTATGTATTAAAGGTGTAGTTAGTCTGGAAAATTATTGATTTGAACCTGACCTTCAATGTCATAGGGCTCAGCTCACATTGTGCCTCACACATTTTAATGCATTTCCAAGGCTAGAAAAATGTTGTGGGGTGCGGTCTGCTCCACTTTGTTTGCATTCTCATTGATTTACAGAGCCAGGGCTGTGTAGGAAAACTAGATTATTTAAGCGTTGTGGACACAGGACAGCAGACAGTGAGTTGATATTCTCTGAATTTGATAATTGGTGTATTATCTTATTTTAAAGTTTACAGTAATGTCTGCAAATGAATGTATTGTACTGTAATAGCACAGCCAATGGCAAACAATACAGTATATCAGGTAGGAATAGTCTTATATCTACTTATTGTGGATATGTTATGACAGAAGTGTAATGATGAACAACCAGGATCATAGATTACATATGGCTTTGTTTGCAGTATTAGGATTTCATGTTTGGGGGAATTGAGTTCCAAGGAAGTTTATGACTCAACAGTAACCAATAAATTCACACAGGATGTAATATAACAATTCCCAACCATATTACCATGGATAGACTATTACAAAGAAACAATGCTGATGTGAAGAAAACATGTTTGGGCCTACCCTATTCAACAAAGTGAGTGTTCACAGTCTTTAGTGCTTTTTCAGCCACTTAAAGTGGTTTACAGTATAACATTCACCCATTCACTCACCCATTCACACCGATGGTGATGTCAGTCATGCAAGGTGCCATCTGACCACCGGGAGCAGGGTTAGGTGTCTCGCTCAAGGACACCTCGACACTCAGCGATGAGTTAGCAGGATTTGAACCAGTGACTTCTTGATCACCTATCGCCCAGCTCTGCCCTCTGCACCACTGCCGTTATATATTATGACAGTTCATGCCTTTTGCGAGTCATAAACGAGGTTGGAAGCAAATCCTATTTCACCCAATGCTGATAAATAATTTAAAATGACTAATAGTGCCTCGTGACACAGAATGTTACTCTGTGATGTATCAGATTGCAGAAGTTTGGCCTGAGGTGTAATTTGTTTGAAAAAATAATTACTCTTGTATTGGATACTAGTTAAATATTTAAGAGGTTAGCATTAGGAATGTGGCTGTGTCCTGGGGTGTTTTCATCTTTGTGGGGATGGCAAACCCCCGGATTCACACATTACTGCAGACAGGGTCTTGCAAATAGATGGATGACTGTGATGTGGCAATTTATTAATGCTAAATGTAAGTAATTGTGTTGCTAAATTCGAAGGAGAAAATGGAAATAGACAGAGAGTGAGGTAGTCTCAAAATAAATTGTGGTGATGAATTTTTACCAAGACTCCATGGCAACGTCTGGGCCACTGAGCCTTGAAAACTAATCCCAGTGTTTTATGAGTGACGAGTGTCATTTTGTCTCTTGTATTCAGCTAGCGGCCAATCTGAAGGTAGCTATACATCAACCCTCAAAAGCAACACTTTATAAACATCATTATGGACCCCAAAAAGAACAGAAAACATACCAAGAAATAGACAAATGAGGAAAAGACATTATTATGACATATTGAACCACTCAAAATACACTAAATGTTCTCACGTGTTAGTGTTGCATGTATATATGATGTTTGTCCAGGTTAGGTTTAACCAACCTACATACTGTATACGCTAAACCACCACGTGGTTGTGGCTTACGATATTTACCAGCAATGCCAGTTCTACATACATTACACAGTGTTAGTAATATTAACACTGGATTCCTATAAAGTAATACATGCCAGGATAAAATGACTTAAAATAGCACATGGTGCAGGCTATCTCGCACACACATACTACTAGACTATCTAACACACACATACTGTAACAACACACACACACACACACACACACGCACACACCTAGCACCAGGTGTGCTGTGAATGTGCTAGGCGAGAGAGCGAGAGAGAGAGAGAGAGAGAGAGAGAGAGAGGTGTTTCAGCACATAGGACAGAACATCACTCTTATTGCCCCTTTGAGCACATCAGTGACGTTTGAAGCATCATAGAACAAGCAATACTACCTCGCAGTCTTTCATTACAGACCATATACTGTATATTTATCATCAAACTGACAGCTTATGTTTACAACTGAGACAGTGCTGAGGCTCTTGACCATAAGGGCAATAACATACTACATTTTGTTCCACGCTTTTTATCGAGGCATTTTCATGTAGCCTATTGTACACAACGGCTTCAAGCAATTCATCGGTGCATGCGGCCCTGGAAACAGGCTAAGCAATCTCATTGCTTTGTCACTAAATAACTTTCCCTTTTTACACCATTCAAAAAGAACAGGAGCAAAGATGAAAGTGGGTAGAGATGAAGGCTAATTAGGGATTTTTTGGGATGTATTCCATTTGTAGCCACGGGGGGAGCAGAGAAGAGGGCTTTGTGCTAGCATTGCACACATCCATCGTCCAGTCGCTGAGGATACAAGCAAGCTTTCAACATGCAAATAAAGCTGTGAGCTGCCCACTTTGGCATAATATTGCCATTCAAATGAACAATACAATTCAGCAGCAATGATGAGAGCTGAAAAGCAGCCTTGCTAATGCCGTTTAAACCTTCAAAAAACATGATCAATCTCCTCTTAGAAAACCAATGTCCTGCAGTATCGTGCATCTTTTCGCATTGTTTTACTAAAAATCATGATTTGCTAACCATGCGTTCTATTAGGTTTTGTAATGGGTTTTATTCCATAGTAGCTACATTCATGTCAGAAATGGGAAGTTGTAAACTACTGGAGCTAATGTGTAATAATGCACACGTGACACTACTCGCTACTTAGCGTTTGCAAACTGAGTCTTCAGTTTTCAAAAAGATTTATCATGGTTTTTGAAGGATTAAATGGTTGCTTTCACTTGTACAATGAAATGCCACGAATGATGGAAAACATTTGAACAAAGTGTGGGTTAATAAAAGATGACACTATCTATTAAAACCTATTGGCCACCATCTTATTGATCCAACAACCAAAAAAAACCCATTAATGTTCTTTATTTCGAGTTCGACAAGGGCCTCTGTATTGCTGTCGTTACCTTGGCGACCAAGCCTCTTGTTCCAGAATTGGCCGCGCCTCTGAAGGCATAACACCTGAACTAGACAGGAACTGTTTTGATCTGCCTGAGCGTCAGCTGTGTGCTTGGGGACACTCTCATCTCACTGCCATTGTTTGGCCAGGTGGGCGCTCTCTCTCTCTCTCTCTCTCTCTCTCTCTCTCTCTATCACTCTCTCATTCCTTCCTGTCTTTGTTCCTCGGGGAGCTGTGGTCCAACTGAAGCTCTCGGTTACACAAAGAACACCAAATTGGCTTTTATCTTCGCTCCTTTACCAGCTGGGCGCATTGTGGAGGTTCCTTCTCTCTAAGGTACAAAGTACACATTTGAACCATAACAGCGTTATTGCTGCTTTAAAGCAAAGCTTTCTTCACTCACTGCTAAGAAGCTCACTTTCCTTTCCAGAGGGTTTTTTGGAGGTAATCTAAATCTGACTGCACAGAACAAGTCTCACTCATCTCTGCAATTTCTAAACAGTCCTTGTATCAAACAGCACATGCTCCTCACTTAACATCGGTGCTGGGGGAGAATAAGGAAAGCACAAAACTCCCCAATGGTCCAAAGTCCCAAAACACCCCTGTTATTCACAGTGTCACCATGGCGACGTGATGCTTTAAACAAAGCCACAGTTTCGATAAAAGCATAACGTGTGTCCTTATTCCGTCTTCCTGTGTGTGTGTGAGGAGGAACAGCTGAGAACAGCAGGGGCACTTTTATTAGCGTACTCACTCCTCCATCTCTTCATTTCACGTTTCACTCCTTCACACATCCTTCAATCTTTTGCTGTTCTGTTCTCCCCACCCCTCTCTCTCTCTCTATCTCTCTCTCTCTCTCTTTGCACCTATCCTGCATTCCCTAGCTTCATCCCTCCCTCTGACCCCCCCCATCGCCATCGCCATCGCCTCTCCATTTCCTGTTTCCTGACCTCCGAGCCGCATGCAAATCTACTCTGCAATTCAATCACGAAGGCTCGCACCTCGCATCAAGCCATATGGGCAGTGTGTGCATGTGTGTGTGCCCTTACTAAGTCTTTAGACAAATTACCAGAGCTGTACTGCAGATATACAGTATAAATGCATAAACATGTATGTGCCTTTATTTTGGAATAGTAGTCTAGTTGACGTGTGTGAACCCATGATGGACACGCTTGATTGGCATGGTGAGCAGATGTTACAGGGTTAAAGGACACAATGTGACATTCTTGCGCTAGCTGCATTAGCATGCATTTGTTTAGGTATATGCGTGTGGGCATTCATTACAGGAATCACTAATGCTGAGGTCCTGTGGCCTGCTAGCATGACATCATTTGTGCCAACAAAGCAAGTTTAGGGGATTTTGTATGCTGGAATTCTCGTCTCTGGTTGATCCGTTCACACTGCAGTGGGAATCAATCAAACTTCAGCACCTTCCGGAATCGGTTTGTTTGTTGTGCACTGAATCCTCAGTGAGTGTGGGAGTGCATCTGTACAGTCGGGAAGCTAACTGTGATAGCGCTAAGCCACCTGTCACATTAGTGGCTACTTTTTTTTCAGGGCGAGAGGGATCTCTGCCATGATTTATGGAAGAAGGCCATTTTGTGGCTCTAATTGCATAAAGCTTGTAGCTGGTGTAAAGCATATGAGGACAAGCCATGCATCTGTCTAAACAGCAGACCTTTCACATGTGCCATAGCCCTGGCACTGGGAATAGGAGATATAATAAGAGATGACACTTATATATTCAAAATAAAGCATGTTGAAACTGCAAATTATCAGTCACTGAGAGTGACTGTCAAGTTTGCTCTCACCCTGTGAGCCCAGCATTGAAAGCTTTATGTTTATGGTAAGCTAGCCTAGACCGGAACAACATTAAAACAATAAAGCATTTACAGGCCATTTCTGCCCAACGAAACGTAGCAAAAGAGAATGTGTTGATTGGATGGTTGAACGGCTCCTAAAACAATCCATGAGCTTGAGTGAGGGACTTCAATTTGTATTTAAAGGTTCCCGTGCAGAGCCAATGGAATGCAGATGGGCTATGTGCACTCTCAGGGTGGCCTTGTGCTAATTGCAAACCGGGTGCATTCACTGATTACAGCTAAGTGGTCCAAAATGGTCCCTCGCTCTCTGTTCCATTGACCCAGGCCTTCCCCTCTTGGCTGTGGTCAATAGCAGGCCTGTTGAGATGCCATTGCAGTGAGGAAAGAAAGCTTAAACCTGCTTAAACCTGTCCAGAGTTGAATCCTCACTTCATCTTCCTAAGACACACACAGCAGTGGAGAAAATGTTGCTTTTCAAATCAACATTTGGAATAGTGCAAGTGGAGATGGCACTTCTATAATGTTCCTATGTTGCGGGAATTGAGCTTTGTGAGAAGTGATGGCATCTGGCAGAGGCACACATGCCAAGTTTTTAAATTGAATTTGTAAATGTGGATTTTTTTCGTGTGATTGTCACCCTCGGTATACTAAAATTGCTCAATATCATCAGTTGCTTGAAGTAGTTCACATGCAAGAATTATTGGCGGGGGGGTAGGAGCATATATTTGTCTTTTTATTAATATTGATTAAGTTTGGGTTGGCATGCAAGTAAGGTAGTAGAATGCCAGCTTGCTCCTTGCTATAAAGTCCAGAGCCTCCTTACCTATATGTTTGTGGGAATGGGTCCCCCAACCCCCCGTCTGGGCTATTTCGAGGAGGCCCTATGCTGGGGAACAAGCTGGCCATGGTTGATGTAACAGCCTCTGGAGCGCCACACGCTTTGATCTTCCCTCTGGGTTTCAACCTGGCTGTAAGATAGTGAATATGGGCGGAGACCCACATCCCCCACAGTGCTGCGCTCAAATGCAGATCCCTGTGTTTTAACCCCAAGCCCCCAACCCCATACACACACACACAAACCAAAACTTCTGCACATAATGTTTTTTCTGCCTGAGCTAGCCATTGTATTGCATTAGCCTCTTTGGATGTGTTGAAGGATTTGCTAGAACTTTCCTCATTCCTGGGTACAAATACAGTGAACGATATCACGGTATACTCACACCCGTAATTGTTCTTGAGGTCTATTCGACCTGTTCTATGGGTACCAAAACATTCTTTCTCTTAGAGGAGGCTTTATGCTGTTCAGCACATCTAGAACTTTATGCAACCCTAAACACTGTGATGATGTAATTCCTCCCCTGAAAGCCGGTGTCAGAAACGCCATTCTGTGTCCAGTTCATACTCCCCTTGTGTCAAAGTATATCTCATGCCTGGCTTGATATGCTCCATTTTATGTAATTACTGATGTCACTTTGCCAGATTGCTGGAAAACAGTGGCTCACTGTGGCCCCTATAGTTCATCTAAATGTAACAGGATTCTGCAGGCTGTTATTCACCTATAGCTTACAGTTATGTGAGTGGGGCATTAAAAGTACCAAAATAACAGGCCCCATTACATAAACATGGAGAAGTAATTGGGGTAAAAAAACAAAACTCATATAAAATAAATATTGTATAGGAGCTAGCAATTACTATGTGCCAATTAGAGAGGGAGTGTTTTATGAGCGTGGCGAGTGTGTGTGTGTGTGTGTGTGTGTGTGTGTGCGCGCGAGCTCACATCTATGTGTGCACAGCAAGCCTGTGTGTATTCGCCAGTGTAGAGAACGATTGTTTAGGTTTGTGTGACTAATACATAAAACAAGTTGTTTTTTTTTAAAGTGTAAATACTAATAAGAGCTCTTCCCAGCAAGGCGATTGTGGCCCCCGCTTAAAGGAAAGGATTTTCCCCCATAGCTGTGTGGCTTTCCCTTTGTTTGACTACATGCCTGGCTGTTTGCGCTCCTGTGTGCACATCTGTGTGTGGACAGGCAGCGCAAACAAACTCCCACAGCTGTACGGCATGATTATATTTCCAGTGCAGTGTTGGTGACCTGCATGAGTTCACCCATCCATAGAATATGTAGGACGGCAGACAGCTGTGTTTTACGCATGGGCGAAATAGATTATATTATATCACGATATTCCATGGAATTCTTTTGCGGTAACGGTACAGTGTAAATGACAATATGAAAATTGTTATTCAACACTAATTTTGGCAACAACTCAAGGCAGCATACAGAATAATGAGAATATAGCGTAGTCGACACATTTTTCTCCTATTATGCTAAAAATGAGAACCTCCATTAAAACCCTATGGTGTGACTCTGTCTCACATTGACACAATTTACTGTCTACAGTATGCCCACATTGTGGCGCACAGCAAACACATAATCAGCTGTATCATCAATGTATTATTATGGGGAGGAATTGTATATCAGGGATGATATGATATGGCACAGCCTTACTATGCGCTGAAGACTGGCCGGTAATACAAACCGGTTCCTTGGCAAAACCAAATTGTTTGCATCAGTTAGCAATAGAAAGCTTTGGAAACTAGGTGGACTGTGCAGAGACAGCCCTCATGAGTGAACATTTAGGTTACAAAGTCTGGCTGAGATGGCTCTCCATTCAGGGTCGGTCTCTCTCTCTCTCTCTCTCTCTCTCTCTCTCTCTCACTCTCTCGTCATCGCTCAAGGCTTGTTGTCAGCGCTCCAACAACGGCCGGTGACAATGGGAAGAGGAGTGAGACCCAAGGACGTCTCCTGAGGTTTCAGCCGCTGCGTACAGTATCTCAAGACGAACCTGCTGTCGTTTGTTTTTCGCCTGCGCCGCGCACCAGTGCGCCCGGGACACATGGATGAAGCGCTCCCAGAGTTAACCCTTAGGCGGCACGGTGGCATGACATTTAAGCTAACCTCCTCCCGGTATGGGAGCTGAAGTCCACGGAGGTTCCCATGTCGTACGCTATACGGCGGATGATAATGAGGTGGAGGGAGGCCAGGGAATAGCCGGTGTACGCTTTCCATACCCGGATAGAAAGCGCTGGGGATGGTTTTGGAGTCTGTCCATCATTCTTCATCTTCGCTCTGCACTCATTATCACCTTCTCTCTCTCTCTCTCTCTCTCTCTCTCTCTCTCTCTCTCTCTCTCTCTCTCTCTCTCTCTCTCTCTCAACACACAAA
>JAODUE010000021.1:4143069-4172810 GCA_027564755.1 Amblyopsis hoosieri | reverse complement strand
TACAACAGAAAAGATAGCAATCGAACTGCTTTTGTCGCTGACGCTCTCTCGCGTCGCATCCAGTTAGGACACGGTGTAAGGTCATCATTACATCGTCACTGTGTGTCCTGTCCTGCATGTCTCGTCTCTGAAGGCCAGACGCCCTACAGACCAGCTCAGCAGCTCAGCCTGTCGCAGCTGCCCTAAGAAAACCATTAAGCTCCCCTTTTATTCATCTACCTCGTCGCTGTCTGTCCACTCTCAGGTGACAACAGTCTGCCATGACCTCTGACCTGTGACCTGTTGTTCAGTCCCCCACTTCTACCCCAGACTAACTTCCCCAGCCAGTAACAAACTTGTGGAAATGAGCTTAGTGTAGGTGTGTGTGTGTGTTGACTCATTTTGTGGTGTGTAGGTGTTTTGGCTGGCAGGCCGAGGTGTTGGCTCTTATATTTGCAGACAGGAGATGTTATGGAGTGGGAATAAACATTTATTTCTAGCTAGTGCATCCATTTACATGCGGATATGTCGGATATGACAGTCTGTCATAATGTCGGTCCATTAAAAAGCCTTTCCACTTTGGTTGCTCTAGTCATTACTTTTACATGCCTAGTAAAAACATTTATAAGCAAATAAGAAAGTAAGTAAAAAAAGTATATTAGAGAGATAAATAATGTTAATAAATAATAACCTCATCTTGAAGAGAGATTATTTGTCTCATTAACTGCATGCATGCATTTGTTAATAGTTAATATACAGTTATAGTAATAGTTAATAGTTAATGTAGTATTGTCATAATACTGTAATACTGCATGCAAACTTGTATTTGTTAATACTGTGACTAACAGACAGTAATGCTGCATTGCTGGGCATGATTTTGAAATGTGATTGATTTGTATTTTGTACACATTGTGTGAAACAGGAAATTGTTATTTGACGAGTGGCTGCATTTGACAAATAAATATATTAAGGCATTACAGTGACTCAAAGGAAAGGATCTTCATTATTAGCAAGGGTTATATTATATGTGTGCTTGTTTCTGCCTTTTAAGAATTCTGCTAAATGTCCAGATGAGGACAACCTGGAATACAGTCAGATGTCCCTGAGCTATGGGGTACAGTAACCACTGTTGCATGTCCCTGCTTCCAACAGAACTACTAATTGTTGTGTTTTAAATGACATGCAAAATGCTAAAGCGACCATGAGCAGATTAGCGTGTGGAGCAATCACAACAATATGGTAGGCTAAGCATTACTTTACAATATCCCATTAAAGAGTTAACAGAATTAAACTAATCCACAAGATAAATCTCACATACGGCAACATCGGTGGAGTCTGTTCAATAGAGTTTGTTCTACAGGAGGGGAAGCCTTTGTATCTGCAAGAGCCAATGTCTATTCACATCCCTAGCATACAGGAGAGGGCTGAATGCCTGATCTCTAGGTTCAAAGGCAAGCCTGACAAACCGGCAAAGGTGAACACCATGCATGGGTGTGTTGTGGAAACCTTTTGAGAACTCACCTCAAGTGATTTTGATAATAGATGGGTATAATTTGAACTAGATTAATGTGTTAGGCTTACTATTGTTTGTGTTGATTTAGTAGTTGTCACCAGATGCCTCAAATGATAGTGCGTAATACTTGGATAACATGCCATGACAATGGACATTGGCGCATATGGAAGGCTTCACACATTCAATTATTTCAACTACATCTACTCTTTTCTTTCTTTCACATTGGAGCCTAAGAACAAGCCCTCCCGTTTCTTTATAGAGCAGTGGTACTTGTCACGAGGCCTGGATGGAGGTTCTGTGTCTCCCCTCTCTTCCCCAGACTCTTCCAGAAAGGTTAGGGGCTGTTGCAGTGAAGATATGACACTATAACACATGTACTACTGTGTCCTATTGTTTAACTACTCAGGCTTGTTCCCTCTAATATACACTAGGCAGTATTCTTGTTTGAATTATTTAGTTCTTTGAATTATGCCATAGAAAGTCATATCTTTATTAAGTTAATTAACTGCAAACTAGATTAACCCTCATTAACATACCTGTCATAACATGACAATGTCATTTAGCCACTATCTTTATCTCTATCATTATTCATCATTCCGGCATGCGAATGAGCTGGAACTACTAAAACAATCTAGCATGTTCCATCAGTTGCTTTAACTGCAGCAGTTAATGGAGTGTTATGGAGAATAAGAACACGTCCTCTGTAATGTAATGACACCTTTCTGTGCAGGAGCAGACTAGGCCCCTGCGTTCTGATGACCACATGCCCATACATGTGCTTAGTATTCAGGAGAGGGCTGAACAGTTGGCCTCTCAGTTTGAGGGCAAACCACCCAGGCACAAGGTGAAACATCTAGGCAGCTTCTTTCCCCTTTTTGTTTGCCCAACATGTTTTGTAGTGGTCCAGCTTTGCTAAAATTCCATAACAATTGTTTATTTAGTAATAAAAGCACACAGTATTATTTGGTACGCTTGTAGCCAAAGGCATTTAGTTTTTTTTTTCCTTCTTCAAAATAGCTGCCAGTAATAATGTTTTTCAGATCAATATACTATCAGTGATATGGGCGACACATTGAAACGTAATTGCGGCTCAATATCTTATAAATGTTTTGAAATGCCTGTGGCAATAAGTGTACCAAATTATTTTACACAATTATTATGGTTATCTGCACCACTATTAGAATCATTTAGAAGTTCTCAGTACTCCCGTTTTAATTTGACTTCTGTTAATCTTTTCTGTCATGGAGCCTAAGAAAAAGCCTTCACGCTTCT
This sequence comes from Amblyopsis hoosieri, assembly GCA_027564755.1. Lineage (NCBI taxonomy): Eukaryota > Metazoa > Chordata > Actinopteri > Percopsiformes > Amblyopsidae > Amblyopsis > Amblyopsis hoosieri. The sequence goes on along the minus strand of JAODUE010000021.1, from coordinate 4,170,046 downwards.
TTATGGAGCAGTGGCACCTGGCTCGAGCTCAGAGCCCACCGGAGTCGCCCCTCTCCTCCCCTGACACATTCAGACAGGTAGCCTTGGCACGTGGCGTGAACCGACGGGAACACTAACACAAACCCTTGTGCACGTTGTGGTTGTAGCAGTAAGCACTCGGAACAGCTGACCAGTTGTGATGTGTGGTATGTAACGTGATGTTTTAACATCCAGAAGAGAGCATGTCTCAATGCTGATGGGCTACATGAGTGTCAATGATCTCTGTTGAGTGATTTAAAAATACAAAATAAAGTTTTAAGTTCTTGAACCATGGACATACTTTCTAGTTAGCTCAGTGTTTTCATAGCTGCGACACAGTGGAAAAACAAGTAATCTGATTGGATCCCCACTCCGACTGATGAGACATTGCCCTTTTAGTGCCCGATTCACATTCATGGCTGTCATGGATTTAATTTCATGGTTTAGACCTACTTTGGCTGAAAGAACATTAAATAGGGTCAAATGTTTGATGTACACAGTTTGAGCCATTTTGGTGTCGACTGTAATTGGATGTGTGATATCCATGGACTGAGTGTGTATTTAAGAAGAGGGGGGGAAAAGGGAGGAATTTATATGCATGTCTGCATTGCATTGTGGGTGTGAGGATAAACATGCAAAGTTGTTTCGTTAACTGCTCGTGCTCAGCAGCTCTTTCCGTGGCTTAAAAAAAAAGCAAAAAAAGAAAAGCTAATAGGATCACATAATGGCATTTATATTGTTTAGTTTTAGGATACACTTGCTCAAGTTTATGTGCAAATAAATACAGCTTTTATACATTTCAGATATGTTGAGGTTTTTGTTTGCTAATCTAAGCGTTAGAAGTAATCTGTTGGCGCATGCTTTGACACCTCTTGCCAAACTCATTTGGTTGCTCTCTTACTAAGATCATTTGATATTTAAAACATCACAGATTTTATATTTGCCATTGAGTGATTAGAGTTACTTGAGCGAAGTGTTGTACAGTATATGGACTGGAGTGATAGCTTGCATGTACTGTAGCAAAAGGCTTACTTTGACTTCTTAACAATCTCATAATTGGCAAACATCAGTATTATTCAATGGGAAATCTGTGCCTTTGAAAAAATAAGTACGTTTGCAACACACAAGTAATCACAGACCGTGGTACGGGAGAATACTGAAAACGGCATTCACTTTTCTCATAGGGAAAATCGGTTAGACACCAGTCTTTATTTTGGCAGGAACACCTCCTGAAAATGGGGTATGACTTTGCACGTCTATTTTAAAAAGTATATTACTTTAGCACTGGACCACTCTAAAGACTAGTATGGTTAATGTACAGTAATTTTAGGTTGGCATACTATATATGAATGGTAATTGTGAGCAATGCTCGATTTGCAGAGATTAACAATGTTTCAGATACAGTATACAGGCATCATTTTAAAGCACTGCCAACACTAATCATGTATTTATTCATTGTTGGATTGCATGGGCATGTCTGGCATACAGTAGTTTAGGCCTCCTACAATAGTCCCTCCTGTCCATGTCACTACTCGGCCCTCAATGTCTTCTGTTCAAATTAACTTTGTTCTCCCTTTTGTTGTTTTTCACCTTCATGATCTTCCTAATGCTGTTGCTAGCGCTATGTAAAGATGTACACAGGGGGAGTTGGCTCATTAGCTGAGCAGATAGCCAATCAGCTTCTCGCTCAGGAAGATCCAAAGCCCCTACTTGACCAAAAGGAATTGGTAAGAGCCACTGGTGTGCTATAGGTTGCACCCAGAGTGTTTTGGTCTACTAATACATTTTGTGACATTCCTGGGTTGTGTAATATGTCCCTATTAGTTCTAGAGAAGAACTGTGTGGTTTGCTAATGAACTAACACGTCTGTGTGGATATATTGTGATGTATTAAACGTATATTGACTCCCCTGGTCTGCAATCATATTTTGTTCAGAAGTTCCAATGTTGCACGCAATCAGATGCTAACATTGCTAACACTGGTGTCGTAACTCTCCTCTCGTCATCTGTATGTTGTTCCCTTGCTGATTCAGCATGCTCTTCTTCCACAGGGCTCTCTGAGGAAAGAGTTCCCCGCCAACATTGGTGGAAGTGACGTGTGCTTTTTCTGCCGGAAGCGTGTCTACGTTATGGAGAGGCTCAGTGCCGAGGGGAAGTTCTTCCATCGCAGCTGCTTCAAGTGTGACTACTGTGGCACGACCCTGCGGCTGTCATCCTACGCTTTTGATGTGGAGGATGGTACAAAAACGTAGCTACTTCAAAACATCATGTAAACAGTGCAATGTAATGTTCTTTTAAAAACGTATAGTCTGTTCCTGAGTATCAACGCTACTTTTGTAACGAGGAAAGAAGCACAATTCCCGAAAGGTGTACTTCTAAATTGTTCTGCCCACCCGTTTCTAATGCGGAAATGATCCAGGTTGTGTCTGTAAAATGTAAGAGGAATTGTACATCTCCTGTGCTGGCCTAGAGTGTTATTATCCCCTTACATTGGAAAGTGAGCAGAGATGACTGCGGCCTCTACGGTGTTTTCTCTGTCCAGGCAGCAATTTGTTCGCTGGAACAGTGTTTGTTACTACTAGATGCTACACTAGGGCGTGAGACTGTGCCCACTGGAGGAGGACTGAGCAGGAATAGAGACACTTAATGGATGACAAACACACAGCTTGCTCCTGTACACACAGTTAAAGGGAACATGTTTACGTGACTCCAGACTCTTGTTGTCCTGTTATCTGAGCCTCTTTCCTCTATCCTGCAGGCAAGTTCTACTGCAAGCCCCACTTCTGTTACCGAGTGTCTGGCCAGGCACAGAGGAAGAGGCCTGCTCCTGCCCCAGCTCCCCCTCTAAGCCCCAGTTCGAAGGTACCTGCTAGCGTGCTAACCAGTGTACGGGTTTGTTAGCATGGGGTCAGGGTTCCCAGGCCAATTACACTGACACAGTAGGTTAGGGTTAAAAAGCACATTCAACTAGAAGAGTCGGCTTTAAGCTTTAAGTCTGAAGCAATCTCGGACGCCATCGGCTACATTGTCTGACGGCGATAAAGCCTCTGTGGGTAACGTAATGTACAGTACATATGTTTGGGATATTTCCAGGGTTCTGGATATCCTGGCCAAGACTTCCTCTTCCGTATGTTTTTTCTACTTGAGATGTGAGAATTGACTTTCAGTTGAGTTGGACAAATCTTTATAAATAGCTATCCACTTATGAATGCTAATCAAAATCATTGTCAGATCATAGCCGCAGTGTTTCGCCATCAATTTCTCTACACGCGGATGTGATTGGTTATACTCATTTCTAAATTAAGTTTCTAACGTGAAAGAAGTTCTTAAGCAGCTGACAACATTTTTAGGAGTTTTCAGTGATATTCTCGTAACTGTCGACTCTGGGAGCTCTGCCATTCTGGTGCTTGTATGCCGGACTGATGATTTTGATCTGGTGTCTTCATGGGATTCTCTTGGAATGCCTAGAACATTGTGCTGGCATCAAAGGTACCATCCTGAAATGGTTCGTATCATATCTGACAGGAGTTTCTCGGTCCACCTAGCAGAATATTCTTCCACCACGGTACCTCTCACCTGTGGGGTCTCCCAAGGCTCCATTTTGGGCCACATCCTTTTCTCACTATACTGTATATGTTGTCATTTTTGCAAAACATAACATTTTATTTTCATTGCTTCGCCGATGACGTACAAATCTATTTGCCGATTTAAAAAGTACAATTAAAGATTCTGCGCAGCTTGTGTTAGACTGTTTGAGGGACCTCAAAACTTGGATGGCGAATAACTTCCTCAATTTGAATGAAAGGAAGACTGAGGTTCTTATGTGCAGAATAGGTAACCTCTTCTGTGATCCTCTTGGTGCCTCGGGCTCTTTAGCCCCAAATAGTCGACCCTGTGTCAAGAATCTTGGTGTAATTTTTGACTGCTCCTTCAAGCTTGACAAGTAAATTAGTTCAGTGGTCAAATCAAGCTTCTTCCAGTTGAGACTGCTGGCAAAGGTTAACGCCAAAGACTCTCAGCTGGACTACTGTAATTCCCTATACTGTACTTGGGGGTAAAACAGTCATCCTTAAATCACCTTCAGCTAGTATAAAATGCAGCAGCTCGCCTTATAACTAGTACAGAGAAACGGGAAAACAAAACACCAGTTTTGGTCTCTCTTTATTCCTGTACGTTTGCAGGATTTACTTTATGATTGGATTGCTTGTTTTTAAGGCTCTAAATCAGGCTGGGCAAAGTCAGTTCCGGGGGCCGAATGCGGCCCTTTGAGACATTCTACCCGGCCCGCCCAGTACATCAAACATTAAAAAAAAAAAAATACAACATAAAATTACTTGACGAGCTCTGCAGGATGTTACTTAATTTACTGCTGCGTAAAAGAACTGTTACTTTTGATTATGAAAATGGTGTTGCATAGGAATTGCCTATAAATATGCAAGTTAACAAAGTCAGCTGTTTTGTGTTTTATTTTAAAATGTGTTAGCATGCTGGTTAACAAAGTAACGTGGCCCGCGAAGTTCTGACATTTTCAATGTGGCCCTCAAGTGAAAATAATTGCCCACCCCTGCTCTAAATGGATTGGCTGATCTGTCTGAACTCTCGCCATTCGCCAGTCAGAGCACTGAGGTCATCTAACAAATTACTTCTAAATGTCCCAAAAGCCAGGCTGAAAAGTAGAGGGGCTCAAGCTTTCGCAGTGGGTGCTCTCATCCTCTGGATTAGCCTACCATTGTGTATTCACACAGTTTATGTATACTTTTAAATCGTTCTTTTAATCTTAGCTGAGTTGGCACCAAATATCTGTGCTGCTACTCTGTCTGTTCAGTTATTTGTATTTTTGTACTTTTATCTCACCAATTTGTTTCATGTATTAGATGTATGATCTTGTCCAGCACCATGGTCAACCACGCTTGTTTTAAACGTGCTATATAAATAAACTTAACATTGACAATGACAATACTACTCGGACTACAAACACACTTAGAGATTAGGTCTGAAGTAATTGAAACACACATTGCATAGGATCTTGTATTTGTTGGTGGGGATATTTGTTGATAGTATTGTCACTTTGCTGTTTTAATATTTGACTGTATTGCTTCCTCTACCTCTCTCCGCTACCCTCTCTCAGGACACCCAGGCGCCCAAACCTGCTGCGGTTACCGTGGACGCCCCCGAGAGGGCAACGGCGGCAGCGGCGACTCCCGAGCGCCAGCCCTCAGGTACCCCACTTTCCGTTGCGCCCGGCCGTCTAGCCAAGGGCACGGACGTGTTGCTACGTAGCCTTCGCTGCATTCTCTCTTGGACCTGCCACCAGGTGGCGCTCAACCCCCTAGACTCTCCCTTCCTGTGTACCTACTGCATCTACCTCGTCTGCTGTATCGCGCTCAATGTCCTGCTCAGCCTTTTCTAGCATGGCCCTTCCACTCTTCCTAGCTTACTAATTGTATAGCTTTAGCAGTAACACGATGATGTGAATGTACTCACTGTAGCTTTCTGACTAGCTGTGTTGGTGCAAACCCTGTGGATTACTTTTAACATGTTTATCTTTTAAAGGGTGCAGCCTTTTTTTTATTTTTATGTATTCTTATGAATTGCATTTGGCTTTGTCAAATGAACCTGAAATTCAATGTAAGAACTTCTCGCTTGGCTTGGCTTGGCTTCCACATTTAAAATGAGCCAGGCAAAGTATATAACTTGTAAGTTTATGTAGCTGCATCATACAGCTCAATGTTGAGACATTATTGTTAGTGGTGCGCTACCTTTATTGATATAAATAGCTGTGTAGAAAGACATAGTGTTAACCTAGACAAATTTAAATTTTTTTTGCCTGCCTTCATTTTAATAAAAGGCCAAGCTTTATTCTTTGTGACTGTAACCTCTTGACCACCCTATTTTACCTCTCCTGTGTGATCTGCTCACTTCTAGAGCAGCTATTACATTGTGATCTCTGTAAGCTGTTTACCCCTCCTGTTTAAAGTCATCCCACTGTGATGAAGTGCATGTATCAGTGCTTGTGATTGGATACTCTGTAAGCTTTACCTTTGCCCGTCTCCTATTGGAGCAGCTTAAAGCTGAGAGTGTTTGTTATTGGCTCTTGTGATACTCCACCTCTTCAGATCACCCCACTACAGTACGTCCATGCGAAGGCCAGCATGTGTTTGAATAATGCTCCATTGGCGCCTCAGTAATCCTGCATATTAGGGTTGAATACTGGTATTAAATATAGCTATAGAACTAACACAAGTGCTCATTAGACAAATGACAGTAGGAGACACAAGGCAGTGTAGGCCTGCTGCGTTGTGTTGCAAGTGTAGAATATGATCAACAAGTAAACTCATTATTTTCCAATAATGTAGTGAGTGAACATATTCTCTGCATCTATACAGTTGTGGCGTGGTCCATCTCAGCTTTAAGTGGTGTTTATTTTAGAAGATAGTATCACTTAACTTGGACAGTGTTGTCTCTGACTAAAATAGGAAATAACAGGCATGTGTTTCTCATCATTTACTTAGTTTAGGTTGCAGCTAGCTAACTAGCAATGGAATCGTGGAATTCATCCACTATTGCGGGGATAGGGGATTAGAGATGCAATGGTCCAAGATTTGAATGTATTACAGACTGGCATCATTGACCAGCGTTGGCCACAATACAGTTTTAAGATTTGCTTCCTAGGGTGGGAAAAGGCAAGGCACCAACCTTGTACCTGTTAACATGTACAATGTTCTAGAATAGTTATTTTACATAGTTGATCAAATTAAATTTGTGTTTTAAGACTATATTTTAATACTATTTGCTGTAGTCTAATAATGCAATAAATTCCCTCAGATATTTTGTGTGTATTTGTTGTCAGTTCTTTGAATGCTAGATGTCTTGGGTCATTTGTGATGGGTTTGATGGTGCTGAAAGTGAGAGGCTACGCTCTGTAGGATCTAGTCTAGACAGAAGCCTTTTGACTGGCCTGATGAGCAGCCCTGCATGGTTCCACCTCTCTCTCTCCTCTCTGAATGTTTTCACACATGGTTCTCAGTTCCTCTTTGTACTCTCTTCCCTCCACCTTGGGTGCTATCTGCCTTCTTCCCATTCGCCACCTCCGGTTCATCTCTTCCCCCACACACCTGCTGCTCCAACCCTCCACTGGCCCTCCGCTGCCCCCCACAGGCCCGGAGGTCAACGGGCTCCAGGAGCCCAGCCTTCCAAAGCGACTACGTGGAACTCCGGAGCGCATCGAGCTGGAGAATTACCGTCTGTCCCTGCAGAGGGAGGAGGATTTGGAGGAGGTTCCAGAGGAGACTTTGGCAGAGCACAACCTCAGCAGTGTGCTGGACAAAGCAACTGAGCATGACCTCGGCTCCAGGTGGGAATAGAAAGACGTGTGTGTGTGCGTGTGTGTGCGTGTGCGTGCGTGTGTGTGCGTGTGTTGGGCCGAGCTGGAGGCCTTCAGAACCAGAGGTGGAGAAGTTAGACCTCATAAAGTACCAGTTTTTGTACTATTTTCTGCTGGTTCACTTAACCGGGTGCCTTCATTAGTCAATGTATATTCTGCCATGTCTCTGAACCTAGGTTTTACACCCCACACCCACATTTAACTTTGTAAAATTAGTAATGTTAGTTGTACTGCTGTTTATGGTTGATTCAGCTAAAACAATAATACTAATACTCTACATTCAAGAAAGCATTTCCATTTCAAATTATTTTCATAGTTTAACCTCTAGGTGCACCATTTATTGGTAATTAATGTTGGTCCAGGAGTTGTTAATTTATACAGCATATTAAGAGTACATTTAGTTATAGCACCCCCTTCAGCCCATGTGGTTGTCAACGTCTGTTTGGAAGTAACACCTTTTGAATGTAACTAAGTAAACTAGAACAAGTGTATCTTAGCACAGATTACAATACTTGTATTTCCAATTAGACAATGATACATTTGCTGCTACAGTACCTAATGTCTTCACATTTCCAGGATACAGGCTGGCCATGTTAATACATGGTGGGTACATTTCTAGATCGTTCACATAGTAGTTCCACAGCGCTGGCAACGTGTCTCTCTATCTCCCTGTGCGCCTGCAGCAGCTCAGAGTCAGACATGGAGGAGCAGGAGGACGAGGAGCAGGAGGAGGACCAGGAGCCCCCCAGCCTGGCCGACCTCGGGGCCGTCCCGTGGACAGAGGCGGTGGAGCTCCAGGGCCAGCTTAAGGGGGAGGGTGGCGGGGACCAGCGTGCGGCCGACGCCGTCAGCAGAGACGGGGAGGCGGAGGAGGAAGAGGAGGTGGAGTATGACGAAGACGAGGAGGAGGAGCAGGAAGAAGAGGAGTCGTCCAGCGATGGTAAGAGTGCTCCTGATGCCTCCTCATGCCTGGTTTTACAGGATCAGAGGAAACGGTGTTCCAACGTGGCCAGCAGATTCTCTGAGCTCCTCTGGTTGTGTTGTCCTTTCACGCTCCCTCCTCATTTGTATGTGTGTGTGTGTGTGTTTACGTCCTGTCCTGACCTCAGTAGACCTCCTCAGGTTGAAGGCACAGTAGGCCACATCACACATTGTGAGCCATCAGTAAACACGAGAAAATGTCTGTTCTCTCCTTTTATGTCCCTGGGTCTGCTCGCCAACTGATTTAGACATTCATATCCATTAAGGTCTACCTTTCTCTGTCAGTCAGTGATGCTAGTCTGCAGCACAGATCATATTTTGGAGGAGAGGAGCAGAGAGTGTTTCTTTATATATGTGTGTATATATTTTATTTTTGTGTGTGTACGCCGTCAAATGTTTGTGCATTCTCTCAATTCTCAGAAGTTGCTATACCTTTTTTTTCCTTTTTTATTCTGAACTGTTTCCCTATTACTATAACTATTTCCCTAAGAGAACTCATTTTCATCTGTGTACATTCTCATCCTCAACGTTTTCCTCACTCCTTATCACTCAGATCTCTTCTTTTGCTCCCTCCCTGTGTCCCTTTCATCTTGTGTGTGTGTCGTTGTTTGGCCTGTCTCCCCCTGCTGTCAGAGGGGGAGTACTGTCCCTGGGACAGGGAGCTCCAGTCAGGCCATTGGCTGGGGAAGTATCTCTCAGATGAAGAGGATGTTGGTACATTTAAAGGTAGCAACACTGCCTGTGGATGCATTTGCAGTAGCTCTGATTATAACTCTGGTTTGGGTTTAATGTCCTTGGCTTTCTCCAATAATGTATAGAGTGTTGCTCTTTTATTATGTTTATTTGTGGTTATTGCTGTAATGTTTGCACTTGGCAGTTTGTGTTCCTACGTTTGTTTTATGTAGAAAGGCTGTTGTGTCACTTTAAAGACAAATCATTGATTTAACACTTTCACTTTGTCCAATATTTAGGCTTTCAAGTACTAATATATGGCAGAAAGGTTTTTGCTTTGTGCTCATTGGACATGCAGTTGTGGCTCGATTGTGAAAGTGACAGAATGATCCTGTTTAAAGGCACACTCCTCAATTCAGCCATAGAGCCTTACATTACTCCCTGTTTATGTTTAAAGCACCACTATGCAGGGGATAGTGGTGCATTACAGAGGAGATTCAAACTGACCCGGGCCAGTGTTTTTGAAACGCTGGTTTCATCCTTAAGGACACAAATGGAGGAGTGTTCCATTTAAATATAACAACCCCCTTCTATTTTGAGGACTCATTTTGACTTTTGTTGCAGAAGTGTAGTGCATGTTGCCTCCTTCTCCCCACCCACGCTCCTGCACAGATGCTGTGTTCTAATTGTCTTTCTGCATTTTGTTTCTCTCTCCCTGTGTGTTCCCTCCCCCGTCTCGATGGTCTGTTTGGCTTGTCTTTTATTCCTTTTCACCCTACAATTCCCACACACACACACACACACACACACACACGTGCGCCCATGACCGTACATAGCCAGGAACCTCCACATCCAGCAGGCTCTGCATCCTGTGGACCCCCAGGCCGCGGTGGACAAGGAGGTCCGCCCAGCCCCGACTTCCCAGCCTCGCAGCCCCGCTCTCGAGCTCCCCCAGCCCCCCTCCGCAGGTAAAGCCCCCCTCCCTCCCGGAGGAGCAGAGCCAGGGTCCATGGCCGTCTGTCGGAGCTGCTCATCAACACCCATGTGTTGGTTAATCAGCCGCGGTCCGGGTTACACGTTTCTGTTGCATTGTGCCTCATCGGAATGTCTCCTGTTTGTTTGTGTTGAGCCTTTTATGTTCTTCAGTGCTTCTGCTGGTTGTCTCCGATCGACAGAGAACCTCCCAGTAATGTCCCACTGCACCATAACCCCTTGTAATGTGACGTGTGTTTTTAATTCCTTGTTTGACTCGTTCATGTCCCTGCCATCTCTTCCCCGCGTGTCTCCTGGTCTGGGCGTAGCCCCAGCCCACACGTCTCCCCGACATGAGGCAGTGAGAGTCTGGTTGGAGTCCATGTCTGGAGGTAGCACAGACTTGATGGGGGTCACCTGATCCCGACGTAGTCTCGTAGGCTTTTCTGTCTGTCAACCGCCATCTTTCCTGGAGCATGCAGGAAACGCACGCAGAGGCCATAGACTCACAAGCATGCGCGCTGTAATGCCGTTGAACTGGAGAGAGTGTCATATCTTTTTCACCATACCCACTTTCCATCTCACACTACTAAGTCGCTAACTAGCAAGGGGTTCTTTGAGTTTTGTAGGGTGTAGCATTTCAATGTTTTTCCTGGGAGCCATTCAAATTCCCAAGTGACATATTTAAATCAGTTAAAACTGTCAGAAATGTGTTTTTAAATCCAGGGAATTAATTCCTAGGTGTTCTTGTATTTAATTTAAAATAATGACTAAGAGTTATTCAACAAATTAACCCTTTAAGAATGTCTCAATTTAGGTGTAAACTGGATTTTTACGTGTTGTCATTAAATACTAGAATGGAGCCTGGGCTTTAGAGGATATATTTTCTTTAACATTCTTATCAGTAATGCCTTTTGGACTAAAGGCTTATAAAACCATTAGTAGTGGGTGTCCTTGTGAATCCATCTGAACAAAAAATGAGTTAGGTGTGTATTAGCTGAAGTGTATGGTTGAGCGTGTGGTGTTCAATTTCCCATTTTGTTGTCAACAACAGATGTCTATTTTTAAAATGAATTCTGTTCAAGAATAATCGAAGGGGAAACTTCTTGCTTGTTGACAAAAGTCGTTACCGCATATTTAACTGCTTGTTTTTAGTGTCATCCATTTGCTTGTGCAGAAATGGATAGGTGCATGTGTCTAATAACTAATGCCTGTCTGCTCATCCTCGATGGTATCAGCAGACATTCTTTATTTAGCCAGTTCCATGCCATTGTTTTTAATTCATACCCTAACCCTACCCCCTACACCACACACACACACACGCAACACACACACACACACACACACACACACCTTTTTCCCGCCAACTTTGAATTTTCCTCAACGAAAATTGACTTTTCATTACTTTCTGTATCTGCACTCAATATTGGTCTATTGATATATAAATATTTAATTTTAAAGGGACAATAAGATCTTTGCCCCCTATCTCTTTCTCCTATATTTGTATTTTGCTGCAGGCAGAAATCGTGAGAGTGATTCAGATACGGTTAGGTTATTAGACTTCTTATGGACACTGAGGAAAGCATGAAGGTCATCTGAGTCATTTTGCATTTCTGCCATCTCAGAGCCCTGTGAGGATGAAGAGCCACAGGCAGAAGCAGGCAGTCCAGATTTGGAGGCTGGGACAGAGATGGACCAAGGTGAGCAAGAAGATGTGTTCTCAACAGTATGTCTTTTCAAAGGAATAGCTCTTCTATGAAGGGCTAATGACACATTGTTGTTAAACATGTAGAAATAATGTTGATACTTCTGTTGGGTAATTACATTCAGATGACATCCCTTCTGATGCTGATGCCGAGGCTCTCTTGCATCAGTCAGAGCACATTGAAGTGCTTCCTGAGCAGCGCAGGAAATCAGAAAGTCTGGCTGTGGCCTCCTGTATCGGTAAGTGAGTGAGTCATAGAAACTTCCTCAACTTACAAATAACTGGGGATAAAGACTGAATAAATAAACCTAATCTCCAGAAAATGATGAGCACTGTATTCTTTTTATAATTTCAGAACCATGGAGCGTCAGCCCCTTGCCCAAAGAAGATTTAGTTGTGTCACCAGTGCAACCAAATGCAGAGGCTGAGCTACAGGTAGTGTCTTGTGTACCACGCTGCATGTAACGTGCAGAACTGGGTCCAAATCACACTGCATGACCATTCCATTTATCTTCCAGGTGACTCGGGCGTCTCCGCTTTGCATGGTCAAGTCGCCCGGGACACGTTTCTTCCCGGAGCCCTTTCTGTCCGAGGACGTTCAGCCTGACAGAGCGACGCCGTCTCCAGTGGCCAAGAGCCCAGCGTACCCATCCCCCGCCCCAGTCTCCCCCCCTCTTCTCGCCACCGCTGTTTCGCTGGCTTCTCCTCCCAGAACGCCACCCCTCCGACCCCGCGTCCACCCCCCGGCCAGGTCACCCATTTGCTCTCAGCCTGTCCCTCTATCGGAGTCGTGCCCCTCCAAATCCCCGGTGTTCCCTCAGCGCTCCATTTGCCCTCTCACAGGGAACCCCCTCTCCCCTATCTGTGCCCAGTCTCTGCCTTGCCAGCAGCCCTTTTCCCCGCTGACCTCCGACTCCCCCGTCAGGACTCAGCCCCTCCCCGCGGTCACCTCCACGCCCGTGTCTAACCTGGACAACATCTCCCCTGAGCCCACAAAGGCCCTGGATTCCTCCTCGGAGGAAACGCCGTCTAAGAAGACGGACATCATCGAGGAGTTCTGGCTCAAGAGTGCTGAGATTAGGAAAAGCCTGGGTCTCACTCCTCTGGACCGCAGTAGTAAACTCCTCGAGAGGAGCTTCAAGACTCCCATCCCGGAATCCTCCTCTTCCTCCCCCACCACTTCCGCTAAGAGCCCTCCTCCGGATCTCCCTTCGGAGCGGAAGACTCCTTTCACGGCCCGCTCGGTCATCCGCAGGTTGAACATCACCCTGGAGGGCCAGGTCATTACACCCATCGCCCCTGCCAAGGAACCTACGAGCAACGGCTCAGAGACGCGCGATCCCAGCAGCATCTTGGGCCTGGGCTTAAACGGCAGCCTGGCTAGCAGCCGGGTGGCTAACAGCCGCGTGGTTAGCAGAGACAGCTACAACACCTCGGACTCCATCATGCTCACCCCCCCCTCTAGCCCGCCCCCGCCGGTGCCCGCCAACCAGTCTCCAGCGGTTCTCCGCCCTCTGAGACACAACGTCTCCTGGGGCAACGGAACGGACGGGCCCCTGGCGGAACCGCAGCCGGTACAAACCAAGCCGCCGTCGGAACCGGAGCCGGTGAAAACCGCCGCGCCCGTCCCCGCGCCCAGGACCCAGCTCAGCCCCGTATCGGTGCCCACGCCGGTCCCCAGGACATCACCGCCCCCGGAAGCCTCGCCGCCCGTGGTGGTGGTGATGAGAGAGAAGAAGAGACCATGGCGACAAGAGGCCAGGAAGTCGTTCGTGGGGACCGTGGAGGAGATCCCGTTCGCGGACGACGTGGAGGAGACATACGATGAGCGGAGACCGGCGGCAAGCAGGGACAAGGTCCAAACCCCGACCTCAAGGGACAGACCTGCCCTCCACTTGACCCTGGCCTTGGAAAACGGCAAACCCAGCATACCCTCCTCCGCGGCCTCCACAGCTCAGCGAGCTACCAGGTTCTCCCCAGAGGCCAAGGAGATCGCAGAGGAGAGGATTCGGGCGAGGGAGAAGTCCGTAAAGAGCCAGGCTCTGAAAGACGCCATGGCCAAGCAGCTGAACAAAATGAAAGAGTCCGACGTGGGCAAGGGCGCCTCGGCTAAGGCAGCCTGGAACATGACCTCAGACGGGGCCACAAAGAGCAAGAGGCTGGCGAGTTCTCCGAGCACGTCGGCCGTTAAAGCTCTTGAGTCGAAGAAGGCCGAGGCTCCGCCCCCTGAGCGCCTCTTCAGCGGCAACAAGAGCCTGGACAGTTCTGTGGGCTCGTCCGAAGGCTCGTCTGGAGGCAAGACCAAGAAGCGGAGTTCCCTCTTCTCGCCGCGCAAGAACAAGAAGGAGAAGAAAGCCAAGAGTGACAGCAGCAAGCTGTCTGGCACGGAGGGCACGCCGCCCAAGCACAAGTCTCTGTGGAAGGTTGTCTTCTCAGGGTACAAGAAGGACAAGAAGAAGAAGACTGAGGACAAGTCGTGGCCCAGCACCCCTTCTTCCAGTTCCACCACACAGGACTCTGGGAAAAAGATGACACCCTCTGTCTCATCAGGTGAGCAGGGAGAGCACTTTGAACTTCAACCACTCTGCTTAGTCATTATTTATAGCTGATTCAGGTAAATAATTATTCAGCCTAATGTTTATTTATGAAAGCCGGTGCATTTACACTTCTGAATTTATTTTACTTCTATATTTTGTTCTAAACGAAGCTTACTGAAAGATTACTATTCAACCAACAATTATTTGTTGTTAATGTTAAAACGGCTATCTCTGACACTAGGTCAATTGGATAAACTTATCATAACAATAACAAACATATATAAAATGAGAAATGCATGCAGGTTTACAACAAACAGCAGTGGTTAGTCCACCAGAAAGGATAGGCAGGACCAGAGCCGCTGGAAACGTCTTCTTACAGCCACTCTGCGTCTGGGCAGGATAAGCCCCCTACTGAGCAACTGAGGATGAGCCCTATTGGTTGTTTATACGCTTTAGGGTTTGCAATGATCCTTTACCGCTTACTAATCGTGACTGTGCTACTAACCGTAAATACAACAGAGTTCTAAGTTGTAGGTGATCATCAAGGCGAATGTTATTACTGTGTTTGTTATAATGCTTTTAAGATTTGAAATCTCGACGCAACCTGAGCTTCTCTGAGGACTCTGACCTGTCCTGTGATGACGTTCTGGAGAGGTCCTCCCAGAAGTCCAAGGCAGATGTGAGTTAATAGCACCATTGATCTACAAACCCTTCTCATTATCAATATGTAGCTTCATCACTCCTGATAACCCATTCATGTTTTATAACTACTTTAAAGTCACTTTACTTTGAACCATTTCTTTAATTTAAAGTGGCATGCGGACATCTTTGACTTGGTGTCAGACATTACGTTGCAAGCAATAAAAGAGGAGAAACCAGCAAAGGAAAGGAGGAGACAGATAAAGGAAAGAAAGAGGGCTAATGAGAGAGCACGAGAAAAAGATGTTTGTAGAGAAAAGCAAAGGGTTGAAGAGGAGGTATTGTGCAGCAGAGGAATGAATGGTTTTCCATTTTAAATGACCTTATTGTAAATGCTGAAACATTGGGCTGGACACATTGCCTTTTATAGTTTCACTTAATGAAGTTCACTGTGACTTAGTCCTTTAATACACTTCACTATTAGCTAGTAAATCTATGTTTTAGTGTTGTTTTCCTCAATGATTCACAGGTTCCCCTGTACCACTATGAATACCCATGTGACGCCTGATAGTTTACCACACCCATATAGATATCTTACAATCAGTATTGATTTGATTTAATTAGCATTAATTGCCATGAAAATAACTGAAATTCAAAAGCATTTGTTCTGCTGCTGCTGATTGTTTGGGTCTGGTGGTGATAGAAACGCTTGGGGCCAGTGGCAGGCATTCATATTCCAAATTTAATCTATTTAATCAAAACAGTTCAAAAGGGAGTTGGGCTTTTTCCTACTAGATGTTGTTTGTACTTAATTTACATTTGTGAAGATGTATTTAGAATCTGCTGTTAATGTCAAAATAAACTCAACTAATAATAATAAAGTAAATTCATGCCTGGCTGGCCCTGTGCCAAAATGTAGTTAAATATTAGCGTAGTTGTACCCTGTGAATGATTCCTCAAGAGTTTTACAGCCTGTGTTTGCGAATTTATCATGTTGGTTTAGGCTGAGAGACTAATTAGAATTTATTATTACTGTTTGTGGAAAAATGCTTGCCAGATGCTTAAATGTTAGCATGATAATATAGTAATAGTGTAGTGTTATTGATTATAGCGTTGTTATGAACGTTGTTATTTAGTTGAATGATTTAGTTTTATGTTCACTACATTTAACATAATCATTAACCCATTTAATTATTTCATCTGTATCATGTTTGTTTCCTCCTGTTTTGTTTTTTGTTTTGTGTCCCCCAAGTCTGTATATGTCCCTCACGCACTGGCGTTCAAGAGATCGTATGCCACAAAGGTAGTGTTTTAATAAATACATTCCCACTGATCACTGTCGACCCCTGCGCATGTCTCAGTGCACCGCCACTAAACACACTGTACATCTTGCAAGGGCAAAACAGTAACTAACCAGCCCGTCTGGGCGCATGTCAAAGTCTGACGCTAGCGCCCTCTGCTGCTGGAGGTCCTGTTGGAACAAAATACAGCACACACAGCTTTCCAATTCTGCTCACCTTTTTCTGACCACAGTTCCTTCCTGACCCTGATACTGCACCAGTTGGTCTTCTGTGCTCTACAGTGTCTCTCTCTGGTCTCATGTTAACCTATCATTTGTCATTGTTCTTGCTGCAGTCCAGCTAATGGATGTGCTCTGAATCCTGCTGACTATTGCTTTTAAATTATTCTCTTTCTCCTGTTATGCTCCATCTGATTTATAGATTACGTTCTGTTTTATAGATTCTGCATTGCGATGTTCAAAACCTTCCAAATAGTGTTGCGTGTAGAGCTGTAATTTCTGTATATTTTTGTAGGATAGAAACATAACTGCGGAAAATCATATACTCGCTTTAAGATTTTGAAATCAAGTGTGTGTGTTGAACAAGTTAAACATAAATCTTCCCCATTGCTATTGTAGTTAAATTTAGCATTGTGTTAGCAAGGATCTGATCAACCCCTTATGGCAAAGATGCATTGTAGGTGTGGTGAGAGAACCAAAAGCTAATAACTACAGACTGATCAAGCATACAATACCCCAAGACGCAATAGATACGTGTTGTATTCCTCACTAGATTCCAATAGAGATACCTATACTTCCCCTTAGTGTGTATTGACTGCACATTCAATCCCAGCAGTATATTTTCTGTTTTGTTAGAGCACGATGGCCCTCACCATAGATAGTTATCTGATCTCCTCTGTGTTCTCATTTTCTGAAGAGCCTGAGCCCCATGACATTGCAAGTAGATCTATAGATTCATTAAAAATACCTCTCACATGTCTTATTAAAACAGAAAACGTACACAGAAGAGGAGTTGAATGCCAAGCTGACAAAAAGAGTCCAAAAAGCTGCTCGGCGACAAGCCAAACAAGAGGAACTCAAAAGACTGCATAGAGCCCAGGTAATTGGCCAATAAGAGCTCATCTCAGAGCTCAGCACCTGTATCATTGTTCAGCTTTAGCTGCTGTAAAGCAAAGCCCAGAATGAAGTTAGAGTTCAATACAAACATGTTGACGATTCTTGATATGAGTTAATTATATGAAATTTGCAATAATTTTACTATAACCAATTTGTGCCCACAGTTGTGTACCAATAGTTGTCTCCCTACGTACCTGTAGATGAACACAATGGGGTTTGCTTTCAGATGATCCAGAGACAGTTGGAGCAGGTAGAGGAGAAACAAAGACAACTGGAAGAGAGGGGCGTGGCTGTGGAGAAGGCCCTACGAGGGGAAGCAGGTAAACCCCTGTCACTCAAACATTCGCCTCTTCTCATTGGTTCCCTATGTGGCCAGTCAGTGTGTTGCTCACAGTGGTAGTGTCAGACTTGGTTTGAGGTGCGTTCAGTACACAGAACATCTGCTACGTTGAGTGAACCTTTTGAGCTGCGCTACCTGACCCGTCCTCAAACCTGCCCTTGCATTATGTATTCAGTCGACATTGAGTCGACTACGGAATTGATCATACAACAATTGCGATATTGGTTTGACACCATTACAGAAAGTTCCATATTAAACTAATTGCTTTTAATCTATGCATATCAGTGTTGTATCCACAAATGTGTTTTTCTTACGTACTATGTTCGACTAGGCTATATCTTTGTAACATATCCGTCTTTGTGCCTTTTGTTAGTGTTGGATGGAAGAAAATTGTCGAAGTCATATTAGATCAGTGTCCCAAACTTGACACAATTTTGTCCATAAATTATTCTCCACTAACTACAAATCTCTAATGGGTGAAATTACTTTGTGGGGTTTCTGTTGGGTTTTGCCGTCATTGCCGTCATCAATTAATATTTATTCAGGAAATTTCAGTGACCATTTATAGTCAATTGGGTGGGACAAGTCTCTCGTTTACGTGCGCTAGATTTCGAGTAAATTGTGATTTATAAAGGAAAACTTGCGTAAATCTGAATATTTTTGTCCGCACATACTTTGTGTTTTGTTCGTACGCAACATTGTAGTGTGAATTCTACTCACTGTTTTATAAATGAGACCCCATATAATGTCCATGTTCAATAATTTCCAATAAAGATATTCACATATTAATATGATTGTATAAAGGGTGTTTTAGTGTCTAGAAGTTTCTCACTGGCCCCCTGCAATACTATCTTACCTTTTTGTTAGTTAGGAACTGCTGTGTATTTATTACTTTTCCCCCAATAAGCATGAGAAGATAAGGGACTATCACAGAAGCCACACTCCCTACTGTGGTGGGGGAAACCTTTTTTGTTTTCTTTTTCATTATTATTTCAGTTTATTATTGAAGCTTTCATTAATGTATTGTCTTGTGCTATATGGTTTGAAGAGTTGCAAAGCATGGACAGTGTTAAACAGCAATAACGGTAGCACGGTGTCTGGTTTGCTATGGGAACAATTACACTGTGGTATTGTAGTAGTATTAGTTTTGACAATGCGTTCCACTCCAATTCATCCTATGATGCTTTCCCCACTGAGACATGAGTGTTTACTATGCAAATGCTTGCTCATAGTTTGGAATCTAATGTAGTGAATGGAGTTTTCTAAAACATTCATATTGGAATACATTTTTACCATATTACTAAATAACTGACCAAATCTTTTTTTAAATTTTTCTTTCAAGTTGAATGTTTGAATATGTTTAACCTGTTTGCTACTCTATTCTTTTAAAGGATTGTATAAAGGTACTTGTACATTACCCAAACAGCACAAAAGAAGATCAGGTATTAGATTTTTTTGTAGTATTTTTCTTATTTTGTTTTATTTCTTCTTTTTAATAATGCCATTTTTAACACGTTATGTAGGTGTCATATGTGGTGCCGCACTGCAAGACCTTTCCATCTTTGACCATTTTGAACATATGTTCCTTCCCATAACATGTCTGTCCTCGTTCATCTGACGTGCATGCAACCAGGAGAATGTCTGTCCCCGACATTGATTTGTGTGTGGTCGTTCTGGGTGTGGTCTGGTCTTATTCATTGATTCTCTATGAGGAGACATTAGGATATCATTTCTACCCTTTTCAAATTCATGCAGGGTAGGTTTTTTAGTTTACAGCAGCAGCAATTTTAAGTTCTCACTCACTTATCTATATTATTCAAAGGTCATACTGTTCATTTGTCTTATTGAAGAACTGCAGTATTGTAAAAGGTCTGTGGTTTTGGATATTATACAACTGGAATGGTGAGAGTTAAGAACGTCAAATTCCATTTGTTCAATGAAAACTCCATGCCCTCTTTACAATTTTATAAAATGGGTTTTTGTACATTTTGTTTTCCCAACAATGCATTTCCATGTCAGTATATGATGCAGAAAGAGTGGCTTTTAAAGAAAAGACTATCCATTCCTATTTGGCATATTGGGCAATACAGCAAATCTCTGTAAAGTCTCCTATGATGTGATTTAGTGAAAAGTATCACTGCACAAGCTATACTTTACTGCATTATTACAGGGTGGTGAGTGTGTGTGTGGAATTTTCTGTTTACAAATTGCAAGGACGGTGCATGACTTGCTGTTTTTTGACAAGCGCGTGTCCACTTTGGGACGTGTGAAATAACTCCTATCTCTAATATATCCTGTCGTTGTAGACTATTGGGGAGATTCTAATTACAGTGAAATCCTGGACTTGCATCTGGGCGGTATGTATTTCAAATCTGTCGCTTTAATCTAACTAACCTAATGGCTAACCCAACCCATTCTTCCCCTCTAAGCTGTTCTGAGCTTTTTCCCACTTATGTCTAATCTGGCTGGCTGGCTGAGTGGCTCGTTTTAGCCTTGCTGCAATACCCTCTGCTCCCCTCTGGCCTTCCTGTCCAAACACACTTTGCATCACAGATCAAACACTAGTCTGGTACTTGATCTCATCAATGTGTTATGCCCCTACAATCTTCTCTCTTTCTTTCTTTCTCCAAACCAACAGAACACTTATGTACAGTAAGCATACATGGCTATGAAATGCAATTTGGCAGGTTTTGAGATTAACATTGATTATTGTGTTAAAGGCAGAAAACTACATACATATTTTACAGTTCTAGGTAATGATTACATACACCACGAGATGCACTATTGTGTGGTAAACACCTTTGACTGCTACTGATCTGCTAGCCTGGCAAACACGCCTCATTTCCCTTCATGGCTGTGTGCTGTTGTCATATAGCCTCTAACTCCACTCACTTCTCCCATACCTCCCCAGTGTGCTGAGTACAGGGGCAGTGCTGTGGCCTCTTATTGTCCCTCCTAACGCGTGATTGGTCAACCGTAACCACGTGCTTTGCGTGTACCAAAGATGCCTCGCGGCGTTGTCGTGGTGTGTCTTCTTGTTGATGTATGCTTAGTTTGAGAAGCGTCGAAATGCACTTCTTTCCTCTGAACACCCGCAGTCAGGTCTCAGTTCCGGAGAACAGCGGGCTTTGTTGTAGAGAACTAGCTTGATTTCTTGTCAGATTGGTGGCTTCGCTGGTTGTTGTGAGACCCTACTGCATCCATATTCCTACAGTACATTTCAGCAACATACCCACGCAGACAAAATCATTCCGCCAGTCAGTGTGCTACCAGTACACAGACTATTGTGTATATACCGTAAACACTGTATATACCGTGTGTCATTTTATTTTTGAGCTTTATGCTTTATTTTCTCATTAGCTGGTGACAGTCCCGTTGCATTTGGGAAAGAGGTGCATTTTCAACTTTTCAAGATGGGTCTATGGTGCTCATTTGGTTCTGTCCATATTATGTTGTCTCATCAGACAGGAGATCGCATGGAGTTTTGTTAACAAACTATAATATGCTGACATAGCTTTAAACCTGGTATCATTCATTGCATGTGGCAACACTTAAAACATTATTTGCTCGATCTTGTTGTTAAAATTCATAACTGGATGTGGTGTGTGACTGGAGCTTTGGATGAATTATGGATGAGGAACGCTTCCTTATTACTGCCATATGGTTTTTGTATCTGTATGCGGTGTCGATGGAGTGATGTTTGAAGGGGACCTTTTTAAGTGCTTTCCCTGAAGGATATAATGGTTTAACAGCATGGCAGAGTTTGTCCCTGCAGGGGGCACCAAAAGCTAAAGATACAGTTTACTGTTTAGTGTTTAATATATTCCAATCCAGACATGTGTTTCAGAGAATATGTTCTACAATGCAGTATCCACCACTTTTCTCTCTGTGGTAGTCCCTTATAGGGGCATCCACACTTCTCCTCCTAACACTGTACTCCTTATCAAATACATAATATACCTAATAGAAGTCTGTCGAGACCGGTTTTACACTTTTATCTCCGGAGGGGTTCTTTTTGCTTACAATCCATTCCAGTTCAATTACGGTACTTGTTTTTATTATGGTAACAAATAAAATAACAAGATTATTGTTTTGGAGATTAGTACAAATATTTGCATAATATAACAGCCCGTCCTAAATTTCACATCAAGTCACCACATGATATTTATGTGGTGCTGTATTAAGTGGAGTGGTCCAAATTGAGTTAAATTGAAATGTTCCTTTAGATTGTATTAAACATGATTCAAGATAAAATGCAAAACATAGACCAGCTGCCCTCTAGGGATCAACCGTAGCTGCTGTTATGGGATTTGTAGGCACAGCGCTTGCCATTTTAATGCCTCCTGTAGCTCTCCCTCTTAGGAATGTAGCCTATTGGTAAAACAACTCGCATGAAGAGGTAAAGAGTCGATTCCTTTCCCTTTTTTTGTTCTGCAGGCTTTTTTTCCTTTGTCTTTTTTTACTCCTCTTTTCTTGTCTTCTTCACACCACACAGCTGACCCCCCCCCCCTCCTTTTCAGGTGATTTGTATTTTATTTTCCCATCATGCACTAGTTGTCTTCCCTCTTTGATTTCTATTCGCCTATGTTCTCTCTTCCTTGTCTCCCCTCTTCTTTGTCATCTGTTTTCTCGTCTCTCTCTGCCCTCACTTCTCCATGCTCTTGTCCTCTTCCTCCCGACTGTCAACACGCCTCCCTCCCTCCCCCATGCTCCCCCGCTTCCCCCCATCTTTATCTTGTGGAAGTTGAGCCCTTTGCGAGGATGCCTCTCCGACGACCTCTCTCCTTCTGCCCCTGCTGTTCTCCAGAAGGTAACGTAACCTCGCCGCCTCTGCTTGTGGCGGGTTACCATGGCAGCCACAAGGAACTGCAGCCCACCCCAAAATCCCTATTATGAAACAATAGTTGGTCCGTTTCCCGCACTTACATTTTTTTTTGTTGTCGCCTTGTCTCTGTGTGATGGAGCTCAGTAGATTTCCCCCAGTAAAAAAATGTATAACATAAAAAAAACACCAGCCCATTTATCGATTAGTTTAAAAAGTTAAAACACAACCTTTCTACCGTACAACATTTGTTTTCTACATTTGGCGTCTTGTTTTCAATCATCTCTCCTTTTGTGCATTGACGCGGAGTACAACATTATGAATAGCTGCCTTGTCTGTGTCACATATACAATTTGTTATCTTTATTGCCGGTAATGGTCACCACCAGTGTGAAATACAACTCCATACAAAGTCGGAATGGTAGCTTTGATATGGCATGATAGTCCTGCTGTATATGGTTGCTAACCAATCGAGAACATGTCACGTCGAGTAGAAATCAAAGCAGCTGGTTGATTTATCCACTACTGTTCTCGTAGCTCTAATAATGCATTAGAGGGGAAACTACTCTGCTATAGTGTGTGGTTTGTGTGCTTAATCAACAGCATGTTATCTGTTTGCTGTTCAGCTAATGGAAATTCAGAAATGATAGGAGGTATGCACATATAGGCTACATGCTATTTCCGTCCCTAACATTTTGACGTTGTTGAAATTATAATTTTAACAACCAGAATAATGTCTAGCTTGCGTATAGGTCATACATTTAAGGGCATTTGTTGTGATTATTCTAGTTTTTTTTATCTTTTCATTTCTAACACAGGTGTGAGCTTTTGACGTGTGTTTGTAACAAGACAAGAGCTTGTGCCTTTGTTGTTTGTTTGATGTCTTTTGTTTTTCCTGTCCATGACCTCCGTCGTGCTTGGAGTTTGGGCTGAGGGTTGGTGGTGGAACGGGATCAAATAGGAGCACAAGTCCTAGTGCTGCATAAGTCGGACACTTGTATTTCAATTCTGCCCGTGTTGCTAGTTGTGTTCATCCAGCTTTGCCTCTCTCTGTCTCTTCCCCCTCGCTCTCTGTCCTTTGTCTGTTAATTACGTAGCAAAAGCCAGCCCCCGAGACCACAACCATCCAATTCATGTGTACAATGTTTTGCCTTTTGGTTTTGCAAGAGCCACCTCTTCCCCAGCTAAGTATGCCATACTCCATCAAGGGCTGCTGCCCCCTGGCTTTTTATTTAAACGTGCTTCACTCCACCTGCTGTACTCCGATTATAAGGAACAAAATGTGCCAACACAACGATTGGCCTAAATATCCCAGCATGCCATATGGCCTGGCCTTGCTCGTGGGACTAATGTGTATGTGACTAATGTGACTGTGTATCTGTGCTAGCCTCCAGCTGAACGCTGTGATTGTGGTAAATGCAGTACCGTACATCGCATGATGCCGTTGGGCCAACTTAATAGTGTGTGAACGTCACTATTGGTCTTTATGACAAGTCATCGCTTGAACATTTGACATTTATAATGTGATTACTTTAGCTGGATAACCTCATTATTTTCTCCTCCCTCAAAGAGCTCAGCACCACTAAGGTCTGATGGGACTTCATTTCTGCTGGTGTTGGGATATGTTGCCCAGTGAGGGGAGGCTTGAAGAATTCGCACCTCTGGGTGTAATTCTTCTTCCATTGTCTTTAGTCTTAGCTGCTTGTTACCCCTGCTTACCTTCCCACCCATTCTTAAAACGAAAGTTATTAATGGGAAGAGGTACGGTACACTAATCAGTCCCGAATACCAGTTATCACAAAGTCCAAACGTGTTAACACAAACTCTCTACAGGTATTGCCTGTGTATGTGTGTACACACACAAAAAAAAAGCCCTGCGTTTTTAATACCAAAGTTGATCCACTTATCTCCACGCCATCTTCTGTGTGCCATCAAACGGAATGGCCCAACTGACCACTTTGGTATGAGTCAATCATTCCATCACACCCTCCCTCAGCAAGGACATCCTGGTTTGGCTGTCATTGCATTGCCTGCGTCTGTGTTTTACGTCAATGTCAGTATCGGCCAGCTGTCTGGTTTCTCACTCCCACTTTACACTTCTCCCTGCAGGCATGGGCAAAAAAGACGACCCCAAATTGATGCAAGAATGGTTCAAGCTGGTGCAGGAGAAAAATGCCCTCGTCCGCTATGAGTCAGAACTCATGATATTGTAAGTACATTGACGGTACATGCAAACCTTAGCAGTGCTGAACGGAAACATACTGTAACTAGTAAAATGCTGCAGTGGTAGAAATACATATGTACTGTAGAAGGAGAATGTCGACAGAAGGATTTCATAACACTTGTTAAACCATAATGCAGACATGACCGCTTTCTTTAAACACTCATCCACCCAATCATAAACTTTACGTTTATTGTTTTCAAGAAACAAGTTTAATTATACTAAACGCTGCGTGCTGGCAGCAGTCCAGTCAGTGCTGATAACAGGCGGCATCTCTCAGGTATAGCGTGACATACTCTTTTGAGAGGTCTTCCTTGTGGTGTGTCAGACTACGAGGTGAAGATGCACATCCTCACCTGACTCTTATGCACAGATGTGTTCTTGGCTTTCTTTTCTCTCGTGAAGTGCCAGGGAGCTCGAGTTGGAGGATCGTCAGAGCCGACTTCAACAGGACCTCAGGGAGAGAATGGCTGTCGAAGGTAAGATTACAAAATAAAAGCATCGCTTTTATAACCAATTAGCAAAACATGATATGATAAGTCTACCCTAATGTCATTTAAAAAATTTATTTTCCAAGTATGGTCCAAATGCACAAATCAGTAATACATGTTTCACCTTGATAGAATTAAGCATTTAAGAGTTGACATTTTCTTTGTGCTTGTGATTTTGACTATTTTAACTTTAAATATTTAAAAAATGTAATGTTTACATTGATATATGTTCGATCCCTGCTACTGGTTAGGTTTCTTTAGTGACTCCGCTTACTGTAAGAAAACAAACAAAAACTCTAATCCCCTCCCCCCTTCCTCTCTGTTTCAGACCACCTGAAGACTGAGAAGGAGCTGGCTCAGGAGAAACAGATCCTGAACGAGATGTTGGAAGTGGTGGAGCAGCGCGACTCTCTGGTGGCACTGCTAGAGGAGCAGAGGCTCAGGGAGAAAGAGGAGGACAAAGATCTGGAGGCAGTTATGCTCTCCAAAGGCTTCAACCTCAACTGGGCTTGAGGAGATGGACCAGAAAAGCCGCCACGGTGGCCACCATCTTTGTTTCCAAGAGGACAGCTCAGGCTTGGAGTTTGGTTGCTTCCTAAAGCCTAGACCTGCTCGGTACTCATCCAGTCCCAGACTTGGTTCTGGAGAGCGGGCCGTGGGGAAGGCCAGGGGTCCATCACCACATGATCTGAACGGTCCATGTGTGTTGATGGTAACAGACACAGTCTCACCTTCAGCCGTGAATGTGCCATGTTTTCCCACTGTGGCGTACAGCAGCTGACGCCCACGTCACTTCTCACTGCGAGCAGTCCTTTCAGCATCTACATATCCTCTGTAGTCTCTGTGGGTGGAGAAATCCGCTTTGGTATATCGCCTCTACATTACCCACAGGATGCCTTGGGAGGATGTGCAGAATTAAAATAGAAATCTAAAGGGAAGAAGTCGTTGACATCCTGCTGATGTAAAGGAATTGTAAAGATTGGTTGTTTTGTGTATATGTGCGAGCGTATCACATTTTTAATGTTTTATTTAATGAGGGGAGGGTGTTTTTCTCTTTTTGGAATGAACTGCAACAATGTTTAAATGTTGCAGGGAGGACATGGAGTTCTTAAACACAATGGCTGAATCCCAAACTGCTCACTTCCCGCTTTCCGCTACCTTTGCATTGCATGCACTATGATATAGAGGTGAACGTCCAGGCTAATTAGTGCTATGATGGTAAAGCTGGCTTGCAAGGATGTTTATAACATCACCAGTAAAATACTACTGCAGCTACAGAAAATGAACATGTTTCTGATCATTTAATTTAATTGCACGCACTAATATATGATATATGCATTGACAGTAATTAAGTTAAATAGTGCATTACAAAGCAGGCAGTCTGCAGCCAACCACTCCTAAATAGGACGATAGGAGTGTTAAAAACCAGTGTGCCAGTTGAGCCACTGTATTTCTATGCAAAGAGCAGTGCTCTATAATCTAGTTTGGTGTCGCACCAAACAAAAAAGGAAAAAAAACTAATGTTCCACTGCACAATGTTCAAACTATGAATTTCTAGTATTGGCCTCACATCTTTTGAATATCTTACCACAAACTAACATGAAAAAGCATCTAATAGGGAAATATTTAACATGTTATTACCAGAGCAAACGGAGCAAAAATGAATGCGCCTTTCTATTATTCACAAAACAATTCTTTATTAAAATTTTTACACTCCCCATAACTATTCATTGAGTGCCTTGTTTTCCTTTTATTAAAATAAACCAACTCTTTTATTTATA
>JAODUE010000021.1:4121786-4142969 GCA_027564755.1 Amblyopsis hoosieri | reverse complement strand
GTAAATATTAGTGAATACAGCATGTATTTCCTAGTCAACTTTACTTGAACTAAACAAGTACGTTTACTTACAATTTTAAAGGCAACCGGTTTGCATGCTTTTTTTAAGTAAGGTTTACTAATTGGATCTCGACCAGATTTTCTGAACTAAATAAGCAGATCCAAGGCAAAGCAAAAATTAAAGTCAGCAAATAAGTAAGAAATAAAGTGATTATCTCCCCCAAAAAAGAGAAATGCTTAAAGGTAAATGTGGACATTTGCATCATTAACGCTGTGCATTGTCTTTGTTACAATGCAATCCCCTCTAATCATCCCTGAAGCCCACCCTTCGGGATCTCACAATGGAAATTATAGGGTGTACGAGCATCCGCCCGAGAATGACAATGGAGATTGGCACTAGCTCCGCACAAGCAAGCGAGCTCTCAGTGTGCGTCTGTCACACCTGAACACAATTACAGCACACAAACAGACTGGGAGTCTGCCGCAAGTACGGATCTGAGCAGCTGAGCTGTCAGCCCCGCTTTGCATGCGAACACTCATCCATTACCGTAAATGGGCTTGAAACTGTGAAACGTGCCCACGCACACACGCTGAACATGCGTGGCACACAGACATGCAGACAATGAGTGTCTCCCCACAGGCCAAGGCAGACAATTAGATTGTAATTACACAGCAGCAGACTGTAGAGACATGAGACGTTGACTTGTGTCCCTGGAGGTGCGCTGTAAAGCTGTGGCAGAGATGTGCTGCAGCCAGACATGAGCACCTGGTAAGCACCATAGACATACACACAGATGTGTCTATGTGCTGTACCTGTACTGTATGGGTAGACGTATGCAAATATGACCATACACACATACGCACCTCAGCTATAGGGAGTCATCCTGACACATTGTGACATTTGGTTGCAAGGTTCCCTTCCTTAGGAGAGATGCTCACTGAAATATTACGGCCAGCATCTATTGTATGTTGCCAATTCTAGAACGTGCTGAAACACAGCAGAGAAAAATAGCCCTGATAAGGGTCCTCCAATAATTCAGGTAATCATTTATTCTTGGGGCTAAATTGGTGTTTTCAATGGTATGAACTTTGCATATAAATACGCAAACAACATCAGCACTCTAATTAGAATAGATGTTGGAACAGAAATGGGCACCTGGCTTTGAGTAATCTCCCTTGGCAAAAGTAAATATAAACAAGAAGCTTCTATAAATACCACCACACAAATATTTAAAAATTAACAGATGCATGTCGTTAAAATAAGACAATGAATTACACTCTTGCAAACACTTAACCCAAGCATATGCCGTGATTATTTCCTGGATGATATTCAAACTGTTGCATGATAGTCAAAGGGTATCAAGTAAACAGTCCAAATAACTCTGCCTAGTTACAATGAGTAGTACAAGGATTGTCTACAATTGGATGTATGAACAGCAGCAGGTTTGTTGTGTTTAACAGAATTAAGAATAGCAAGCTTGTGGAAAAGAAGGGACAGATTCTTTGTTGCCATTTGTATAACAGTTTAAAAACACAAGTCAACAAAGCAAATGTAACAAAACTGGGAATTGAAGGGCACAAAGTAAAACTCACTTTGACTTTCATTAGCTACATCAGTGGGTATGACAGTCCACATATAATCACTTGTTATAGCAACCTTGCTGTCTGACTTGTTCGCTGACCCAATTTTTCCCTTTTTTGGAACTTGATGTCTAGTTCGTCACAGTTATAAATACAACGTAGTGACAAAATATATAATTCACGTGGAATACTGGTTATTAGGTGAACCCACAGGTTGCCTTCTCATAACATGAACATAAAAAACATCGTCATATTAACGTCCATATTTTGAAGGCTCCCATCACGTAGACCGTAATAGCAATGGAACGACAAAACAAATGCTTTGATAGCAACACAGTAACATGGGTGTTAAGCTATGGGTGTGAAACGTTACAATGTCCAGCAAAGTCCACTCTGCACCTGTGTCCTCCACTACGCTCTTCTCCTGCATAGATATATCAATAATTAATCACTGCATCTCTGCCCTTCCGCAGATATACTTTACTGCATAGCAGAGGCAGCAGAAAATATGGTTCCTGCCTGAGAAACAGAGAAACAGCTGGCTGATTGTTTTTTATTCATTTATAAATATGTGCAACTGAAAAATATTTAATTGTGTTTAGGTAACTTTGGCGGAGGTGAGAAAATGAGAAAGAAACCTAGCAAGAATGTAGCCGATATCTCATCTAGGTTTATTATTACTTATAAGAGTAAAGGCATAAAAAGGTGATTGATATTCTGGACGATTACAAACCATGCAAGTCTCTTTGCAGACCAAACTAAGCTTTAAAGATAACCAGGAAAAAGATAATTCCTCCTGGTGCACAATGCAGCCAGCCCTGGGAAACTTAGTGGTCGGTGAAGCCTTCCGGAACAATCAATACACTCCTATCTACCCTAAGATATCACTCTCTTTTTCACCCACACAGGCCAGGCTGCTAAAGGTGGTCATTTCAAATATTATTCCGTCAGAGCTTTTCCTTTCACCCAGCTCTATATTTTCCACAGATTTTGAACAACTTTTTACTTTTTATAAAAATGTGTCATGGCACAGCTCAGGATATTTGGTGTTTACTTCCATTTTAAGCTCACCTGTGATGTTGATTTTGTTTGATGATGTGCATCCTTCCTTCAACAGATATGTGATCCCCCAGTTGGAATGGAAGTAAACAGAGTCAAACTTTGCTCACATCCAAAACCACACGACCACAATGTATGGTGTGCCTAAAGCAACCGGCATGACACAGTACAGTAGCCCAATTTGAGGAAGGGGTTAGAATTTGGAAGTCAAACATTGATTTATATCCTTTCCTGCTGGCTGGGCATAATGCTAGTCTGTGCATGCTAGTCTGTGCAGAGTGATGCCACTCTGTTGTGGGTGACCAGAAAATAGATATCTAAAATTTAAATCTATCTCTTAAAGTGTGGCTAGATTTATCCAGTGAGCCTGTAAAAAGGTCAACTTCTTGTCTAAATGAATAGCCATGAGGAATATAGAATGAGGAATGAACTTTTCAATGCTAATTTTTCTCAAAGGTTAATAAGGTACGGTAGATGTTGTTATCCTTTGAATATGTGCAGGGCTGTGTACAGTATGTGACACTGGGAACATGCACACTGACAACAACTGCTATTCAGAGAAGTAAGGTACTGTACTGTATGCCAGCTGAAAATAATGACTGAGGCAGTGGGGAAACCCATGTTACTGTTCTCAATCACCAGTACAGCAATCTACTGTATACACATATGTGTCACTGTGTTTCCGAGATTCAAAATATTGCAGAGTAATATTTTAGTTTCAATATATATATATATATGAGTGAAAGCACACATATTATTGGATATAAATACGCTTAGTGTCTCAAATATGAACCAACAGATATCCAAGCGGTTGTGGTCGGAACCTGTAGATATTCAGAGAGAACAAAACTCATTACAATGTATGCAAACATATTCAAACTGAATAACGAGATGCTATCATATAGTTACCCAGACTCGTGACATTTTAAAGCACGGCAGATTTCAGTATTATTTTTGGTTTTTATTTGATGATATATACTGCATAACATATTGTATACATTATATTTTATATGTTATTATTTATTTTATTATTATTATTAGTCTTATTTCATATATCACTTGTTCTATTAAGAAATTATAATATGACATTTGTGAAACTGTATGAAGTGTGTCTGCTTAATAACATTTGGAAAGCAGAAAGCCAGATGGAGATACAGTACAGTAATTGTCAAAATTACAATAATGATGATGTGCTGAGGTTTGCGAATTAGCTTATCCAGTTCATGACCGTAGCAGTCCAGCACCACACACTTGAGACTGTTTAACGTAGACCTAACAAAGGAACCACAGCAGAAAGATGGTTGTGACACAGCATGAGCCACTCTAAACACTTTCTCCAGTGGGTGTTAAAACTATTCTGTCTTCTGTTTTCCACATTTATATTGTGAGCACCTGTATTTCACCATCATCTCTTCCTCTTTCTTCAAACAGTAAGCACCAACAAATGCTCCTGAAGTAAGGTGACCAGATTTAAAAAATGAAAACCGGGGACATTTCCAGTTTGGCAGTCAATATATCATTAAAATATCCAATGTTAGTATTGATTTAAAATGGGGAAGGGGGGCTTCAGCTTTTATACAGTATAGCCTAGACAGAGAAAACAAATACTTCATAAACACTAGGCCTACATGTCTGATCTGAACGACCAGTATTCAGTCAAATAAGAGCAGAAGGGAACATGAGCTGGATTAATATGCCACTTGCTTGGATGCTTTTTCCACAGCAAATGTCTATAAAACTGTATTTGAGTAACCTTTCAAGATTGGGGGGCAGGGGGGCGTAACAGTTTTAGATAAATTAAACGCTATCCTTCTCGGCAACTTGGCCTATACAGCACGACATTGAGTACACATATTTATTTTGCGTGTGCACAAATTACTCAAAATATTCTCATCATGATGTGCCAACTTCACGGAGGCTGGTTCAACCTGCAACAACTTAACCCTGTTGCACACAGCATGGCCTAACTAGGAAATAGCAAAAAGCTGAGCACAAAGGACAAGAACAAATCGACTTACAGCACATATAGGCTATATGATTAAACATCTGCCTCTGTAACAGGGCGCAGACAACAGGCTTGCACACAAACAACAGAAAACCACATAAATAGCACATGTGGTTAAACAAGTACATAAGTGGACAAAAGAACATTTAGCCTATACAACACACAAACACATTAGCCTATTGTAACCAGTACAAAAGCCCAATCTGCACAGCAAACCTTTCCTGCGAGAGAATCAGCGTGAAAGTAGCCTACTGTTTAATGTCAGACTACTTTGCATATTCAAGTCTCGTTAGTAGTAAGTTAGTAGTAAAAGAGAATTACGCTGCAATAGCGTGCAGCCCCCTCTGAAAACAAACATCGCTAGGCTCTGCATTGCCTGCTATTTTATTGGCATGTAAAACAATTTTCACTTTGCGGTCAGATTTTAACAAATAGCCTAGTTAAAAAACGTGGACTGTCCCCACAAAACGGGGACGTCTGGTCAATACTTGACATAAGTAGCTTGCAGTAGGCTTGCTAGCTGTAGCACTATATTCATTTCATATTCTATTCAGACAAACAAATCCAGGCAGGTTTTATACAATGGCTTGCATAAACAGTTTCAGATTTATTGTGGAAAAGAAGTGATGACAGGGCAATTTACATAATCAATTGTAAATGTTGCATCTCTCTTCTGTATACAATGGCTGGAGTTTCAGTTGATTCTCTCAGTGTTGACAAAACACTAACAGAATGTTGAAGATTGTTTGTGCTTTGTGTGTGAGCAATGATTTAAACACACTTGCACACATGCTTTAACAACACACCCTATGGTTATTCTGACTTTACAATTATTCATCCTGAATAACTGAAATGTATACTTTATGCCAGTTTCATGTCTTATATGGAAGTTTTATTTGTGAAATCCCAAATTATAAGATAATGATTGGACGCTTGATAGCATAAACAAATGAAAATAAATGGACGGATTCATTTAGCCTAGCATTTAGACACATGCTGTTTATTTAACAACAACATCTACTTATTTAAATCAGCCATGGCATTTTGCATATAGTACAACCTAAAAATGATTAGTTTCCAAATTAAAAGCATGCTTTCTTGAAAGCATGTGTGTGTGTGTGTGTATGCGTGCACACGCGTGTATATGTGTGTGTGTTATAGCCTACGGTTATAGCATATGGCGCGTGCTTCTGAAATTGGCACACCAATTACAGTAGAAAGGTGACGTCTACAGTAGCATCTTGTTAGTAAGTTGGTATATGATCTCTAAGCCACAGTACAGACATAACAACCACACACTGTGTTGGATGCTGTTGGTGTTGGAGGGGCACAGTGACAGGAAGATAACAAGAATGGTAGCCGAGACAAAAAACAGATTCAGTAGAATATTGTTGAAAGGGAAATGAACACACAAACTCCTAAGTAACTCCTCTTTATCCTGGTCTAATCTCTTACGTCTGCTCTCTTTTGGAGCATGGCTAAGTGCACCTCAGAGACAGGCCTTCTGAAAACAATAAACATTCCTAATTGAACCAGAACAACATAAAGCCATCCATCTGCCGCTTCAGGGCTGCATGCTACAAAGTGAGTAAGCTAATTCCTGCGCTTCTCCCCCGTTTGCACGTACGCTAATGGAACCTTCCTGCTCGAGCAGTATATTGGGCCACTGCGACCTCTGTCACTCCTCATTTCCACGGTAATGGAACGGCCCGAGGATTGAGGTTTCTGCGGGTTGTTGCGGATCGTATCAGAGGATTTGCCAGCACTGCTGGGCTCTGTCCTGCTACGGCTGATGGCTACAAGGACTGATGTCCTGAGCTGCTGAACCGCAGGCCGGCTCACAGAGCATATCAGCTTGCTCTCCATGCTATTAATACGCAGCTGGTTTAAAACCTGCACTACTAGAGATTTGGATAGATTCAGGAGGAGGTTTAAAGATCCAGACAGTTTACATATAAACCTTATTGCAGGGAAAGGCTATAGTAGTGAATATGGCTACAGTACGTAGTATTATAATAAAATACTTTTACTTTAATACTGAATTTCCCCTTTGGGATCAATAAAATAGTTGTACATTGCGTTGAAAGAAATGTGTCTCAGAGGCCAACATCTAAAACACGGAATACCGTAGATAAAAGCTGGCACTGGGAGGCTGGAAGTCAGACACTACTCAATTTGTGTCTGTGATTTCCCTTGTGGCTAAAACCAGCATTACAAAAACGTTTTCGCTTTGAAACTCGGAGCGCATGCTCCTCACACACACACACACACACACACACACACACACACACACACACACACACACACACACACACACGAGTGCTGAGTGGCTTTCCGCGACAATTCAGTCCTAACTCCATTATAGAATATTTCTCATCTTGGGTTTATACTACAGTACTCTGTCTCACTGTCTCAATTCTGAACAGGGAAGGAAGAAACTGATACAATTCCTTCACAAGTGGATAAAAAAAAAAAAAACTCAGAGGAGTCAGCTGTTCCTCATAAATACAATCTGGTTGTAGACAAGCTTCCACCACTCATACCTCATCCATAACCCTATACTGTATATACCATGTCAGAAAAAAAGAATGGTATTACTGTGTACTCTGCACACATACAGTACAGTAAATGAGTTCAGTGGAATGTTTATCTCAAGTAGGCCATCTCAGATAGTTCCAGATACAACGAGGAGATAGAGAGCACTTCTGTTCTAAGTGGGGGGAGCTAGGCCTTACCCTAGATGCTCAGAAGCTCAGAGGTATTTTCATGAAACGAGCTATCTGCCTTGTTCACCTGCTGCAGTTCAGGAATTCCTGGAGTGTTTTGAAGACACAGCAGGAAGCCAGAGAAGCTTCCCTGACTTTATGCCGTTCTGAAACGATCCAGGGTACGCCTGTCTGTATTTCCCTGTAATCCATCCATCCTCCAAGGTCTGGATAACAGAAGACTGACAGCCTGCTCTACACACACAGTCCGGGCTTCCACAGTATGTGACATTGCCGTTTTGTCACCAGTGGATGGCTGTGGGCCATGTGCTGCAAGACAAGGACAAATAACCCAGGTGGCGTTGCTAAAGTGAATCCCAACCTGTCATTAGATCACAGTATAAAACAAGTGTGCAGATTGTAGTGTCCCACGAGCTCCACCATACAGCTTGCCCACCGTGTAAAAGTCCTTCGTTATAGGTATTCTGCTGTGCATTATTCTCATGTGGCCATGGGCGTGCAATCTGATTCTATTCCTCCACAATGCTGTCAAAGGCAGGGAAAAAGGGCTTGAGCAGGAGGTATTATTGCAGCTGCTGTTGGGGGACCATTTGTTCCCCTTGAGTTACCTTCTGTGTGCACTGCAGGACACTTCTGTGATCGGGTGTATGTGTTCTTCTGTATGAGTGGCGTTTATGAGATGGAAGAAGTTGGTTTAGGCACTGCAGTGGCGAATGCTGGACTCTCCATTGTGATGCACACTGTGATTCCTGCTAGAGCTGCTGTTGTTCCATGTATACAGTAATCACCGAGCGGCTGTTCATTGTCACAATTAGTTTACGTAAAAAGTAAAAGGGCTACTGATTAATTCATTCAACATGTGTCTACTTGCAGACTTTAACAAGAACTTAATGTGCCTTATTGTAACAGGAGAACGGGCAAAGTAGGAACCAGGCGCAGGTTTCGATGTAAACAATAGGTTTTAATCACAAGACGTGCAAACACTCACCATACAGCAAACAATAACCGACAAAGAACAAAAGACAAACCCCAACCTATATACCCACACAGGACCAACAGGTGCAAACAATCAACCCATCAACGTGAACACCCGTGAAACAGGGAGCGCTGGGGAAGTGAACGTCTGGTAACCTGAGGCGGGAGCACGCAGGCCC
This sequence comes from Amblyopsis hoosieri, assembly GCA_027564755.1. Taxonomy (NCBI): domain Eukaryota; kingdom Metazoa; phylum Chordata; class Actinopteri; order Percopsiformes; family Amblyopsidae; genus Amblyopsis; species Amblyopsis hoosieri. The sequence continues at coordinate 4,134,445 of JAODUE010000021.1, read as the reverse complement.
CGGTGAACCGCCCATCGGTGGCGCGGCCCAGACCGTTACACTTATAAAGTGGCTAATGTTTGAATTGAGATGCTATTTTGGTATACAGATTAGAATTTTGGAGAGGTCTGGCACAAGCCTCTAGTTTTTGTCAGTATTTATTATAACATTACATGAACAATGAAATGTTTCCATCTGTCAAGAACTTAAGCTAATTTAAGGAAGACTAAACACAAATCCATACAGGAGTTAATAATAAGCCACTTGATGCCACTTAAAAATTAAAACAAAAATGGCAAAATCAAGGTAAACTGATACACTTAGAACACAGATATAATAACTACACTGTAACCCACTGTGTTTGGTTTAATAATAATTATCAAAATACAAAGAACAATTTCTCTACATTTCCGAACTGAGGCCACTTTATCTCTTCCGGTCTGTAAAGAATATATCATAATATCAGTGTATGAGACTGAAATATATGGCCAGGCCAAGAAGAATAAAAGACTCCACAACAACCAGCCTATTTAATGAAATGAAGCTGTAATTTGACAGACAGTGATAAAAGAACAATTATCATAAAGAAGCATGCTGTACTGTACTGTATGCATGGCCATGCTAGCATCAGATGTGATGTGTACAGTAACTGAACAGCAGGTTAAAAAGATAACCCTTTAGTGAGCTTAGTTGTGTGCTGGGAATAGAAACCTGTACTGTTAATGCATCACATACATGTACATGGCTTTACGTTGTGACTGTGAACACACTAAACTTGACAAAGACATACACAACTACGATGACAAATGTGGATACTGTGATGACTGCTAGGATTGTGATTTCTTATACTTGTTCTAATGCAAGGTGTGTGTGTGTGTGTGTGTGTGTGTGTGTGTGTGTGTGTGTGCGTGTGCACGTGTACTTCCTGCCATCCTATGGCACTAGCGCTCTGCATCTCCATACGGAGAGATTGGGCAGTGGACTTCCAATGCAGCAGAGCTTTTTGTCTCTGTAAATGGCATTGATACTAAGTGAAAATGTCTCAAATGCATATCGATGTTTGTTGTTTTGCAGAGCGTATCCTCAACAAGCAAATAGGCTCAGAATGAAGTTATTCTTGTCTCCCAGATTCAACTAGACTGATGATCACTGGGGAATGAATTCAATATATTGACGGGGGAAAATAGCTGACCACCACCCACAGTCATACGTGTCTGATAAACAGCCAGCATCCTGTGCCAATGTTTATCCTAAAGTTCTCAGAAGACAGAGCAGGCTAATAGACTGGTGTACAGGCTGTTGTAGGATGGCATACAGTGCAGTACGAGTGCTTTTGAGGAATGCTTGAAAGTGGGATGATGTTTAGACTTTAAAGTGCTTTTGAGACTGACCCAGCTTTCTAGCAAAGGTCACTGTAGAAAGTTAGAGCTGCTACTGTTATCTGCATATTTTTCAGCTTGCGGATTTATTTAGATATTTGATAATAAATAAACACCGTGTTTGGGAAGCAGTTTTTACCAAACAAACCCCGTAGGTTATTCTGAGACGGTTGATTAAATAAATGGTTTGTTACATAATGTTTGGATCATACTTATAACTAATTAGTGGCTATCTCAGGGCCGGGTCATTCATATTTCCCAACAAGATATGGGTTGTAGGTGTATATCCTTTCATCAGCAGAATAGGATAAGAACGAAAACAGAAGCAAACCCATGAATATGCCTCAGGAAATGACTTTTCTCATCTCGTTTGCTATGTAAGCACTACAGAGGGAGTGGGGGCAGGCTTTTGAAGATGGGAGAAACCTATCCTGCTAAAGCAGACAGCTATTTGCTTTCGTGTCCTATTTGATGTACACTCAAGCAGATTAACAGTTGCCAGCAATATAATTGAGACATCAGTCTTAACGCGGCAAGGTGAGCACCGGTGCCAGCCCCGCAATGCAGTTGTCCTTGTCACGGCAATCTCTGGTGACATGTCAAGTCCAGCTGTCTCTATATTAGTTCTGGTGAACTGCATTATAATAAATTTGCCCACATATTTGGGCTCCTGTCCCCGGCTCAGACTACAGGCCTCGAGTGAACACTCGTTCATCATCAGCCATGGATCTAGTCTGGGATGTGCACCGCGCTATAATGTAGTGACAGACCCATCATGGTTATAGACATGCACGAATGATCTACTGATCACATTATGTCTCGCTGCTTGATCCCATACTGCTTACAGAAGCATCAAACACAGATGCAAAACAGTCAGGGACAACAAAGAATTAAGGGATGCAGACAGCATTCTAAGAGTGCTTAGAGTTTAATTAAACCGTATTATCCGAAATAATTAATGCAGTGACATTGTGGCTGCACATTCTACAGTACATGCGGATTATTCAGATGTGATCCGCATGTACTGTACACTGTGCTTTACCTGATGAAAACACTGGCATTAAAGGTACTGTAGGAAGCAAATCAAATGACTAGTGACTGTACAAACCCCTTATGATAATATTATCATATGAACATAACATAATAATATAATATGAATTTACAATGTAACAGGTAAATCTATGGTTTGCCCCATGAAATGTAGATGCCAGTGCAAAATAGCAGGGTCTGAGATTGAGGGTGACTCACCTTTAGGAGAGCTGTCACTACAGTACATATCACTGCCTTCACACATTTCTCTTTAGGGAATAGAACCTTTTCCCCTCAGCTCAACATCTTCACGCTTGGCTTAGTCTCAACCCGATGGGAAGAGGTTGCCATTTTGGCTCTGCCAGATCTTCTCAGAAGGGGACTGGGAGGGAAAACCTGCCCAACCCCATCTGTTGCAGATTTGGTGGAAAACAGCAAAACCAACTCCAACTAAAATAATTGTACCGGACAGAAAAACAAACCAACAGCAAAATAGCTCAAATGCATTTGAAAAGGTGGGGTGTTAATGGACTGCCCTCCTGACACTCCTTACCATCCATTTCTAAAATTATCAGAAGGATAAAACACTGTAACAGGGATTTATCACACCACTGTGTGCTAAGGAGAACCCACGTGGTCTGTGTTAGTAATGATTCATACCCTGAATGGATGAATGAGACCCATAATAGATGTCTCTTCTTCACGGACAGCATCACTCTGAATCCCTCCTGAAACATCTATTAGTTAGGTCTGGTTTGCTTAATATAATCGAATATGTAAAATGGAGGCATCTGTCCAAAAAGAATGACTCGTTGCAATCAGTGTTAGGAATACAAGCAGCAGTGATGGGCCAGAGTTTCTCTGAACAGGACACACCGTTACTGTATGAGTGATTATAAAATAGACCAATTCCTTTTTTCTGAAGAATAAATCATGTTTCTCTAGCACAAATGGAAGCAAATTCTTTGTGCCAATGGCTCCAATTTTATTAGAATGAAGAGAGTTTCTCTCTTCTTTTTTACAATATAGAAAGCTTATACTTGATGGTTTATGGAACAGTATATGCAATTACTGATACAGTATGCTTACCCTGCTGTAAAATTATATATTTTTGTAACGTGAGACTGTCTCTGCTGCATAGAGTATTATGATGATGATGAAAAAGGTTGGCTAAATAAGGTTTTGTTTTTAATGAAGACCATCATACTGTATAGAGTCTGAAGTGGGCAATACAGACCGTAATGCGCAGGCATTATTCATATTTAAATATCTTTTAAACGATTTATGATATCTTGTTTTTTTCACCGCCTCGACAAGACCTTGCGGATCATGGCGATGCTCACTTTGTTTACATCCAGAGTTCCTGCTACTTTGTGTGATGGGCCTGATAGAGAGCCAAAGTCACTTCCACATTATGGGACCTTAGTTTGGAAAGAAAATGTATGGTAGTCGACGGTTGATTCCGTTTGCCTTGTGACACAAAGCACACGCATGACGCTTGACTATTTAAAAGAAAATTCTTCGAGCCAAGAAAGTTTCAGTTTGTCGTGCATTTGTTGAAGTATAAGATTTTGAAAATCTGTAAATAGTAAGACTACAAACCCCCGTGTCACGTAAGTGTCATGACGTTTTCGCGCCACAATACTAAAGCCGAAGAAAGCATTGTTTTGGTGATGTGTTCTGTGAGACGAAAGCTGTAGTTCACTGAGCGGTTACACACAAAACTATCAAGTGATCAAGATGACTATTGAGTCATCACAACTTGAGGTCATTGTGAAGTCTACTGGTGGCCTGTTGACATTGAAAAGAAAGCCTCCTGTGCCAAATGCCCCTTTGAAAGCAGCCTGGGATTATAATGTAATTCTTTGAGACCTGAAGAGGTATGTAAGATCATTCAAGATGACAACATGGCAGTATATGGCAACTTTAGATAGACCGCTGGCATCATTGGCATGCCTTTTTGGCATGTCTGAGTGATAAAGTAAAGTGTGTAAAAAAAACAAAACGTAAATGACTTCTGGCACTAAAAGTGCATTGTTCAGGTCAAATGTTATTGTAAAACAATGCAACTGTAAAAAATGGGTAAAAAAAATACATTTTTAGTTGAAGAACGGTTGTGATGTGATGGGAATTCAATCATACATAAAAAAAAAAATCTAATTTTGCTTATTGAAATGATTTGCTATATTGTACATGTTTCACTCAAATACTACCATATAAGTACAAACACATGCATGCTTATATTAGCTTAGGTCCTTTTGAATCCATAGATATCAAATACATGGTGATCCATATACATTACATATTGTTTATAAGTAGTAAAAACGGACAAAAAGTATCTTAGTCCCCTTTCCTAATTTACAGAACAAAAACTCTTGATCTCTTGTGAAACACAATACTGACTGTTGAATATAATACTACTTTTACTGCACAGATGGAGATCAACGATTGATTGCATCCTGATGTAAAAGGTGAAATCGAACCTACTACAGTGCCTTTATTACAAGGAGAATTAAAGGCACTGCTATTTGCATAAAAAGCTATGGTGCCACTATAAAACATTTTGAGGTCCACACTATTCATCTTTATAAAGTGGTGAGTTTTTATTCATCTAACATGTCTGAAAGAAAAAGACATTAAAAGTATTTTGGTGAAATAGTGATGTAAGTATTAAAAAGGCCTTATCAAGATAACCATTACATTGTCAGAACAAGAAAATAACAAAAACTATGTCTAGCACTAAAATCAGTACTATTCACGCCAACCGTCCTAATCATATAAAGCATGCTACAGCTGTTCTTCACAAAGGTACAGTAGACTACAATATATTATGTTTACAATGACAGCGGTGCCTAAATATAGCTGTTAAAACATGACGCACAGACTAACATCTGGTCATGGTGAGTATTATGACTTCACTGATCTACAAAATGTCCTTATTTTACAACAACTGGATTATTAATCATAATTAATCAATATTTTGCTGAGCTTTAATGTAATCTACAACCAATTTGTCATGACTAACGACATGGATGAGACTGTAGAGCGCTTTCTTTCGCTCATTATAATTCAAGCTGAGAATCCAGGGTCCCTGACCCAAATGCAAGATCATATATTTAACATACGCATATACAGTACTGCTACTGCTACTGTTGCCTGGCTACGTCCCGGAAGTATGGGTTTTGATTGGGATCACACAGACACTGAGCCAAGTGATGTAGAAGCCTTGGGAGAGAGGGTCCTACATCTAGCCAATGATGGATGGTTAGCTCAAAGTTGCTAACCACTGGAGAACAAGGCAGCAGTTAAAGAGTAATAGAGTAAAGGTAGTTCTGGCAGAGGTGCATCCAATTAAGACTTAAGGTTGGTGACAACGGATGATTCCTCAACTGTAAATCAACTTCACCCTCCCATGCATTGGTGTGCATGTGTGTGTGTGTGTGTGTGTGTGTGTGTGTGAAGGGGACCTGGTTTTCCTGCACTCTGCTAATTAAAAACATGCAACTCTTATCAACTGACGTTTGAGGTTTGATGATTACTCTTATCTCTTATCGCATAACAATGTGTGCACAATATTTGTAACATTTGTCACTTGTTTCACTCTGTGCATATAATACATTTACTTCATATTGTCATACGTACGTGTTTAGCCTGGAAAAAGTTTTTTAAATGGAGCTTTTGTTGGCAATGTGTACCAGCATACGCTAAATACAGTACATGCTTTGTCAGCCGGCTGTAACAGAATTGATTTTCAGCCATTATCCAAAAGCAGGGGCCAGGCAAATGTTGTCTATTTCCAGTGACCCTTTTAGTGGCCATGACAAAACACCCCCTCGCTTCACAGAATAGTGTGAGGTGCGCTTGATATAATCAGCACAACAGGCCACGCTTGTGCATTCAGACATAAGTACTGCTCTCCTCCTTCATATGGCGCTCTTTGCACTCACACAAGCGTTCTCCTTGAACATCTATTTGTAGAGGATCTACCTCCGCGAGACACTGCTGCTTATGTGTGGTGATCGCTACACTGTACACATGTTACCATCCGGAGACTGAATGCTAGACAACAGCCAGGTCCTTATGTGCTGTCTGTCCATGCCTTTGGCAAATCACTGACTCCTCTGATGTGCACGTGTGGAAGAGGAGCGGACGAGAAGTTTCTTTAGGAGAAGGCCAAGTCTCTGATCTGCAGCACACAAGCTGTTGAAGTGCTCCGTGCAATGCTGGATCATCTGTTCCCAACTTGCGTATCTGTCACGGCATGTTTGCAATGTGTGGCTGGTACTTCCAGAATCAGATCCAATACTGCATGTGTGGTTCTGTCACAGATACGGCTAGATTTATGTTACCAGGGTAACAGTTTTTTTTGCTTTGTTATATTGTAGGTATGATGTCTTTCATAGGTGGTTTCTTATTGGCTGTAGACCTGTAATGACCTGCAGTTCATTGGGAGTTTGTGCACTCTAAAACCACCGCTTGTTTAGCGAGTGTTAAGTAATGATGCAGAGACTCCCATTTCCTAAAGCGTCATCACCTCTAACTCTACAGTAAAAAGCCTCCAGCTCCAGTATTGCTGCTTTATTACCTCCACCCCCCGTAGTGAAACATATCAGCCTCATATCCCAGCGGATCCGCAACATGACCTAATAAGCTCGGCAGTCGCAAGAAGCGCGGAGGGGAAAATCGAAGCAGCCGTCCCCAGCCAATCCACTGGACAAACAGCCATATGGAAATATTTACTAAATAAGTTTCAACCAATTCTGCTATCCCCCGGGTATGCCAATTAGCAGACCCGAAATGATTACATGCATATCAATAAAGGGATGCTTTCTGTAAATGTGATTAAAAAAAAAATAGATTGACCAAGCCGATCGAGCCCAATCATCATTCTGTCAAGCTAATGATTGAACTTGATGAGCTGTGAGCTGGCTTTGTATGATGCGCTTGATATGGATGATTTGGAACTCATAAAAATTGATATACAGTGTAATGACCTCCTAGCAACCTGCCATGCGTGACACATATTGATTGAGTCCACTGATTGCCCAAGCATTAAAGGGACACTGCTCAATTACCCTTGTGGTGGAAAGTAGCATCACGAGAGCGGCATGGATTTTAGTTTGAAACTCGGAAACGTGGCATTCCTTTCTACTCCTCCCACCACAGCTCTACTTCTCGTCTTCTTGGCTGCCCACGCGTTTGTGAACAGCGGCGTTTCAAACGGAAAACAGTCAACTGCGACAGAAATGTGTGGCTATGGGGGTGCCGTAACACAATCAAGGGGTATGCATTACCTTCAATATCCCACAGTCACAGAGAATATTGAGACAGATAATCTAGCTGAGGTTGGCTAACGCCTTATTGGGCCTACACACAAGACAGCACAGCATACAGCTTGTTTCATGAGCCTCCAACTATTTCCCTTGCGTCCATGGAGGGTCATCTGACAGAGACTGATGTGGCTACATGCAGCTTCTTGTGAAGCACGGGGAACACATTCCAACATTCTCCTATGTAAGCCATAAGGGGAGTGCAGAACTTTCCAAATACAATAGGCTCATTTTTTCTCTGCACCTCAGAGCAAAATCCCATAGGGAACCAGCTTTGCAAAATGCTTCATCGAGCCCCCAACCAACACACACCCACATACACACAGACATACTGTATGCAGAATAGCATATACTGTATGTGTGTGCACACAAACACACAGGAAAACGCCACCTTAAATCTTCCATGGGCATATTTGAAACTGAAATGTCAACTTGTGATTAAATCGATAGGCAAACAATTCTTCAGTTGCCTTGGACCAAATGGGGGATAAATCCCCCAGCAATCCTCTAAGCAGGCGTAGGAATCCATGAATGCTAAACACCGCTGTTTTTTTCTGCTCCAACACAGGGTCTGGTCTGATAGCAATATCTTCTCACACTGGGAAAGAGAGTATGATGATTCTGAACTCACAATTTTCCTCTAAATTGTGAATATCAAACACGACTTTTAATGTGGTACAATAGCAGCACAGATCGGATGGGTAAAAATAGTAGTGTGTGTGTGTGTGTGTGTGTGTGCGTGCGCGCGTGTGTGTGCGTGCGTCAAATCCTTACTCCAAGCCAGTACACCTACACTGAACTGCTCAGTAGACTGACACAAACAGACTTAACATCAATCACACTGTCACACTAGTCAAAGTCACAGTCAGTGTCTGTGTGTGTATGTTGTGTGTTGTGTGCGTGTATGTTGTGTGCATGTGTGTGTAGGTTTGTGTAGGTGTGTGTGTGTTTGTGTGTGTGTGTGGGAGGGTGAAAACAAAGGGGGTGTCATGCAAGCGTATTTCTGTATACAATTATAAACCCTTCACCGGAGAGAGAGAGAGAGTGATAAACCCAAGTTAAAATGTGTGTATGTGGCAATCACAAAAAATTGCATCATGAAAGAAGAATCGCTAAGAACTGCTAAGCCCCACTATTCACAGGGTGATCATTTGCTTGGATGATGTTTGTTGTCTTAAGCGTAGAGATATCTGACGATGCTACGCTCCCAATCCAGACCAGACCACCCGATACTGCAGCCCTAATCTGTCCAATATCCCCCACCAACCCCATAAAAGCTCAGACTCCTTTAATCCCCAGAAGATAGAGGAGCCAGATGGCCATGAACAACTGTTGGGTAGGGGGGTGGGGGGGGGTTCAGGATAAACGCATGCATGGGAATGCTTGGAGTTCTTGTCACTATTCACCTTTTGCTTCAAGTTGCCGCTGCTATAATCCATGTCACCCATGTGCACTGTCAAGGATGAGCACGCACGTCTGCGCGCACACACGCGCACACACACGTTACCCACGCGTCTATACGAGCACGTGTTCAGAGAAAAGTGACCCAGTTCTCGGCGACGTCAGCACTCCCGTATTGAGAGAGAGGGTCTTCGGGGGGCTAGCGTTCCCAGCTATCGCTAACCTTGTCGATTCCTCGAGTGTCACATGCTGAGCCGCGCCATCCCAGGGGTCTCAGGATACAAGACACCCCCCTCTCCTCCATCCCCCTCCACACCCAATGCTAAGGGAACATTCCTACTGCGGGGCTAGCATGGCCTCAATTAGACCTAGCTAGCGCATCCAAACAGAGCGGCACAGGCAAGAGTCATACTGTGCCTGGCCGCACGCAATCATTAATTGAGCTAAGGTTGGCTGACACCAGTATCTGTCTGCAGAAAGAGAAGGGAATATGTGTGTGGGGGGTGTTCCTTAAAATAATGTTACGACAGTAAGAGATTCAATTAGAGCACAGCAGGTGATGGGTTTGAGATCTCTGCCCCCCCGCGCAACACACACACGTGCCATTGAAATTGGTCCTCTTCTCCTTACACTACGCTGCCTAGCTTGGTGCGCTTCACGTACAACTCTAATTCATCTTCATTGAATGCCACAGCCTGTGGTGCATTTGAGCTGAATGTCACCAGCCCTGAAAATACAAAGGCTCTCTTCCTGACTCTTATTATCTGTGTGCGGTGCACTGTAATGAGCAAGGGAGGTTTGGATACTAAACAGGAGTTGTCCCACATACAGGATACATTCGGGGAGCATTCACGCCTGTCCAACAAAGCCCCTCTGTCCATCCCTGGAGTAGGGCACATTGAGCTGACCTGCTGACCTTTGGAACTACAGCTAAACATGGACAACACATCTACAAACAACTATCATGGCCTTTTATGATTCTCCACTACACTGCCTCTGTTAAAGAATGTTTGGTTTACTAAATCAGACTGCTGGCCTGGCTTCTGATCAGTGGGAGTTACACTCATGAGGCTACTGTACCCACAAATGTGTTTTTACAAAGGGAATCATCTGCTACGGACTTGAAACAACGATGGCATTTTTATCTTTAGTTTTAGCTTTCATCTGAAGTTGTTGATGTCCTGCTATTACAAGGAGAAATCCAGCATCAAGTAGGCTTCCAACTATTTGGACTGTCGGCTACAAACAAGTGTGTGTGTGTGCGTGCACTCCACTGTGTCTGATATGTCCCAGTAAAGCGTCGCAGCGACAGGGTGAGCTAGGCCTGTCTCTGGGGGGCGGGGAGACCCCTGTGTGGGGATGCTTGTACACTTCACGCCTCACTGCCTGCACACAAAAGGCTTGGCCCGCGTCAATTATAAACCCCCATAATCCACTGTGTCAACATCCAGGGGGACGACCTCTTTCACAAGCGCATGCCCATGCACGGGCACATGCCACAGTGTGCCAGGAGAGGGCCCAGGTTTAACCACGGGGGATTCATTGAGACGAAATTGAGTGTGGAGCTTGCATTGCTGAAAATGATGCACTAAATACAGTACTCTTCCATTGCCATTTCATGGTAATATAACTTGACGATTATGGAAAAGAGACCTTTAATATGAAACTACAGTATTGTTAAAGTCACTACAGAGAAGATTGCTGCATTAAATTAACCTCATTAGCTGAGTATTGGGCTCTGTTAGACGCTGTAGCACGTCCTGATGGATGATGCTATTGCTGTCTAGGTAGATAGACTTCCTGGGAGCCCTGCGATTCATATGTTTCAGTTGGACGGGCATTGATCACACAAGTGAAAACAACAAATAATGACACGTCTGGCTAAAACCAATACAAAACCAGCAATTACATCCATCAGCTACATTGGAAATGTGCTTTGGAAATTACATTAAGATGTGTTCCAATATGATTTAGTGTCAACAAGTCAAACGTTGAACATAGTGGCTTTACAGTAATACATGTTTCACACATTACTGTAGATGGAAGTAAAAATGCCCACATCAGGTCAATGGTATTCTCCTGCATACGGTACTGCATTCTCCATAAATGTGTCATGTCATGGCTCATGTGTAACGGCATGCACATAAGAACCTCGCCACACAGCTTCCCAGTAAATCAGTACAGACTAAAAGCATTGCAATGAGTGGCTCCCGTGGCCACCCCCCAGTTGAGAGATCAAGGCACCTGCTGCAATACAGCTGACTCCATAATGACATCCCAGAATAGAAATGTGCAATTGAATGGGCATGCATTAAAACAGCCTGATGTAAAAACAAGAAACACACAAATAACCATCGCCTTAGCCCACTGTGCTTCATAATAAACATATGAAGCAGCACTTTTCACAAGTAACATTTTGTAGGGAAGTGTATAGACATACGCACGCGCGCGCGCACACACACACACACACACACACACACAATAAGTCAAGTGAATTGTGCTTACCCAGAAGATGAGGTTGAAGACAAACATCATGTACTTGAGACAACAGAGGCAGCCCCTGGCCATGTTGCACTTCTTGAACTCTAGGAGGAACACAAAGGATAGATCCAGGTAAAACACCACGTACTTGCTGCCCTTGGCCGTGGCACACTTCTTGCCGCTCTTATCCGCTCCTGTGTCCGCTCTTCCGGCCGTTTGCCCGGCGGCGGTGGCGGCGGTTTCGCCGGCGCGCGGCCCCGTGGAGCCGTAGAAGGCGCCCGCGGTGAACCCGCGCCCGCTGAACGGCCGCCCGGACGAGGAGGCTGGGGCGAAATCGGAGTCGCGGCTGTCTACGGACGGGCTGCGGTGGATGGCGGATTCCTCACTGCTGGACTTCTCCATGCTCTGGGGCTGAAGGTGAGAGGCTGCCTGACGTGCACGTTACCATAGTCTCACATGTGACGGGGGCCAGGAGCGCTAGCCCTGCAAGCACTACACAGGAACGTCCGCTAAGCCAGCCTGTGCACCCACGTGGGTGTGATGGTCCTGAACCAGCGTTCCCCTTTGGCGCTTAACGGGAGTCACTTCCTCCTGTCCTGCTGCCCTGTCTGTTCCTCTGAGCCTCTCCAGTGGGGGTCCTAGCTGCTCAAGCCCCTCTCAGCTGTCCCCCCCGTGTGCTGACCTCTGCACCGACGTGTCACACAAGCCCTCCTCCTTCACCACCGCCACATACCAACTTTTGACCCCCGCTACCGTCTGTCTGTCTGTCTGTCTTTCCGTCTCTCCTCCTCTCTGCTTCTCTGTCCTCCTCTCTTCCTCCCCTGTGCGCCTCTGATGCGCCTCCTCTCTCTCTCTCTTTCCCTCCTCTCTCTCTCGGTCTTCCAGTGTGCTGCGCTCCGTGACTGATGTGCTATTATCAGCAGCCGCAACTGACGGGCATTCCCTGTTTCCCAACTAGAGCACTGCCGCGCTCTCTCTCTCTCTCTCTCTCTCTCTCTCTCTCTCTCTCTCTCTCTCTCTCTCTCTGGGTCTCTCTCGCGCTCGCTCTCTCGCGCGGTGG
>JAODUE010000021.1:4108240-4121686 GCA_027564755.1 Amblyopsis hoosieri | reverse complement strand
TAATATTTATTATTATTATTACACAATTATGTTATTTATGGAGCAACTTTACACAGTTTACAAAGTGATTTGACAGTAAAAAAAACAATATTGTACTATATTATTGTATTTTATACTGCTAGTTGATTTTGTGAAGTTTCTGCAGCCCTGCTGTTACCTGCAGCCTATACTTGGCTATTCCAGAAACATCCGGGGGGGCAATAATATATCCCACTACATAGGACAAACATGCGTACCGCCAGTAGTCGTACACAGCATTGCGAACTGCCCATATATGGGCATTTGTTTATGCAAGATCAAGAGAGTGAAAGATTGGCTGAATTTGACAAAGTGTATTGGCTTGCAATTGCTTACCACACCTTTAAAGGGCACTGCAGTTGTAACGTGGCTGTACGTGTGTGTGTGTGTGTGTGTGCGTGCCATGTCCAGCGGCCTACTTGAACACAGGCATCATCCTGATGAACCAGGGCCATCTTGACGAGGCCAAACGGACCTTCCTCACCTGCGCTGACATCCCCGACGAGAACCTGAAGGACCCGCACGCCCACAAGAGCTCCGTAACCAGCTGCCTGTACAACCTGGGCAAGCTGCTGCACGAGCAGGGTCACCAGGAGGTACAGACCTGTCACTCTCTCAACCGTTCATTCTTTACCCTGCCCACTCACACAGGCAGAAGGTTTAATATTAAGTGCAGGACAATGGGCCCTTTATAAGACGTGTCACGGAGAGCTGAACACAGCCATGCGCTGTAGCTGAGAAAATGTAATTATGGGTATGTTTGGTTTAGGTGTTCTGGTTAGGCAGCGGTACGTTGTGTGTGGCGAGTGTTGTGCTCAGACCAAACGAAACACGGAAACAAGAAAATTGACTTATAACACGATTCTCTTTTCAGTGATGAAAAGAAAGCCCTAACATACTGTATATAACCCCCTATAGACATACACACGTGCACAGAACGCTGATGAGGTGATGTGAGTTTGGTGTGTATCTGGGGTGTGTTGGGCAGGCTGGTGGTTAGTACACCAGTGAGGTAGACCAGTAGGGGGCAGCGTTATTGCTGGAGCATCTCTGCACATTGCACAAGTAATATTATTCACTCATTGTCAATGTTTTCTAATCAGAATGCTTAAATCAAACTGACCCATTATTATTAGCTATTTCAATTAGCTGTGACACTTTAAGATATATTCTTCAAAGGGACACTTTGCAACTTGAACCCCCCTTCCCAATGTTAGTTGGGAAGGGGGGTTCAATTCTGATTAGTGAGTGGCTTACCCGTTCTATAGCCTTCCCTTTACAGCCTCGTACATGTGTTGTACACAGTTGTGTTTCAAACATCCACACGGAACTGGGGCAGACATGTATGGTTGTGGGGGAGCTACAGCACACTCGAGGAGTGGCCTTAAAACCCCATGGCCAAGACAAAGCAGTAGGTGCACACCAATACTACTGATTGGACACATTAGAGTGGATACATTGCTCATTAACCATAACCTATGGGCTTCCACACAAAATGAGTGTGCCTCAACATCTTCCTACCATTGAGATTCGTAACAGATCTTGAGGTGAATCGGTGAGCCTTTATGCTTTAGAAGTGATATGATGCTGCGCTGGTTTTCTTAATTGCCATGACACTGAGGATAGAGCCTTTCTCCTTCGCTCTGTATTGACCACCCTCTCAGCAACCTCCAATTCCACGCTGTGCATTCAGTGTGTATTCACAGTGTCAGGGTCCAGTCTGGTGTGGTCTCTAATGCATCCCCCGCTCCTATTCATAGGAGGCCCTCACTGTGTATAAAGAAGCAATACAGAAGATGCCAAGACAATTTGCACCTCAAAGCCTCTACAACATGATGGGTAAGTGCTGCTTTTCCCTTCTCTTCAACACAGCAGGAAATAAAGCAAATATTTTTTAGATGTGCCGGATTATTCCGGGACGTTTGGTGTGTTTATAACCCGTCATTGTATGCTCAATGATTAATTGCAGACCTTAAGTTGAAACTTGCTTTCCCATTTTGCCGGGTCAGGGTGTGCCTGTGTCCAACGTGGTACAGGGCAGGCAGTTGGCCTTGCCTCAAAGAATGTCCCACATTCAGTAAAAGCAATCACATAACATAATTGTTTTGTGCTGGTAGAAAAGGCACAGTCATTTGTCTACTTTCCTTTGAGTGTCCTATAGAATGTTCCCCTTTACTTGTCCCTTGTTTGGGCTTTTAGATGTGGACACTCAACGTGAAAGTATTTCACTCCAGGCCTTTCATTATGGAAATATGTTGTTGTGAATTAGGATGTCCTGATAATTTATTAAAGCCATCACTGTTCTGTTCAAGCCTACAGTATTTTGTCCTATACATTGAGCTTTCAATAGCATGCTATTGCTAACTGCATCAGTGCTTTTTGAAAAACAATATCCATTTTGTAAACGCTACACAAATACTTTTCCTTGAGGCTGTATTTGTACGGAATATGCAGGAGAGGGCTATTATCCCTGTATGACTAAATGTTGAATAAACCTCCTCTCGCTGTAAATGAGAGGTGTTTGCTGTGTGAGGGGAGCTGTTACACCAAATATGTGTGTGACTGTTGTTGCAAAGCGCTTGTTTCTACACTGGTACCTGGTTTGTCACACCTGCTCGCATCTACTTTCGGCTCCACTTCAGTGTGTGCTTCACATGCTGTTTGGAGCGGGACCTTTCATCAGAGCCAAATCCGGCCAGTGATCTCCCCCCAACCCCCCCTCCTCCCCCCCTTCCCCCGCTGGTCTCGCTCCGACGCTCTCTGGCGGACCGCGGAATGTGTGTGTGGGGGGTTTCTCCGTGCTTTAATCTCAGACAAAGATCTGTTATTTTCATATCCGGACACAGTAAAGTGCACTGTACCTGTTAATGATGAACATTATGTCATGTCACCTATATCAGATGCTGGCATAGAAATGTGTCAGTGATTACAATTTATCTAATCTTCTTGTTCTTAACACTAGAACCGCCAAGAATCTACTGTGTTTCTAGTTCCAAAATGTACTCTGTCATTGTATTGATTGCCTTCTAAAATGAGTTTGTTAAATTGTCTGTGTTTTGGTGCTCTAGTTTTATCATTATGGTCTAAAGGGGCATCTTTAAGAACACGCAAATATAGGTTATTAATGAAAGCATCCCAAGATCAAAGATCCCACTTTTTAGGCATGTCAACTAACTTAGGCTAATGCTAACGGCACTTCGCTGTAGTCGGGAACAGCTGTTCATCGACTATCGTTGATTGAGGCCGGATCTACAATATGGGCAATCTGGGCATGTGCCCAGGGGCCCTTGGGCAGAGAGGGGCCCTCAGTGATGGGAGAAAATATATATAAGAGCTTGATAATTATCGAGTCAGAATAAATAAATACATAGTTTGTAATTTGAAAAATACTTTGTGTGTGCATTTATCATGAAATCTAAGTTGTAAATCTGAAAATCTGTGTGAAGTGTTAAATCTGCATTTGTGAAACACCTGAAACACGTATTCATTCCTTGCTGATTCACATGCTGATTGAACAACACTGCCTCCTACTGGATGTCATTTTTGAAAAGGTAAGAGACGTGGATCTAGCACACACGTATGGATCTGAAGACATTTGTGTGTGGATCACAAAACAGCACAAATGTCAGTGTTTCCAACTCTTTTACAATGAAAGTAGCTAGCACTAGCTCCAAAAGTCGCTAGAAGTCGCCAGATGACGTCATGCGCTCATTTGCATCATGATTGCTTCATCTCGTATTAATTTGAATCCTCCTGCCGGCCCCACCACACACACAAGACCAAGCTACTGACTGTCTGAACACGGCACAAGAGGAGAGGGAGAGAATACGGCGCTGCTCTGATTACTCTATGAGAATATGAGAATACATAACACAATTCTATATATCTCGCCTTTTCCCTGGTCTGAATAAGTCGCCAAATTTGTCGTTAGTCTCTTTTTAGAAAAAAAGTTGCTAAGAGAGTCTGAAAAGTCGCTAAACCTAGCGACAAAGTCGCCAAGTTGGTAACACTGGTAAAGGTTTTTTAAAATGACATAATCGAAAGAAGGAATGGATGCCAATCAGACAATTTTCAAATGCAGATTCAACACAGAATTTCAGATTTACAACAAAATAAAATGATAATGGCACACACAAAGTATAAAGAATTTTTTAAATTACAAACGATTTATTTACAGACAGACAACTGTTTGTACAAATCATAGCACATTTATTTAAATGTCAAGTCACACATTAAATGTCAAGTCACAGGTAAGGACATTTGTGTTTGTGGATATCAAATGACATTTATAAATCATAGAATATTTATGAATCATGGTACTTGCATTTACAAATCATTTTGAGACATATTCTCTCTCCATATGTGTGGATCTGAATACATTTGTGTGTGGATCACAAAACAGCGTAAAGTTGTCTCAAAATTACAGAATCGAAAGAAAAATGAATGATGTATAATTTGTGTACCGTCGTCTAGCAACATATAATGTGTAAAAGGCTGCTGCGCAAAAATAAGAAACCTCTCAAAAATAAATGCATCCACACCAGATAATTTTGACCCGGTGTGGCGGTTATAGGCATAAATGCCCGTGTTTTTAATTTAGATTTATCTTGACTAAATGTAACAATATGGAGTGCAACACAACACCATTTTAGGAAAAGTCAAAGACTGGGGGACTTATGTGTAATTGAAAACCTCCACCGGTAAAATTTAAGTGTTAATAATCTTGTGTTGCCTCTATTTTTACAATGGTTTAGTAATTACCTTAAAAAGGCTTCTGCTTACTCAAGCAAAAGAGGACGTCAATCCTTAACATTTGATACCACTGACATGCGAGTGCTTGACGTATTCAAACGTATCATTACACAGCATTAGCAGCAGGCCATATTTGAAAACAAGGTTTGTTTTCAGGCCATTACATGGGTCATTGAGTGCCAATTACTCTCCAGCCACCTGTTGCTTATCCTAGATTTTTATCGAGGAAACCATTAGTCCCTTTTCCCCTATGAATTAGTGTAGATAACATATCAATTCATTACTCAGTCTGTTGCTGGGGCATGAACTCAAATATTGTATAAACCACGCTACAAGTCTGTGTGAAATGTTAACACCTGTCAGCCTCAGTTCATTTTTCTCCGTAATTACAGATTAGATATTGTTTTGGCGGTGTTGTCCCCGATTACCACCCGCCCTCACCCCACCTTCCTGAGCTATGCAGAAACACTGTTGTAAGCGCAAGGTTGGGATATGGTCATTGTTATTCCAGGTGTTGGCAGACAGAGGTTTCTGCGCTGCCGGAGGAAGACGTTTCAGATAGTGTCTGAGAGATCATAGACACCCTGAACTGGCACTAACATCTGTCCTAGAACTACTTTGATTTATTTCAAAGCCTGATTCCTAGCCCCAAACAACCACACTGGTTATTTGAACCTATAAAAGAACTTGACTAAGTTATGGATGAAAGACTTAAATTTTGTGGATGTGAATGTACTGTATTATACCACTTTTGAATTTGAATGCAATCTGTAGCACTTGTTCTGAGTTTGTA
Organism: Amblyopsis hoosieri; assembly: GCA_027564755.1. Classification (NCBI taxonomy): domain Eukaryota; kingdom Metazoa; phylum Chordata; class Actinopteri; order Percopsiformes; family Amblyopsidae; genus Amblyopsis; species Amblyopsis hoosieri. The sequence continues at coordinate 4,116,123 of JAODUE010000021.1, read as the reverse complement.
TCTGTTCCATGGATGTTGGAAAGCTAAAATAAATTAGCTATTGTGATAATTTACACACATGTACCATCAAGAGGCTCCCCAACCCCAGGTTTAGAATCACTGCCTCAGTGGCTCTGAGCACAAAACCTATTATTGAATTCCTCATTAGAACATTAGAAAAGATCTGTTGTTTCTTGACCTATGACGGCCTGACCTCCGACCCCAGACCTGACCTGACCCCTGCCTTCTTCTCACAGGGGAGGCTTATATGAGACTGAACAAGCTGGCGGAGGCAGAACATTGGTACCGTGAGTCTTTGAAGGCCAAGCCAGACCACATACCAGCCCACCTAACCTATGGCAAACTCTTAGCCATGACGGTAAGAGACATGCTTGTTTTATCACTATCCCCTCCAATAATGACAAAGACAGATGTTTTGTGCCTTAATTGTTGTAGTGTCCTACTAACATGCCATATATTTATTCAATCTGGAAAGTTATGTGCTGTTTAATACTGGTTTTTGTTTTTTATTGCTGAGAATGAACATGTGTATAAGTGTATTCTCTGAATGCTTTTCTTTTTTCTCTTTTCTGACCATATCTTATGGCCTGATGTGCCCCGCTAGCTCTTTCTAGTTTCTTTAATGTCAATACTAATGTAAGTTAATCATAGTGTGCGTGTGTGCGTATCTATCTAAAGGCTTGTATCTCGAATGTAAGGAAGTGTGCTGTTGTACTTTAGATAAGGGAGGGGTGAGAGTGAGGTCATTATATTGAGTTTCTCAAGGTGTCTCTACCCTCCAAAGGGTATTGTGTCTCCTCATTGAAAGCCATGTCACCACTGCTTTTCATGTCTTTACAAACTGTTACCTAATCCCTGATATAGTTCCTGACAACTACCTTAACAGTGCCTTAATACTGACAACGCTACAAAAATCCAGAACGCTGAAAGAGATCCTGTTTGATTGGCACGAGAATAGAAAGCTCTCTGTGAAACAGATGCAGGCTACTAAGGACCCAAGCTTGACCCACCTCTTGGATTTACCAGTGCAACCAGGAATAAGGATACAGAAGGTGTATATATAATATATACAGATGGTGATGTACATGACCTCTGCTTCAACAAGACCAGAAAGAGTGGTCTGTCTGTGTGTAGTGAAGCTGAGGGGGCACTTCCAAATCACACATTCAGAGAGATTGCACAGGGGCTGTGTGTGTGTGTGTGTGTGAGGGGGGTGAACGGTGGCAGATGGACCCTAGATGGGAGACTATGGATTAGAGCGTCGTCTTGAGGTCTAACCAGAGCATTGGATCAGTCAGTGACAGAAACACATGAAAAGACAGGGTGTGCTCCCGGGTCAGAAATAGCAGGGTATAAATGTGTTCAAAGGCTTTGAAATGGGATCTGGACAGCCACAAACATACCAGTCTACTGCTTCCCATGTTATAATTTATTGATAATACTGCTTTGAAGTCTTTTTTTCTGTAGTAAAGTCATTTTAATGGTTAATAGGTTATTCCTATGTTGAATTTGTACAATTTTTATCATTTTATAGACAGATTTTAGCAAAGTATTTAGCAAATGGTGTAATTCTCTTCATTTGACATGAAGTCCTGAATGTACATGTAGCCCGGCCCCTCACTGCTTGAGTTATTGAACTCACACAGTGCCTTTCTGTTTGGTACTCTACAATGACTGCCTTGATACTGCCTGTATCAATATCTGCACTAGATCTTTATTGCATTTGGTTTTATCAGTTTAAGCCCATGCCAGATTGAATCCCCCATCTGGAATCTGGGAGGAATGGTCAGGTTAAAGAAAACCTCAGATGACACTACAGATAGAAGTGGCCTGATAAGCTGGCGTGAATTGGTTTGTGGCCTGAAGCCCCTGGACAGCAGGAATTCTCAGAAACCCCATTTTATCCATGAGTATACTCTGGGGAGAACAAGACAATCTGATAAAGAAGTGCGTTGCCTGGCACTCAATGAAGTGAGCTCAAGAAAAACCCAGTGAACTGTGAAGGGAAACTCTTTTTACTTAAGAACGGGTTATTGATTATTTAGGAAAGTATACAGTTTAAGCTTGCAGGGCTGACTCCAGGCCAGTTCTTGTCTGAAAATGATGGATGGTGGAGGCAGTGATCTAGATCTGGAATGATCTTCACAGGATAAATAATGTGATCAGAGAAGAAGACAGTTATTTGCACAGGCTTAAAGATGCTTCCGCCCCAAGGTAGACTTTAAAACTCAAATAATTCAACACTGAATGTGTTAGCAAGTGTGTGGCTCATTCTTTCAGCAAGAGTCACTATTAGATGCCCACAAAAGATTTCCTTAGTTGTTTCAGCTCCAATACTCTCTCTTAAAGACTGACAACAGTGTTTATTCAGCTACCACTAAATCACTCAATCATATGCCCACAGAAATTATCACCAACTCAACAACACCACCGATTTAACCATTCACATGCAAGACAGTGCTGTGCATATGCTTGATTGTGATTGGTAGGGACATTGCAGCCCCTATCAATCACAATCAAGCAAATGCACATCAATGCCAATTTCCTGCAGACCTTTCATCTCCAGCAGGGAGTATTTTACTTGAGGGGGACAAGGGAGACCTTTTATTGAATGCTCTACTGTTTCCAGTGGCCATTTTAAAGTGATACTGAACTTTTGTTGAATGCCTTGAATCCTCACTTAGCCTTGCGATACCATCCTGATGTCACAAGCTTCAGTTTTATTTAATCAGTCTGGAAAGCCTAGGAATCGTTGCAAATTTGTCCAAGTAGCAACTGAACTTACCAATCAGCGTATTGATTGCGTGGTTTAGGTGTGCGCCTTGGCGAAAAGGACCAGATGGTTCCTCCAATCAACTGCCAAGTATTTTCTGAAAGTGCCTGCCTTTACAAACAGTTTCGATGTACGGCTCCCCAAATGGACTTGTGAATAACAATCCATCTGGCATGTCAGATTAGTCCTCACTATCAGGGCATTCACTGTTACTTGATCGTCATATTCATCAATCATTAAAATAAAATTTGGTTTTGGATTAAAACTTTAAAAGTAATTTAAATTAATTTCTATAACAAACATGAGTAACCTGAGAATATGCAATGCCAGAAGAGGTGGAGAACAGTGTGTAGACCCATTAAGGACCCAGTAAGGACTTAATATTAAGGTAAGCAAGTTACAGAGTCGGGGGTTCATCAAAGGTTCAGCATTGCTTGACGCCTGGTGAAACCCAGCACTGAAGGCTGGCTCACAGTATCCACAAGCCCCATCATCATCATCATCATCATGTGGATGATGGGAACACTCACATCCAGTAACGTCTGGGCTCCTGGGTTCAGAACCCACTAGGGTTAGCCGGACGACGGCAGGAGAAATGATCAGATAAGGCATGGACGAGGGTCTAGCAAACACCAAAGAACGAGTCAGTTGGGTTTGTTGCACCGGGGAGGAGAACACAAGACAGGATCTTGCTGTGATACGTGCAAAATATGAGGCCAAACAAGGGTCCTTTCACAGATTGGGATCAGGGGTGTAGAGTGTGATGGAAGCACCGCGGAGATCAATATCATGCCCCTGTGGTGCTGACACCTCCTCACCTCCAAGACACTCCAGGGGGCCGGGATGTGTTCAGCACCCTGCGTACGAATTCCAGGTCCAGGCACAGATGCCGCAGTGATGGTGCTTGGGATACTGAGTCCAGTCATTCACGTGTCATTTCCTCTGCTAATATGATCCAGGCTCCAATCCTAATCACCTCATCTGGAGGCTAACTCAAGTTTCCATGAGATTTGAAGAAAGGTCAGACGCACACGTACAATAAGTTACAGTGTGTCTAAGCGACTAATATTCAGCTTTATTCCCAGGTTGTTCACTTGTTTAGCAGGGGAAATGAGACATGGTGTCTTTGGAATTAACATTAAGGTGTTCAGTGACCCCAATAATTCAAATAAAGACTGATGTCTGAAATACTGATGTCATTATTTTAAAATAATGTACCACCTATTAGCAAACGTGTTACATTGAATGAAACTCTGTAATTGCATGTATCTACCAGATACAGGCAAATAAGACATAAAGCTACATTCACATATATGACCTTTTCAGCTTAATGCAAAACTTTGTTCTATACAAGTTGGAAATGCCAAGTTGATGCACCCACCCACACATCACTCTGACTAGCATGGGGAGTGGATGTTGTTGTTGGGTGTGGGAGAGGAGTGTAGTGGGGTGGTGGTGGTGGTGAGTGACATTTCAGTGCATTTGGCATGTGTCCCTTTGCAAAGGAAAACAGACAACGTTATTTTTACATTAAAAAAAGTTAAGATCACAAAATGTGTAACTGGATTGACAGCAAACTAGCATCTGTGGCCTGCATTGATATTGGTCTGTCAATGACTTGCTTTCATCAGCATATATGTCATGTAGTTATTAAGAAACTCTACGGTCTCTGTTTATTGTACTTTATATAATTGATTTCTTTTACTTTTACAATGTGTGCTCCATTCTCAGAAGACAGAACCTGGGCTGCATACCAAACACTGGGTTTGCCATGCTAGAGTTGCACATCTACTCTTAACTGTAAAGTCTGACTTGGCCGAGCTTTCTTTGATTTTGTTGGATATCAGCAGGGAATTATTTCTCAGATTAGCTTCTATATTACACTTTGTAGAGTTTCATTCATATGTACGTCTCCAGCTTTTCATCATAAAATAAACTCTCACCCAATATGAACAAAGTACCTTCCACTGACATTTTATGTGAACACTATTGGCTCCAGTCAAGCAAAGAGAAATACAGGCCTGGGGTTTTTATACTGTATACAGCTGCACTTCAAATGTCCACTTTGTGAATGGGACAATGAAAAAATTAAATAACAATGTGTGTATATATGCAACTTTGACAACTTCATTGGAATATTCCATTACATGGAATATCTAGTTTTTGATTTCCAAATTTTGTAAATTATTTTAGTCTATTATTTATTTTAGGCATGGATGGATGGAAAACTTTATGCAAGCCCATTATTTCAAATGCATCCAGTACTGTTGATTTTCTGTTTTAATTAAGGTACAGAAATGTAACAGGTAATTTATTTTTCTTTTATCTGTATTTAGACTTTTCTATTACTATGCATTAGTTTTAAGTCATATATAATAACATTATATTATAGTATGCTCTTTATAACAAAACATCAGCTTTTTACAGGAAAGCACAATCTGTCAAGTGTGTTTTTGAAGCCAGTTGACAGCTGCCTTGTTATACGACATCTGACAATAACATGAATCAAAATTGTCCCTCCTCCTTTCGGTAGAAAGGTGCCTCTGAAATGAATTCTGGCTTTCGAGTTCCTAGATTCTGAACATGTTCCTGCTGTGAAAAAGTGTCTCCTGCTGGGCTGGCTAACTACTTAACAATAGAACTGTCCACTAAATCAGCTATTCAAATGTATGTTTTACAACAATAAGCAAATTGTTCTACAGTATGTCTGAAATGCAACACTTGTCCTGGGGCCTCCTAAGCCTCTAATCCATCCCTACCCAAATGCACAGGGATAAGGCTGAAGCCAGACATGCTTCCACAAACCTCCCCCATCTCTCTTTCTCTTCTACATTACTTCTCTGTCTGTTTCCACACAATTTCCTCATATCTCTTTAGAGCTCGCATTTCTCTGGCCACACACTGCCAGTGTTTTGACCAGCTGCTCTAAGAGTGTTTGTATGAATATAAGGGTCTGATAACGAGTGAGTCCTCAAGCTGAGGCAGCCCTTTCATTGTGTATTTTGACAGGATGACAAGAATTTGACAGAATAATAGTGGTACAAGGGCCTCATTTCTGTTTATCTATACTTAATTTTACATTAGCCCAGCTTGGAGAGGTGTATTAAGTATAGTCGTATTTTTACATTGAAGAAAGATGAAAGTGATTTTTTTATTTTTTATATTGAGTAGATTTGCAGAGCCTTTGAAACGATAACTAACGTAGCATTCTTGACTTTTAGGGCCAGAAGACAGAAGCAGAGAGATACTTTCTAAAGGCAATTCAACTAGACCCCATGAAAGGCAACTGTTACATGCATTATGGTGAGTGAGCCCCTCTATACCATTAAAATCTTACTTGGACAACAATGTGTCTTAACGTATGTTAATGTTTATGACAACAAGCAGGGATGATGATTTTATCTTCAGTATTACTCATATTTCATCATAATGTTCACTTTTTTATTTGTTTGTCTTGCATTGTATTTTTTTACATGACCTGCAAAAAATACATTAGCATTTTACATTTGTTTTAATAAAATCATTATTTATTTGTATTGGTACAGCATCAACCAGGGGGACATGAGAATGAAAGCCTGCATCCAATGTCACCCTCATTGTTCTTTACTAGTTGTACTGTTGCATCCTAAATTATGTCATACAGCAAAATCTTCCAATTCATCCACGGTTACTATGAAAATATGCTGAGTAGTCCTGATAGTGGTAAGGTTAACCAAAGGTTAACCAAATTTAACAGGGATTGTAATTCTTCTCTAAATCTGCCCCTTTTCAAGGATCTTCCCTGGGTTCATAGCCCTGTCAGACTTCCATAATCCATTTGAATATGTCAGTTTCATTAGTCCAGAAACAAAGGAAACCACACCCACAGTGAACCACAAGCCCCTCTAAACCCTGTTTTAGTTGAGAATCAAATTGTTCAGCATTTGAAAAGGTATTGTGTACTAATTCTACTGATTCATTGGATCAGTGTTATTGTGTGTTAAAGGTACCTGATTGGGTTCTAGAACCCCCAGAACCCTGAAGAGTTCAGATGCAAAAACCTCTATGTCCATCTGAGAGAAAGTAGCCAATAGCAACTTAAATCAGCTATATATACAGTATCAGGTTTCCATATTTTGGTTCGCCAATTTCACCTTTATTTATAAAAAGGCTGTGTGTCATTGAATAAAATGTAATATCTTCCAAAAACCCAACAAATGATTCAAATGTTGCCAATTAAAAAAAGAAAAACGTCAGCTGGATGGTTTTTCAAACAGTAATATGTTTTCCCAGTTTACTGAATATCATTGTAACACAGCTATAGGGAATGGATACTGTCTTAGTATAAGCATGGTAATTGGAAGAGCATAGAGTATTGCCAATCAGGCTTGGTAGGGGATGTCTGAGACCAAAACAGCAAAGCCTTTGTTACACCAGTTTGAAGCACAAGGTTAATTGTGGTCCCAGCACCAGGTGTTCTAACAGTGCTGTGGTTCTCTCACCCTGACAGGCCAGTTTTTGCTGGAAGAGTCTCGCCTGCTGGAAGCAGCAGAGATGGCGGAGAAAGCTGCACGTCTTGACAGCGGGGAGTTTGATGTGGTGTTCAGCGCAGCCCACATGCTCAGGTAATTGTTTGGCAGGAACAACTCGGAAGTCGTCTTTTACTACAGCAGATTGCATCTGCTTCGTTTCAGCACATGTACAATGGCTTCATTTGTGAATCCACTGCAAAAATGACCTATCTTTGACAGGGCATTTTGGATAAACAGAACATTTGACCAATGCAGTTTCTACTTAGAACAACCTTATCTTAAAATAATAACCAAATTATTCAAGACAAATCCTGAAAAGGATTGTATGCATTGCAACCAAACCGGCTTGCTCCCCAATAACCCACGCACGTTTTTTCAAAACATTAATCGTTAACCAATAGCCATGAAGCATACTTCTCCTTAGATCAGATGGGGGAGGGGGGCAGTTTTCCATGCTGGAGGGGCGTGTACAGTATGTAATGAATGGGGGGGGGGGGGGGGGGTCTAATGAATGTACGCTTTAACCCAGGGCTTACAGCAAAATTCAGCCAGTTTTATTTAATTGGCTTTGCCTTATTATACTCTCCCCACCCTGCAGA
>JAODUE010000021.1:4094299-4108140 GCA_027564755.1 Amblyopsis hoosieri | reverse complement strand
ATTATTTGTTGAACCATGGTATTAATAAAAACTACAGGATAGTAAGAGCTGAACCGTTGCTTCATTTATCAAATTTCCACCACCATAGAAAAAGTGGGCTGGTCTTGGGCCTAAAACTCCCGGGCTGAAAAGTGGCCCCACTCCGGCCCTGTGTGTGTGTGTGCGCGCGCGTATGTGTATGTGTCTTCTTTGACACACACTGCTGACTCACACTGCTGACCAAAATAAATTCTGCTCAGCAGCAGAGAAACCTGAAATATGCTGCGTGTTAAGTGTAGGTGTATTAACAGTGTGTGCGTGTGCCATGTGCTGTGTGAAGCCGACTCCAATAAGGCTGTAGGCAGATCCAGTACAGCAGTAGCTGACTGCCTGCTATTGGTTCAGTTAGCTTAGAGACCAGCGCAGAATAGATACTGTACCCCGCTAGAAGGACCTTTATAGCAGATGTCTTGCACTGAAACATACACGTACAGTCTTTAATTTATCACATATACACAAATATTATTATTTGGTGGTGGTTGACTGGAGTATGCAAATTCCTCTCATCAGATTTGATAGGCTGGGGAACTGTGTCCATTGACAATGAGCACTCACTTCACAGTGAATGAACCTTGCCCTTGTTTTGTTTTCTCTAGATAAAGACACTGTTATCGTAAATTGCCCACATTGCCACAACACTAGAGCAATTCAAGGCCGGCGAGTAGCAGTGTGCCTACAGTATATATGTACTGTATGTAGTATATTTAGATAGATATACTGTATATATATTTCATATATAATGTACATTATTGTACTAGTGAGAACATTTTTTTTGGGGTTCTTCAAAGCCCAGATACAGTTAATACATATTGTATAGCAACAACATCACACAAAATATTCCAGTATATAGTATAAAGATGATTCTTTTCATGTTTCATTGATCATAGTATGTAGTGGTGTGGTATGATTATGTTACAGCCCTGAGACCACTGCACATTTAAAAAAAAATGAATAGTACAGTATAAATATATTGTAAATATAAACAACATAGCACAAATAGAACCATCCAATGAATACAAATACAAAATTACAAAATTTATATGAAAATAAAGTAAAAACGTGCATAGTAAAATTCAGAGAAAATGCTGCAGTGGTCTATTTTTCCGCAGCTATATATAATGTATATAGGTATAAGATAGCTACAGATAACGGAATATATTGGTATGATTTAGCTCCATCAGTGAATTGTCTGTTTTCCTCATGTCAGTGCTGGTGGATTAGGGGCGAGAGGGCAAACAGCTGACTCTCCTGATCAGAAAGCAGTTAAACAGCACTGGACTAGTTACAGGCCTCTCTGGGCATGCTTCATTTGTGTCAGGCTACAGCCCGGTGTGGTGCATACTGTACTTCTGCGCCTTTCTTTTAGAGTTCTCATCTTAACCTTATCTTATCCTACAGTACAGCAGCTGTTGATGTATTAGAGACACTGTGTAGTGCGTTGTGTGTGTGTGTGTGTGTGTGTGTGTGTGTGTGTGTGTGTGTGTGTGTGTGTGTGTGTGTGTGTAGTTTTATTTTGTCTTAGCTTTCTTAAGCGTGTCCTGGTTTTTTGTTGTTTTTATTTATCACATTCTTTCAGTTGTTTGCGTATTTGACATCCGCATTACAATGTGTTTTGATGTATGGCATTAGAGTTATGAATGACCTCATGCTGCAGTGGGTCCTCCTGTCCTGCAGGTGGAGCGTGAGAAGGCCTCGCTGCTGATGGCCCTGCAGGAGTCTCAGACACAGCTGCAGCACACCCAGGGGGCCCTGAACGAGCAACACCAGCGCGTCCACCGCCTCACCCAGCGCGTCAAGCATCTCCATGGCGACAAGGAGCTGGACGACCTGCAGGAGAGCGAGAAGCCTGATGGCGGCTCGCCGCCCCCGCCGGCGGCCAACGGTTCCCATGATTACGACCCCAACATCCGCGGGTTTGAGATCCTGGAGTGCAAGTACAAGGTGGCGGTGACGGAGGTCATCGACCTGAAGGCGGAGCTTAAGGTTCTGAAGGAAAAGTACAATCAGGCCGTGGAGGGGCAGGGGGAGGAGCGTATCCACGGCGACGACAGGGTCCAGGTGTTGAATGAACAGGTAAGCTGCTGCGGTAGCAACCATAGCAACATTCACATTTAGAAGCATCTTGTGTCATAACGCACAGGTTTATGCAAAGGCTTAACAAGTATCTATTATCTTCTCAGGATAATCAATTATAGATTATCTACTTATAGATTATAACTGAAAATCCATGAAATAATATTTCACCCAAAATATTCTTCTAATATTCTTTAAAGTATGAATAATTAACAGCTGTAGCCTATTTTATATTTCCGCACACCTTTCTCTTCTCATACTCAGAAGATTATTTACCCAGTCTATTTTCTATATTGTATTACCTTCATTCAATTGAACTAGCCTGAAATAATAAGGAGGGGAATCTTTGACGCCCTCTAAGCCTCTAAGAAATTAAGAGAGTTCTAGAACATACATATTCAACATAACGGGGAGGAAGATTGTGGGAGTTCAAAGTGTTCTGTTTGTGACTTTTATTAAGCGAAACACCAGCATGCATTGACATTCTCTTTGTTGAACACCATCTGCTATCCAGTGTATGTGATCCTCATAGAATCTAGTATCCACTCAGGTGTCTTGAATGTGTCTTGAATCCAATATCCACTCAGGTGTCTTGAATGTGTCTTGAATCTAATATCCCCTCAGGTGTCTTAAATGTGTCTTGAATGTATTATCCACTCAGGTGTCTTGAATGTGTCTTGAATCTAATATCCACTCAGGTGTCTTGAATGCGACTTGAATCCAATATCCACTCAGGTGTCTTGAATGTGTCTTGAATCTAATATCCACTCAGGTGTCTCTGCTGGAGTCTAAGTGTCAGGAGAGCCGGGAGCAGCTTGCCTCCCTGGAGGCGGAGCTCCGCGCGGCCAGGGGCGTGGCCGCGGAGAGCCAGGGCATGCTGAACGCGGCGCAGGACGAGCTGGTGACGTTCAGCGAGGAGCTGGCCCAGCTCTATCACCACGTGTGCCTGTGCAACAACCAGACGCCCAACCGCGTCATGCTGGACTATTACCGTCAGAGCCGGGGCACCCGCAGCGGTAGCCTCAAGGGCCCGGACGACCCCCGCGCCCTTCTCTCGCCCCGGCTGGCGCGCCGCCTGGCGGCTGCCTCGGTCGCCTACTCCCCTGCGGACTCGCCCTCCAAAGACCCCCCGGGCGGTGAGTCCGCAGCCAAGGCCGGCGCGGGCGATAAGGAGGCCCCGGGGTGTCAGGAAAGCCCCACACGTGCGGCCACCGGCTCCCCGGTCATCACCGTCTCCCTATGCCCGTCCCCGGGCCCCGGCGAGCCAGGCGGAGACCTGCGCAGGGAGCCCATGAACATCTACAACCTGAACGCCATCATCCGAGACCAGGTCAGGCACCTCCAGAGGGCGGTGGACCGCTCACTGCAGCTGTCCAGGCAGAGGGCAGCGGCCAGGGAGCTGGCTCCAGTGCTAGACAAGGACAAGGAGACCTGTCTGGAGGAGATACTGAAGCTCAAGGCCCTGCTCAGCACCAAGAGAGAGCAGATCGCCACTCTCAGGCTGGTGCTTAAGGCCAACAAACAGGTGAGCATGGTTCTCTGGCTGACATTCACTATACGACACGTTATATATAGTATAGGACCAGTGGCTCGTCGATCCCAAGCCCCGCCCATTTCTGCCTGTCCTGCAGTATAACAGTTTTATTTTGTTTGTTATTTTGACAGAAACTCCGTTAACTGTCTGTTTTCCTGCAATAGCTTTCTACGCAGTTTTGTCCAACCTAGTTACAGTAGCAATGTTGGACAAGTGAAAGGGGCGGGGCTTGGGATCAGTCAAATGACTAGCATTGTTTCTTAGAATGCTAGTCACTTTTTTTTGTATATTTGATTGAAAGTAAGGAAATTATTTCGGTGGAGAGATGCAAAAATAAACTGTTTCAATAAGAAATACTAGACAAAACATATTTTATACAGCAAAGGACAAGTCTCACATAGCTAATAGGACTTGAAGCTGTAATATCGAGGGTAAGGAAGCTACAAAGCTGACTAAGCTTTGCTTTGTCAAATCGTGTGCCATTTGGGTAGATACTGTTGAGAGGGTGTTCCTAACTGCTAAATGTCAATTGTACATTTTGTTTTAATAATTGTATTATCTTGACATATACTACCCTTTCTCAAAATACATGTAATCTACCAATCAGACGGCAGAGGGGGCACTGGCCAATCTGAAGAGTAAATATGAAAATGAGAAGTCCATGGTGACAGAGACCATGATGAAGCTGAGGAACGAGCTGAAGGCTCTGAAAGAAGACGCTGCCACCTTCTCCTCTCTCAGGGCCATGTTTGCCACCAGGTGAGAGGAACTCTGGGAAATGTTTAGATGTTGATAAAATGAAGAGGTGTTTTGTTGCAGCTGCACACAGTGAATGGAACTAATCATTAAGAAGGTGTGTTGTGTGGGACAAAAAAAGAAAACGTTGAAGTTGAAGCAATGTCTATACATGGCCACGTACTGTGTATATATGTATATATGTATGTATGTATCCATCCAGCAAAATTATCTGTCTTCTGAGTGGGGTGTCCAGAGTGCCTATTAGGACACAAAGCGTATAATCAACATGCATGGTTCATAATAAATACATGATTTGATCTCAACTTCGCCCTTTTCCTCTGCCTGTAGGTGTGATGAATACGTAACGCAGCTGGATGAGATGCAGAGGCAGCTGGCTGCAGCCGAGGATGAGAAGAAGACGCTCAACTCCCTCCTACGTATGGCCATTCAGCAAAAGCTGGCACTGACCCAGCGTCTGGAGGACCTGGAGTTTGACCATGAGCAAACCTACCGTGGACGGGGCGCTAAAGTGGCCAGGATCAGGAGCAGCCCACCCAAAGTGAGTCACAGTCCGTTACTTGACATTCCACAGGTCTGCTGGTTAACCAAGTTATCTAGGATTTAATTTACTCACAGCGCCCCACAGTGGCTGAAAATATGAATTACAACAGATTTATTTAGATATTTATTGAATCTGTTTAGCCATTTCTTATTTAATCTTGATATAATCAAGACAGCCATCACTGAGATTTACATTTTCACAATTTTCACAATTTTAGTGACCTGGACAAGATATACAGTACAACTTCCAATGCTAATTTATCACCAACCAAGAACTCATAACAGAATACATATAACACATTTTATTTGTTTTAATCATGTATAAATTGCAATTAGTCAGCATATATAATTTAGCATAACATTAAATATATTATAATACAGGTTTTCTTGTCAGTGTGGTCAGATGAGATTAGCTCAAGGTTAACTCAACTGAAGTGCACAAATACTGCTAGCATTATTTCAATCAATTATGCTAGATTAGATGCTACAGTAGGCTATCCAAAACGTGAATCTGAAATGTGTCTAACAAAGAAGCCTCCATAGCTTATTGGGTCACAAACTATGAGAATACTTCACAAATAGTGCCACATAGCCGCATAGCCGCTTATAATGTAATTAGAAGATTAAACAAACAAGATTATAAATAAATCATTATTATTTTAAAATCTTCAAAATGAAAATATTTTGCATCCACTTTCAGAACCAAAGTTTTCCTAGTGTAATGAATGCTCCAGTCAGTCCTTCTCTCTAAGCCACTGACCAGACTTCCTCTTGTCCTGCATCCTCTGTTCAAGTATCTCAATGCTGTACACTAACCCTGGCTGTCACCACTGTATATCTGTCTAATGTATCAGTTTCTTGTAGATTGTCAGCAGCCTACTGCCTCAGTATCGCCACTCTCCCCACAACTAAGGCGAGGGCGAACTTCCTTAGCCCACAGGTAACCAGCTCTAGAACCAGTTAGCAGCCAGCGCTAGCAAATAGCTAGCTTGCTGTCGGGACACTGAAATCCATATTTCAAAGAGAATAATCTCATATCATTGTCCATATAGCTACCTAAAGCTACATTCAGATTTGTATTTACATCTGCTGATTAGTGTAGCCTAACAGTTAAAGCCTAAAAGTGTGAATTCAGATCTTTATGCTCATAAGTCACGTTTGACCATTTCATTCATGAGTCTGTAAAGTCCTAAGAAACACTCCTATGTTTCTGTATTCTGAGTAGCATCCCTCGTATACAGTACTTCACCTCTTAAGATGTGCAGTGCATTCTAGTGTTGCTAGCAGCTGTGGTTCAAACCAAGCAGGGTCAAACCATGTCAGATATCTTTCTCCTGTTTCTCACTGTGTTGGCTTTAAAATAACAACTGTTTGTCTAAATGCGGTTGTGATTGAAGAACATGTCCTTTTTATATCCACTTACCATCACCTCTGTCCTTAATGTTTGCAGTCTTAACACTGCAGCGGGCCTTCAAGAACAACAACGACCAGCCTTCTCTCTTCTTCTCTCCCCCTGCGACCCTCGGAACTGCCTGGTGGAGCAACCGCAACCTCCTGGCATCTAAGGCTGCCACCTAGTGTACAAACCAGGCCTCTGCGGGGCACCCTTTTGGAGACTTAGTATTAACCTCCTCCCGCCGATAGTGACCCACCCTGGTGCCTGCTGACCCCTGTAGGGTCAGCATAAACACTGAGGACCCAGAAGAGGCCCAGCCCGATAGCCCTTACTCCCCTCCGGTTACAAGGGTCGCAGAGCCCGAGCTGAGCACTGCACACCTCACATTAATTGAGACCAAATGACATCATATCCTGGCAAGGTAAAAATGGGACTTAATTACAGTGCGAACGCCAGATTGGTGCAATTATGGTAATATTGTTTCCTATTTATTCAACTATTTATTTGTTTTATTTCTATCTATTTATGATTGGTTATTTATTTACACATTGGTTTGTGATGCGTTCTATCTGATATTTATTCATGTTTAATACATGTTTTGTTTTGCTGCGGTGTTAACTTCAATATGACTACTGACTGACTGACAAAAAATACATGGTTCTCTCTGTATTTACAGTGTTGTTAAAATGGTGTGTTAGTGTTAGACACATATCTAACACTAAGCATTGGTCTTTGAAAATTACGTATATAGATTCAGTTGACTAAAATATTATCTCATTTTTACTTTGTAGTGTTACAGTGTAGTAGGCTATTCTGAATTTCACATTGCGACAGACTAATGAAAGTTAGGATGAAATTACAAGGAAAAGTGTTTCTTGTGGTGATTGGTGGATTTTAACTACCATTCAAGTCATTTACCAGGATCCTTGTTTCTTTTTTCTTTTTTTGTACAAACTTTTTTGCAAATTAAGGCTGTATTTTATACGTTCGTTCACAACAATTTTACTTGCAGATTCTGGTGAGGTGGTTCTGAGTGTCATTTAGCTCAGATCTAGATGAGACTGAATTGTACTGGTTTACTTGATCATCGTATTGATTTCAGCAGCATGGAAATTCTCTTATTTGTTGTATTATGCTTCACCCGTACAAGCCGCTCACCAATCAGGTGTGAGAGGGGCATGCATTCACTTTCAAACCAAAACAACAATTGTGATGCTGGTATGTAACACTGGCAACTTCTTTACTTACCCAAACTGGTGCCCCCTGAATGGAGTGACACACTATGCATTAGCAATATTACTGGTTTTACAATAGATATTTGATGTCATTAAAGGTATAGTAAGTCATTCTGGAGAAAGCTTGTTGATATTTGAACTCCATGAAAACAAAAACACCTCTCTGTTCAATGCCTCAGAAGTTCTGCCCCACACATGGGAAACGCATTGTGATGCCTAGGATATTGCTGTTGTTTGTAGTGGTATGCATTCCTATTTACAGAGCCAGGGCTGTGTAGAAATACTGGATTTTTTTCAGCACACACAGAATAGTAAACTAGCAGATATTTGGGTAATTTGACAAAATGTGTTTTATCTTAAAATCCCTTACTCTACCCTTTTAAGATGTAGAATGTCCAGAGACGTACAGTATCAACACAACAATGTTCTCAGAAGGTTTACGGTGGAAGTAATTAGCAGTGTGCATGATTGATTTGCCTGATCCTAAGATCCTACATGCCTCAAGACATATCTCTAATTTGATTTCCTCTATTTTCACACACATTGTACATTCATTTACCTTTATTAGTGGATAGATTTGCTCTCTAATGGTGTATTCTTGTGAAAATGGTATCCATGGAGGACGATCACTAAAAAGGTCTACACAAGTCATACAGAATGCATGTTTGCTGCAGCAGTGGGAAATCATTTAAATATTTTTGTTCTGCTATTGTAGTCATTTATAAGATTTTGAACGTTAAAATCCTCTATTTTACTGGTGTAGGTTACTATAGCACCCCCACAGTCATGAAAATATTCTGAAATGTCCAAAAGTGTCTACTGAACTTGGGTCATTAGTGACCATTTTATCCCATAATGCATTGGTTTGTTTGCACAATATTGCATTGGGAGATTTTCAGCAGAGAAACAAATAAGAAAATTACATAAACACAAATTATAACAACATAGAGCAATATTCTACAATGGGTTTTACACTTTCTATCATTGAAAACAGTGTTCAATAGTAAATAAACTTGTCCTTTAAGTTGTATGACATGTTTTTTGAATTTGTAATTTTCCCCATTATGCTCTCAAATTATAGTAGGCCTATACAATATTATACAGACAGACAGACCACAGCAAGTACAGGATATGGTTTCTGTCACATCAATATCACTGTCATAATCTAACCACACAATATTTATCAGCGCATTGTTGCCCTATTTCTAAATGTAAAAACAATTCACAAAGCCTTTTCAGAACAACACTGCACACTCCACTCCACTCCTGCAAACGGGAATGGCCCAAGTAACGACTTGACCAATCAGCAGAGTTGGGCGGAGACTCCCTCACATTAGGTGATTGAGGCGAGATAAGATGGTGATGATTAAAATGCATATTTTACCGATCAGTAAATTACATATCTACCAAACAATAATGTTACTTGTTTATGTTTCAGAGGCAAGCGATCCATATTTATATAAGTATATGATGCTTACAGTTTTCACGTAGGATTAGTGTGACCTGAGTAACTTTGGTGGGTTTGATTAATCGTTTCAATGCTGCAGCGGTAAGGGCACGAGAGAAGAATGGACGCCTTCAACAGAGTCGCGTTTCGTAGAAAACAGCACTCCTTGGACATGGAGCAAAAAGAAAGTATGTTGAAGTTATTTGATTTATAAGACACATATAGTCTGTCTAATGTAGTTACGTCTTCACACGATGTTTTCACTTCGCTTTCGTGACATGCGGTTTTTTTAGCTGATGTCCCACTCCCATAGTCTGTCTGAGTAGCCTAGACAGGTATGGAATCCTTTCTGAATAATTTGGCGCGGTTTTGCAGCTACATTAGACGTGCTGACGAGTGTGTGTTCATCTCATGAGGTTGATCATATGGATAAGACAGACGCACATACTCTGCTGAATACCATGGGTTTTTAGACTACACATGACCGACTAGCAAGGCTGACACATGGCTGCTCAAGTGTGCAAAGCATCTTAACTACAGTATATGGAGTAGCTGTGCAAGACGTGCCAAGACCGGCTGAGACCTGTTGTGTAACCATAGCCCAGTAGTTAAGGGCATGTCTCTTCCATGCGTATAAAAGCAGATTGCCTACTATTATGCAATAGGCGACTGAAGGGATTCAGCTTGTCTGGGCATGAAGACTACCTGGAATATGCCTACTTGTTAGGATTTTTTCTAAAATTAGATTACATTCTTGTTCACACATATATCTATATTATCTATAACATTTGGTTAATGTAGGCTACATTAGACCTATTTATGATACAAATAACAGATTCAGATTAAGTATCTCTTGTATAGAAACTGGCCAACATAATACATTTTCTTTGCTGCCTTGCTACAGTAGGCTACTGCATACAACTTGGCATTAGCCTAACTGTATCCTGTAATTACCCAACATTAGCACCTTAGGCTAGATATTGTGTCTACTGTATAGCCTACTATATTTCTTGATTCCAAGTAAGGCCTTCTATTTGACAAACAGTGATTTAATAGATCCCCAGTCTTCTAAAGTCAGTCTGCACCCAATGAAACTCATTGTGTTATTGTGCATTGTTATTTGGACTTCATGGATGCATCTGTGTCTCTGTTGGGGAATTCAGTGAAGTGAATGAAATGTTTTTAGTCTCAGAGCTACTGTACAGTAGTCAGCTGAGCTCCACTCATTCTTATTGAAGATTATTTTCTGTAGTGCTATGATTATTGATTAGTGTTACGATTGCTTTCATGGATTAAAGGCCCCAGAAAGCCATATAGCTTTTCCCCCCACCATCTACAATACAATACTGTAGCATGTGTCATGTGATCCAAAAATTTCACAGGAACCATCTAAAGGCTAGCATCTGCATTTAAACAGAGCATACTATCAAAACATATTTTTTAAGATCCCTAAATGTGCTTGCTGACTCTGAGACTGCAATCTATTTAATCAGTTAATTCCAACAAAAAATACATAGTTATAAAGTTTTTTTGTTTTATGAAATAGCTAGATTGCATGGCGTTTTGTGAAATGGCTAGATTACTCTCTTCATTTTCTGTTTTAGTCTTTTGTGCCTGCCTGGACAATGGAAGGGGTTGTTCTGTGTCTGCTAAGAAACCAACAGTATGACTATGAATACGTGTTTCTGTAGTCTGCTAACCCACTAGTGGCATTATTCTGTATTACATCACTGATAACCTTTTAGTAAACAAACTTCAGTACAGCCACAATACAAGCACTGACCTGTGAAACATGGTTCAGCTTCTGATGGCTTAAAGGAATACTCATTCATTAGGGTGGGTTGTAAAATAAGACCAGCATTACTGCAGTGTTATGTCTGTGTACAGCTTGTCTTGCACTCAGCTCGACTACTCCTACCCTACACTGTCATAGCCTCAAGGCTTTCTCTACCCCTCCCCAATATCCATGTTTGGTTTTGTGCACATTTTAACATAAACAGTGAGCTGTTTTTTAATGTTCTACATATTATATGCTGAAAATGATGCCCTTTGAATTTAATTTAAATGAAGCCTAATTACTTTGTTTCAGAGTCTCAGTATGATTGACTGAGCCAGTGGATTCCTTTGGCTTCCAATAATGCCCAACACTCTATCAGTTAACATGTCAGTTACAACTTGTAACTGACCCATGAGTCACTGTTGGGATGTTGAATGCCTATTATAGGGCAAACTCAGGATGAGGAACAGAACCGTTTCCTACAGTTGGAGGTGCCATATAACAGACCAACGCATGTTGTTTTGGGTTTGGCTCCTTGAAAATGACCGTATGAGTGAGTAGTCATTATTCTCTTCTAATCTACATTCTCTTTTTATTATTGCGTGTATGTGTGTTCTTTGAACTTTAGGAACAATCCAATGAGCAGTCTCCAACTGCCCTGATTGGTTGACTCATATGCTTATCGTAAAACCCATCAATAAATTAGCTATCTGGTATTTCCTCTTATCTGCAGTGAAGGGTTATGCCTTACAAGCAGCGCTATAGACACCAAGCAACTAGACTAGGAAATATTGTGTAGCGTGTGTGCAGACTTAATGCAAAAGTACTGTATGCTTGAATAAACAGCACTGTTGGCTAGATCATTTGCCAAGGTTGATTATGGTGCAATTGTGTTGCAATTGTGTGAACTTACACATTGTTGAAACCAATAAGAAAGAATGTGTCAGGTATCCGGTCCACTGCTGTATTTGAGTGACTGCCTTTGCCCCTGGCCTGTACTGTATGTTAGTGTATGTGGCTCAAAGTGTCATTTGTTTCAAGCAAGGTTGGGTTCTTGCAACCCTTTGCATTATACATGGTTTTCTCAATGTTCTGTGCCCGTCAGCTCCTCCGTATTCAGTTGTCTCAATGTTTTAGAACGAGAGGGTGTGTACCCTACCTACAGCTTGCTAGGGTATGTATGCTCACACGCCCATGTTGTGTAGGCATATTCTCTTGGTTGACCTTTAATCCCAGCGGGCATGTCTCCAGCATTATATAGTAATTAAAATGTATTACACTCTCTCTCTCTCTCTCTCTCTCTCTCTCTCTCTCTCTCTCTCTCTCTCTCTCTCTCTCTCTCAATTTTCAATTGAATTTTGCTTTATTGGCATGTCTGTCCAACTATTTGGACAGTACACAACATGTACATCAGTGCAAATGATTGTTACATACAATTTGGACAGCACACAAAACATACATCAGTGTATCTGTTACATGCAATTTGGACAGTACACAAATATGAACATCAGTGTAATGTAACTGTTACATAACCCACATCTCATATTAGTAGCTATTATCCCCCAAACCACTCCTGTGTTTGTGTGGTGGGTGTGTGTGTGTGTGCGCTCTCTCTCTCTCTCTCTCGCTCTCGCTCTCTCGCTCTCTCTCTCTCGCTCTCTCTCTCTCTCTCAGGTATACTTTATTGTCTCGTAGGGAAATTTGTCTTGGGCGTCAGGCCCCTGCATCACATACACATCACTCATACACAATACAATACTTATGTGCAACTTCATAAGAGGTAGGCAGTATAACAATAGCCATGATTAATAAAGCAAAATGCAATCCTTTTTATAAAACAATAAAATACTAATGGTTTAAGACCAGCACTAAAACAGCACTAAATTGTATGTTTGATAATCATATATAAATGAACTAAATGTGACCATACTGAATATATGTTTATAAACCACATGTTATGTGTTTACACCTATACATATAGTACTGTATGCAGCACACTCTAGTGTTTAAGTAAGCTTTATTAGCATTACAGTTATTGATAAAGTATTGCCAAAGCTAGAGGGCAGGTAGCACTCAATAAGAACAACAATATTACAGACAATAGAACAAATAGTAATAACACAAGTGATAAAAACATTAATAGCATTCTCTCTCTTTTTGTCTCTCTCTCAAATGCAACATTCCAAAATGTCCCAGTAGGTGGCAATATATACACACAGATGATTTCACTCAGATAGTAAATCAATAGGACACATGAATAATCATTTGAATTCTATAACAAAGATATGTAAGACAAGATGAGCTAACCATGAGTAGCCTAACTGATCTGTTGTTGAAGCAGCGTGAAGCATGAATTGGTCCTTTTTAATGACTTCCTCACTTGTACTGTGCTCTGAACAGTGTTGGGCAATTACTAGTTACTGTCATATTATTACTTTTTTCATTAACTAATGTAACCAATTACTATGTCCAAAACAGTAATAATAATACAATTACTAATCCAAGTAATGCTGCATTACACGAATTAGATTTCCCCCCCTAGACTTCCAACTTTATTATTTTGCTTGAACCAACCTGTCAATCATCTGGTTTGAGAGGCTGCAATGTTTTCACTTTGGCTGGTTGTTGACTCCTAAGGTAAATAATAGTTCAAATAATGAGGATTCAATTCTAAAATGAGCTGGCTATACAGGTTGTCATTTTTCGGAAGGCAGGGTAGTGATTGTGAAAGTAATGGAGTAATGTAACGTAACTAATTGTTTTAATACCAAGTAGTAAAGAAATATTATTACTTTTTGAAGGAGTAATAAATAAATGGTAACTTATTACAATTCCTGAGTAACTTGTCAGCCCAACACTTAGGGTTGGGTATCGTTTTAATTTAATCGATTCCGGTTCCGATTCCGATTCTGCTTATCGATTCCGGTTCTTATCGATTCCCGGTTCCGATTCCAATATTTTTTCGAGAAGAAATACAACATATTTCAAGAGGGAACATTTCCTGACTTTTCATTTAGGCTATAATCAGTCAAATCAAGGTC
>JAODUE010000021.1:4048067-4063127 GCA_027564755.1 Amblyopsis hoosieri | reverse complement strand
GCACACAAATGCAGACACCGCCACCCCCCCCCCCCCCACCACACACACACACACACACACACACACACACACACACAGATTACAGAAAGACATGAGAGAGAGACAGCAGAGAGAGAGACAGGTCTTGTCTGTGTGCAGGTGATTCGCAGGATGGTGACGCCAGAGGGCGAGGTTCTTCCTGTCTCCCAGCTGGACATCCAGGTGGAAAACCCTTTGAGGAGCAACGGTATCTTCCTGGTGTCTCCTCTCATCATCAGCCACACCATCGACAGGGGAAGTCCTCTGTATGACGTGTCCGCGTCCTCGCTGGCCTCCGAAGACCTGGAGATCATCGTTATCCTTGAAGGTGACCCCAACCCTAACCCCAACCCCAACCCTAACCAGAGGCCTACACTATGAAGCAGGTAACTTCTGGAGTAACTTTGTGATGTCGGGTGTAACTTGCCCAGTAACCCATACTACGAAAGGTGGAGACGTTTTGCGCGAGGTATGCTGTCATGGCAATTTACACTTATCTCTAAACTGCTCCGAGCAGTTTATCTCCGTGGTTACCTCGAGACAAGATTTACCATCTTTACTAAACTAACACTCAAACTAGCCTAAACTAACATAAACTAACTTGATCTAACAAACTAACCCAGGGGTCTGCAACCTTTACAATCAGAAGAGCCATTTGACACCCTTAACATTTTATATTTATCTGACTGGAGCCGCAGATAAATATTATACTATTAGTTAGCCTATAAACATTACTAGTAGACCTAAATGAGAGTTCATAGATTACATCTAGATGAAGTTATATGTTTGTCAAAGCCACAGGGAGCCACTGTAGAGGGGCTCCAGAGCTGCATGTGGCTCTGGAGCCGCAGGTTGGACCCTTGAACTAACCAAACTATCTTAAATGAACCCTCAAAATAACCTAATCTGAACTAACCTAAACCCTGACCCCCTAAAGCTAACATCACAACTGACACCTAAACTAGCCTGGACTAAAACTAGGGGAACATCATCATTGAATGTTTCTCTACTGGGGGCTTGTGATCTACTGCAAGTTACAGCACTATGCTGCCCCCTATCTGTCACCAGGGCACACTGTTGTCATTGTACTGATCTTAAGTCTGACTTAAGCAGAAAACAATGTCTTAGTAGTTATTTATAAAACCTTACTTAAGTCTACTTAAGTGACTTGACGTAAGAGATGTTGCTGCTGGGTATTGTTGTTTGGGACATATTTGCATTAGCTTCATTTATGAACAATTTGATAGGAATGATCAGTTAAAGCTGCGGGGAAAGATTTGCCAGACCCAACAGCATGCAATGTTCTTTAACTAGTGTGTGTATTTAGAACAAAGCTTTATTGAAGACAAAAAACCTGCTTTTAGAAGGGAGAGTTTTCACAGTGGCGGCTGGGAAACCCCTGCAGCCTCCATGCCCCAAGGGCCCGCCTTGCATAGCCAAAAACAGACTAGGCCGCAGCCACGGGTGGGCGACTGCCACCTACGGTGATTAGAACTCCAGTTTGGGAGGAAGATTAACACAACACTTGTTTGTATTAGTAATCAGCCGTTTTAATAGTTATTAATGGTAAATGTAAGTGTTAAGCACCCTTACGGAGGAGGCCCCTGTGACCTGTGATTGACAGGTGTAGTGGAGGCCACCGGCATCTCCATGCAGGCCCGCACCTCCTACACGCCGGAGGAGATCCTGTGGGGACGGCGCTTCGTGTCCATCATGGCGGAGGAGGACGGGCGCTACGCCGTGGACTACTCCAAGTTCGGCAACACGCTGCCCGTGCGCATGCCCGCGCTCAGCGCCCGGCAGCTGGACGTGGCGCGGGGCGTGCCCCTGGGGGGCGGGGCTGAAGCACTGCAGGGCTGGGGGCTGGTCCGCGCTGGGAGGGGAGCATTCCGCAGGGGGGGCAGGACCTGCGGAGGCCCCGCCCCCCAGCCCTGGGACAGCCCTACCCCCGTGGAGAAGGGGGCGGGGCCTTTGGAGCGGCAGGGGCAGAAAAAGCAGGTGCAGCTGGAGGTGATTGGTCGGCAAGACCAGGAGGCGGAGCTTCTGATGAGTGACTGACAAGTGGGCGGTTCTTAAATAAATCTTTATTTGTCACGTTACATCAAGTTAATGTTTATCAAACAAAATGTACATAAATGTGTTTGCTACCACGGTTAATAGATCGATGCTTTTTATATTAATACTTATATTATCAGCAGATGCAAAGTCGTTTCATAAGAGATTCATGAAACGCCAGACGCCAAGCAGGCATCCTGTGACAGCCAGGACAGGCGTTGCCATGGTGAGGGCAGCGGCGTTGCAGAGGTTGCTGCTGCAGCAGCGGTAGGTAAAGCCCGACATGGAAGGAAACATCTGGGAGAGACGAGAGTTGTCACAGTCTGTGTAGCGGATGCACTGCCTCACCGTCTTGCCCCCTGGAACACACAACTCCTCACATGAGTCCCACACAATCAGCGGTGCAGCCACACCCGGGCCGGGGATGCTTGGGGGCCCGGTGATCCCACCCGCCTGGACCTGCGTCATGCAAGCCACCGCCGCTCTCAGGAACAATGCCTCCCCCAAGTTCTAAGCACGCTTCATCGCGACTAATATGATACATGATCCCACTCATGGTTTTACCAAAATACTATTTTATTTTACAAATACATAAGTCTCTTAATGATATGAGTGTAATTATGACAATAAATCACATTCTTTTGCTTAATATTATACTATTCAATAGTTTCAATACCTACCACGTTAAGGTAATGAAATGCATTCTGGGATGAATTTATTCAAAGCACTTGTTTCTATAGTTACCCGAACTCCAGTTCTATGAATGAAGCTTTGGCGCTGGTACTAAGCTAACCAACCAGCAGCTAATGCTACACGCAGTAACTCTGGCCACTCTAGTTCAAATGGAAGAGTCCTCTGATTATTTTTGTGTTTGATCACATTGTTACAAGCAGTTCTATGAAGCACCTGGTTTCTCAACAGTCAACAGGATAAAATACAGGAAGAATAAAGAGACGTTCGTTTCTGGCATTTGAAAGGGAATTTACAGAGACAATATGGAGTCGAATTGACTAAATATTTGGATATGCCATTCCATAGCAGCTAGTTCTTAAGATGTACAGGTAGGCTGTCCCAATAACATCTCATTACCATATGTAATTTTGCTGTGTACATTTATAGTTATCTATTATGATAACTAATATTTATTTGGAAACCATGTTCTGTTCTGCCGTTTAGCCTTTTTAGGGCCTGCAAATTTGTCTTGCACCTGTTAGATTACGCTACCTGTGTGATTACGCTATGCTGCTGCACACAACCCCTTAGATTAGTCCCACACAATCCCTTAGATTAGTCCCACACAATCCCTTAGATTAGTCCCACATTACCAAAGCAGTTCTTAGCATAGCTGATCAATGAAGACAAATGTAAGCTTTGGTTATGCCAATCCTTTAGATTAGTCAAGAAATACTCAAACTTATATTCTTCCTTACAGAATATTAGTTATAATTTTCTTCTTTACAGAATATTAGTTATAATACTCTTCTTTACAGAATATTAGTTATAATATTGTTCTTTACAGAACATTAGATACACTTAACACGTGAATAAATGTAGGCCTAGTGCTGGAAATATTACTTAAAAACCATTATATTCACCTACAGATGTTAAAAATCATTGATTAATGCATTAATCAATCACACTAATGTTCAATGATAAAGCACATTTCACACAAAGAAAGTAGCGTTTATAATATAAAAATCTAATAAAAAGTTAAACAATAAAATAAGCCGAATATTAACCATTAAAAACAACATACCTCTCTCGCTCAGCGACATACAGGAATCTTCATAGGTGCACTCTTGGACCTTTTCACACTGCCCTGTGTAGTCTGAGCATTTATAACAACGAAGCCCCGAACCTGAATAACAACAATAATATTAAATACCATTACAAGTTCACTTCAAGACTTACAAAACACATCACACAATAGCTCTGATGTCACTAATGTCTATTGTGTGTGTACATTAGACAGAGATAAATCAGTTAATAAACAGAAATTATTGTATTAATTTACAGCTATGTAGTAGTGAAATACCAAACACACATCTAGTAGCCTACGTAGACTAACAGACCCAGTAGTTACACTCACCAAAGACAAACATTCCAAAACACAAGATCAGAAAAAACCCAGATTTCATTATTTCAGTTTCAGTATTTAAAATTAGATCAAAACGTAATCTCTTCCTCAAGATTCCTCCAGCTGTCCGTCATCGACCAGTAGAGATGTCTGATGTTCCGTTAGCAGACAGACAGGCAGGGGCTTTGTCTCTAGGAACACAATAAGATGCTGTTTGCTGGCCTTATAGCAGTCAATGTTGTGGGCTTCACAATGGTTCTTACTATTTTAAACAAAAAACAAGTTACACAAGTTTAAAAGTGAGATAACAGAAATGTCTTGAGCCGGGGAATGAGGATAATTATTGTGGTCATTTTCTGTACATGTTTGTGCATGAATACAGGCTGTCAACATGCCTGTATTGCTGCTGTCCTGCTGTGGGGGCAGACAGAGGCACATTGTCCGTGTGGAGCAACGGGTGCTGGGAGCACCACATGCTCTGGACAGCTGCATATTTAACAAGCTTAAGTTCTACAGAATAGCAGAAAGCCTGTTGGAAATGGTCAATTTGAATGTTGTTATCCAAAGTGTCATCCTCTAAACACCAAGTATGATGCATGTTATAAAGATATAAAACCCAGAAGTAAATGCAGTATGAGTTATGGGGTAGAGATCAGAGTCAACAGTCTCCTGTGGAAGAGGGTAGAGACTGCTGCAGGAAGCTCCTTGGCACTAGGAGCCTTGAGTAATGCAAGCTACTCGTGCCTGGGTAGCGGGCGAGGGGGGTGGAGGGTCCATCAACTCTGTACGCTGCACTGAACTGAACTATTGATAAACTTCACAATTGATGGTCTTTCCTTCTGAATATCTTATACCTCCAACAGTGAACTGGGCTCTATATGACAGGAGGTGCCTTGTTCTACAGACCATTCAGCGAGTTTAGTTCAGTACGGGTTCATGGGCCCAAGTTCTATGTAAACGGACTGCATTTATATAGCTTTTCTAACCTTCACTGTACAGTATTGCCTCACATTCACACAAACACACACTGGGTTAGGGTTAGGGTTAGGGTTATGGTGACGTCAACCATGCAAGGCACCACCTGACCACCAGGGGGAGTAGTAAGGGTTATGTGTCTTGCTCAGGGACACTTCTACACTTCCAACCAGCAACGTCTGGATCATCTGCCGCCCAAATGTAGACCTAATTTACATTTTGGATCTCTTGATGGACACCTATCGGACTGCCCCGTGTCATTTAAACATGTTTGTTGAACACAGCAGTAGACGTCATGCCCACCTAGAACTGGCTGATCAGTTTCACATCATGACAAACCATGTTGTATGACTGAGTTGACTTACTGTGTCCAATAACTAATACTTTGAAGGTCATACTAACCTGAACTCAAATAGCATCTTCATAAGACGCCACCATTCAAAACATACTCATTAATAAATAACAATTAAACGTGTATTTTATTAATCTGATTCAGTTAAATGAATTGTTAAACCATGTAATATATGCCATGTAGGCTATATAATGTCTAAAAAAATATAATATATCATGACAGAAGAATGGTGATAGTGTGGATTCTCTATTTGAGACACAACAACCATGGGTAGGGTAACCGGGTAAGTAACAACATGGGCAGAGCATGTAACCATACCTGCTCCTTAACACTGTACCTGTACTGACTGTAACACTGTACCTGTACTGACTGTAAGGCTGTAACCCTACCTGCTCCTTAACACTGTACCTGTACTGCAACCTAAAATGTGTTTTTTGAGTTGGAAACAAAGTAATAGGATTGATCGGTGATGAGAGACATCAATGCTGGTGTTGATATTGATGAAATTCCACTTTTATTAAAAATCTGCATTTCATTGGCTGAAAACAGAACTACATGTCATATCCATTAAAATAAATCACTCCAGGACCTGGCTGATTTTCATCGATACTCTTGGTACGCTCATACGTCATCAAATTAAAATGTTAACAGTAATGTTAATGATGTTAATAATGTCCCTCACTCAGCTCCTTAATGCATTTTTCAAAGTTGTAGTGGGTGGAGTCAAGCTCAGAGCTGGGGAGCAGGTACACTTAAAGTAACTGGATAAAATCTTCTAAATGTAGAGTATCGGCCAGTCAGACTACATAGTACTTACATAACATTAGCTTACATAACAAGCCAGCTTTGAATGCATTTGTCTCTGTCTGTTTTGACTTATGTTACCTTATGAACCGTATTTACAGAACGTGCAGTCATTCTGCAGGGTGGTGTGTTCGGCTTGGAGCTTGGTCGTGACATCTAGATGTAGTAGGAGCAAGAACCAGTGTTACAGAAGCTGGGACACCTCACAGACCCCCCCCACCCACACACACACTACTGTGATGAGTTAGGTCTCCAACAGTCTCCACACTGCAATGCTCACCAGAAACAATCAAGTCAAAAGACAAATTACCCAAAAGGCACTGACAGCTGTCAATCATGCAGACCATCAGAAAATACCACTGTTTTTGTCATAAACAACATTAAACTGTAAAATAAAACATTTGAGAACAACAATTACCTTAAGCATATAAAGCCAAAACTTAGACCTTGTGCCTTATGTTTGCATAACCTTGTTATCATCAGGTCCACACACCGTGTCCTAACTGGATGCTAACCCAACCCTAACCTTGTTATCATCAAGAGGACATCATCACTAGTCCCTTAAAAAGTATTTAAGCCCCAACTTAGAAGCCACACAACATTCTCCCAGCATCAGTTATTTAAAGGAGCTTCATGAAAACAACCTGAATGTTCTGCAAGTGCTGTCCTAGCAACTCAAATAAGAGAGACGTTTATCTGGCAAGAGGGGGAGGGGGTCAGATGTCTGGGAACAGCTCGGTGTTCTGGGAAGACTTGAGGTCGCTGGACGGCGAGAAGCTTCCCGACCTCTCCTGGAACCAGCTGTCAAGCGCCCGCTTCCCGTCGAAGTCGGCGATGGGCGGCCCGTTGACGGCCAGCATCAGTAGGTCCTGCACCTCCTCCAGGACCATCCCAGGGCCGCTGCTCTGCCGCAGGCGCTGCAGGGCACACCGCCCCTGGTGGCAGCAGGCGGAGGAGGCGGGCAGGACTCGCACCATTCGGGCCGCCCGGCTGAGCTGCGGGAAGCGCTGCTTGTGCCTGCAGACGTGGCCGAGGACCTCTGTGAAGCCACCCAGGGTGCAGTAGTCCGTCTTCAGGTCGCTCCACTCCCTCAACAGGGCCAGACGTGCCTCCTGCGGGGCCTCCTGCGGGGCCCGGGGACCCTCCGCGAGGTCGGAGGGCAGCAGCGCCAGCTGGTCCCCAAGCAGCAGTAGCTCCTCCTGGCCATAGGCCTGCAGCTCCTGGGGCCCGCCGGGCCAGGAGGCGGGGTCCAGCACCGCGCAGGCCCGGGCCAAATGGCAGCTCTGGCCCTCCAGCCTCTGGGACAGCAGCGCTTGGCCGTGCCGGCAGAGCTTCTCCCGGATCGACTGGAACTCCGCCTCGGCCTGGCGCAGGTCCTGCAGCGGCACGCCGTGGAAGCTCTGGCCCAAGGCCTCCTGGAAGCGCTGCAGGTGCGGCCCCGCGCGACCCGCCAGCAGGCCCAGCTCCTGCATGGCCTCCTGCACCCGGGCGGCCGCCTGCCATGGCAACAGGCTGTCGTCCTGGAGCAGCAGCCGCAGGCGCGACACGACGGTGGTCAGGTCCAGCAGGAAGTGGACCAGCTTCACGGCCCGGTAGTCCGACAGGAAGCGCAGTGCAACGCGGGCGGCGTCGGCCGCGCCGTCCGCCCGCCGGCCGCCGACGGCCTGCAGGTGGGACAGCAGCGGCAGGTAGTCTGTGATGACGGCGCCGAGGACTTCGGGCTCCCCGGCGAGCCACCGTGCAGCCCGGAGGTCCCCCAGCTGCTCCGTCTGACCGGCCAGCGCGGGGGCACAGCGCGGCAGCGCGGGCAGCAGGCGCGGCCAGTAGCGGAAGAGACCCAGCAGCTGCTTCAGGCTGCCCTCCAGCTCCTCCAGGCAGGGCAGCTCCTCCCCGGTCAGGGCCTCCAGCAGCTCCACCTGGGGCGGTTGCACCAGCAGGGGCAGGCACACCGTCCAGGGCAGCCTTTGCTGCAGGCCAGCCCTGGTCTCCGCAGACAGCTGGCTGGCGTCCAGGCCCAGGCCGGCCAAGGGCGCCCCCTGCAGGCGCAGCCCGGCGGAGGCCAAGGCCCGCTCCAGGGCCCGCAGGACACCTTCTGGCCCTTCCGCCTCCAGCCGCTGCAGGGACAGCAGCCGCGTGTCTGGGGAGCCGTCGGTGGCCAGGAAGCGCACGTAGATGGCCAGCGTGCCGGGAAGCGCGTCGTCCAGGGCGTCCAGCAGCACGCCCAGCGCCCCCTGCGCTCGCAGCCTGTCGGCCAGGTCCCGCCGCAGCGCCCGGGCCACGTGGCGCACCAGCGCGGGGCCGTCCGCCTCGCCCAGGTGCTGCTCCGACAGCCGCACGTCGCAGCGCTGCAGCAGGCGGGCCAGCGGGCGCAGCCCCTCCAGCGGCAGGCCCTGCTGGCCCAGGTGGTAGGCGGCCGTCAGCAGCAGCAGCATGCTCCGGCACAGCTCCTCCGTGCGCTCGGGCCGAGTGCGCAGCCGGAACAGCTGCAGGCACTTCTTGTGCAGGTTGCTCTGGCTGTGCAGCTTCACCGTGTGGATCTTGAACTGCTGGGAGCCAGCGATGAAGGCCGAGGTGCGTGCCGACTGCACCGTGTGCTGCCGGCACACGTGGCACCACATCTGGTTGAGCTCCGCTGAGTAGCGCAGGAACCAGAACTTCTTCAGCCACTCCGGCTTGAAGCGGCGGGTGCGGCAGCCCGGGCCGGGGGGCCGGCGGGCGCTCGAGGACTCGTCCACGGAGTCGTCATCCTGCTCCTCCTCCTCAACCTCCTGGGCCGCAGGGAGGGGCACGCCAGGGTCCGCCCCTGCAGGAGCCACAGGCAACTGGTCATGGTTGTCACGGTAACAAAGGAACGATGGCACGATGGCGATAGACGAAATAATGATTTGTTTGCATGTCACTGCTCCCAGTGGACACATGGTGACACTACATCGCCTACAGCTGCACCCACCTGGTGAGTCGTCCAGGGGGCCCTGCTCAGGATGGGGCAGCCCAGCCATGGTGTCGGCCTGCAGGGCTCGGACCTGCGCCAACTCCCCCTCCAGCTCCCGGACCCTCCTCCGCAACTTCACACAGTTGGGGCAGGAGGTGGAGGCTTCCTGCACTTCCTCCTTCACCGGGGCGACGCTAAGGGATGCTTCTGCAGGCTTCCTGGAGAGGAGTTCCACCTTCTTCTTCTTAGCAGGAGGTTCTGGGCCGGTGGCTTTACTGAACTCTTTATGGTCCAAACCTGAAACCCCACACCAGCATGGTTTTAGAAAACAATTATCATATTTACTGCGTACAGGCGTGTTCTACAGGGGTACCTGCGTACAGGCGTGTTCTACAGGGGTGTTTACCTGCGTACAGTGGCCTATACTATGAAGAAAGGTAACAGGCTTATCCTGGTAACTTCTGGAGTAACTTTGTGATGTCGGGTGTAATGTTGGCTGTAACCCATAGGTGGAGCTTGTCCACCCCCGCGATCGGAAGAATCGGGCATTTGTGAAATCATATTTTAATAGAGAACTACAGCTGCAGTGCCCATTTATAGTATGCTCTGGGCTGTTCACCTGCGTACAGGCTGTGATGGATGCAGTCTAGTGAGATGCTGTGGAGTCGCTGGATGTAGTCGTCGCTGTACCAGACGCAGAGACGCTCTCCCACCGCCAACTTCCGAACAACACGAAAATAAATGTCTCTCCCGTGTTGGAAGGCCGTCAGGTTCCTCTGGCTGTCATCTGAAGACATGCGGACGTACCTGCAGGGCACACTGGACATGCTAGCACACAGAACACACTAGCACACTGGGCATGCTAGCACACAGAACACGCTAGCACACAGAACAACAGTGTAGCTGGCCGGGTCACAGAATGACGGTCTCCAGTGACTCTACAGACAACTTCTACAATCAAACTAGGAACAAAGCGGATGACGATTCCTACCTCATCCAGTTGGCTTTAGTCTCATCGCTGCCGTCGATGGAGTGGTAGCAGTTGTTTTTATCAACAATCTGAGCCAATGAGAAGAAAGAAAACAACGGTCAGTCAGACCCTGGCTGATTGGATGCTAGATCAGTGCTAGAAGTATGCAGGGCTCCCTCTAGTGGCGGCAGGCAGCAACTCTTACAATCCAAGAGAAGGATCCAGCTGCCTGCTCTCTGGACACCAGCTCGCCCTCATAGGGCCCGAACAGCGCTCCCCGGGGAATGCCGTTGGCCACAACAAGGACGTCCACCTCCGCTCCCTGGGTGCAGATCTGCAGGCAGCCTGGGAGCGACAGTGCCGCCCTGCTGGCGGAGCCCGGCACCACCGGCGTGTCGGGGATGAAGCTAGGAGGCCCGTGAGACGAGCAGCGCTCCTGAAATGAGGCCTGGCACTCCTCACAGACTGGAGACGTCATCATACGGTACATCATACAGCAGTTAGGTGCGACCACGTCATTTCAATGGAGGCACTCCATGAGTGCTGATATTCAGTCCAACCCAGCGGGACCTTGATGCATTATGTTCCACTCCACTTTACCGACGTTTATAACTAATAGCCGTTACCAATATGACAGACGAACTTACATTTAATGTCAATACATTGATTTAGGATATAATACAATCTCAAGTTTTCATGCATAAGTGTTATGTAATAAAGTGCAGGGCTCAGGATTCAACATAAATACGGTTCTTTCAAAGTAAACAGACGTCAACTTACACCACAGCTCTGAGGTCAGACTCATTTTCCCAGCTGAAGAAAACTTTTGCTGGTCTGCTTGAGAACATCTTCTACATAAATCAAATGTATTAAATATGAATAATATATGATCTTACGGGCGGCAAACGTTAATTATAATTAATCAATGCGGTTCTCACTGTTTCTAACTATAAACGAGACCAGTGTGCTCTTATGAACCCTTGGTGTCTTCAGACACATGGCCGTGTCACACAAACTCTGAAGACGTCTTGATTAAGTCGCCGCAACGCTTCATGCAGCAGCAGGCGACGAGAAGGGCGATTCTAGAAGCCATTTTTACGGTGGCCAAAGGGGCAAGCAGAGCGCGTGTGTGTCACACACACGCGCACACTCAACCTGTAAAACGCACCCAACTCTGCACGCGACCCGAGTGTCGCGACCGTTCACGTGCGTCCGGGACGAAATCAATTCTCGGTTCGACTCGGTCGCCTCGCGCAGCATGGGCCGCCATTTTTTTTCCCTTTTTTTCCTGATTACAGGAAATGACATAAAGAGGACGAAAAAGCCATGTAAGAAATGGAAGTTTGGGCATCATGCACGATTAAGGCGAATACAACTAACAGATGAGTCATCTTTTCACAATTTATTAACAAAATGTTAAAATAAATAAATACAAATTGATCAAATGCTCCTAACACCACCATCGTGTGGAGAACAGTATCTGCTAAACACTGCATACAAAGAATTCATCACAGAAGGCTCAGAGGTAAAATGTTCCCAGTCACAATGTCAGGCCAACAGAAGACACATCTGGAACTGAAAGTAAGTCCAAAAATAAACACATTCCTTTCCAAAATCATTATGAAAAAATACAAACAATTATACAAATATTCTGTTTGTGTAATTAACAATTTACACATTATTCAGCACACCAGGTGGCGCTACAGGTGACTCGTGACGAGATAAAAGACAGGATGAAGACGTCAACAAGAAGGCCACACTCATGACGAAATAAACTCAGCTGGATGAGAAATATGTTTATGCATAAACACTCCCTCTTTTCCAATAAGACGATCCAATTGGTCAGCTGACAGACAGGTGATGGTGATGATATGCATCAGATACATAAAGGCTTCCAGACACAAAGTCTTTGGGTTTATTGTTTTAGGGCTAGGTGATCCAAATCTACTTGTGGTTTCATGAAACAGGACGGTGCATAAACAAAGCCCGGTTCAGTTCAACACTAATAGCCAGCATGGTGGATTGGCAAGGTCGGGTTCGGTTCAAAGTCATTTCAATTCTCGTTTAACCAAAGCAGGACACACCAGGTCGACACTGAGCTGAATTCCACGTAAAAACAAAAGCAATGCATATTAAAAAGTTTAGACAAACATTGTATAAAAACTTGCATAAGAAGGCATGCTTTCCATTGGACAGATGTTTAGAACTTAACTACTGACCCAACACATCCAATAATAATACTGGGCAAAACAATGGTGCTTTCCCACCTGAAACTCACTATGGCAACCAGCCTCCATGTCTGCAGGGATTATAACAAATCAAGACAACTGAAGGTCATCACTTTAAAACTCAACTAAAAGAATCCACATTTAAGGCAACGGCTGTACAAAACAACACTGCTGGAGATGAAAAAGGGTTTGAGCCTCGACTGCAGACTTGAGCTAGGGTTAGGGTTAGAGCTAGGGCTAGACAGGGTTAGGGTTAGACTGCCTGAGCTGATGGTTTTGGGAAGGTTCTACGAGTCACAGTGCAAGTCGAGAAATAGTATCTGCTGTATGAAGGCACTGGAGGTACCTAATGTAACGTCCGGCCTGTGAAAAACTGAGTTTAGAGTGAAAATGCCGCAACTAACCCTGGAAAATACTTTGATCAGAAACCATGTAGAACAGTTATGAACAGACATGAGTTGCATTAATGTCAAACAGTCTTGTTCTTTCAAACAGCAGAATTAGAGACAACGGAACTCAAGACTAAAAAGAAATGACATGGTGTTCAGACATTATGCTAGACCTTTCATCTCAGATATGTTGTGAGGTCCACATCACATGATACATATGCCATGTGCTACACAGTAATCTCAGTAGAGAGAAAGCCAGTAGCTTTGTCAACGTAGATGGAAAGACTGATTTTTGAGACCTTTGCCCTTCTGGTCGGTATATTTGTAAATGTCCTACAAACCAGATATTGTGTCTAAATTACACACTTCAGACTATCCTCATTTTGCCTGAAGACTGTCGCCACACGATGCAGTGCTCCGTCAGCCCTGTGAACACCAACAAGCCCGACCTGCCACTATTATTAGCCACTATAGCAAGGAAAGAAAAGGGGTAAGAAATCAACTCTGTGGGATCAGGGGTAGGAACCCCACCTCTACCCTAACTCTGCATCTGAAATAGGAATGACCCATGGTTCAGATTTCCATCTAGAAACATATTGGCAATGCGGGGACAAGTCACTTGACAGATGCACACTGTTTATTTTCATATGAAGGTACAAAAGCTCTTCGGCGCTGCAAAGTGTAGCAGCACACTTGTGCTTTAGTCTGAGGACGGGTTTCCTCGTGAAGCGGCTTCTCAGCATCATGACCTCATTCCCTGATGGGTTTGGATACGATAGCATTTTGGCAGTTCAAAATTCAACAGAAATGTTAAGTACAACAAAGATCACTTCAATAAGGGCGTTTCTTGGTGGTAACCATGTCAACGGGGTCGGGACAAACACGGAAGACCTGAATACGTTTTCCTATCAAATAGAAACAGCCCACTTATCGTTTGAGTTCACTTTGCAATATTGCAATTTCACATTTAGTGTTCACAGTTGACGCACTCGACTTACAAATGAACTGATCACTAGACCGACACCATAAACAAGACTTGTTACCACCCCCCTTTAGTTGTCATGACAACAGTCCATCTTAACGAGCTCCCACGCCTTACTTTATCATCGACACAGTGTGACAATACAATGCAAACAAACAACATTTATACAGATTGGCAACGTCAGAAGTCACACATATATATATATATATATGTGTGTGTTTAGATTCACAAAGTGTCTCCTCTAGTCCAATCTGGCCGCAGGCTGTAAAGGAAGCTGGGAAGGTTCTGAGGTTTTGCTGTTGTTGACCTCCACGTTGGTCTCAGAGAGGGTGTCGTCGAGGCCAGCCAGCTCACTGCTGCCATTGGTGGAGGCTGAAGGACAGGTCACACACCCCTCCTGAGACCCCAGCTCTTTCCCCAGACTGGACCCTGAACCTGCCCTGTCCCCCGGACTAGACCCAGAACCTTTCACTACACTAGACCCAGAACCTACACTCGACCCAGAACCTTCCCCTACACTAGACCCACAACCTACACTAGACCCAGAACCTTGCCCTACACTAGACGCACAACCTACACTAGAGCCAGAACCTTCCACTAGACTAGACCCAGAACCTGCCGTGTTCCCTGGACTAGACATAGAACCTTTCACTACACAAGACCCGGAACCTTCCACTACACTAGATCCAGACTGGTCCCTTGAAATAGATCCAGAATCTTCCCCTACATTAGATCCAGACTGATCCACTACACTAGATCCAGACTGGTCTCCAGGTGTGGATATAGACTCAGAGCAGAGTTCATGTTGTATTGAAGGCTCCATCACAGTCTTCTCCACTGGGTCCTCCAGCAGCATCTTGCTGAAGTTGAAGGACTGTATTAGGCAGACTAGGTGTTTAACCTTCTCCAGAGAGAGCTGCATCTCCTTTTGGCGTGCCAGGATGCTGTTTTTTGTCTCCATGCATTTCTGCAGGACACAAGATGTTTAGTGTTTCAGTTCCGTATAACAAGACGTCATACTATGCTACTGTAATTAAATGTGTATTTGTCAAGACAGCATTCTTACTGTGATTGAGTGGCTGAGCTGCTTGACCCGCTGTTCCAACTGCTCCCGCTCCAGCTTCAGCTCTGAACTCCACTTCATCAACTTCTGCTTCTCTTCTTCTTTAGCTAACAGACAAGACAGCAGACAAGTCAAGTTATTTTATTTCTAAAGCACATTTAAAAACAGCAAATGCTGACCAAAGTGCTGTACACATCAATGCAATACAATTAATA
>JAODUE010000021.1:4005592-4015592 GCA_027564755.1 Amblyopsis hoosieri | reverse complement strand
AAATACCACGCTTGTCAAGTAGGCGGGTACTACCACAGTTATCCAGTGCTGTGTCCCAGACTTTACGTATGTAAACGCTGGCTCTGCCACACTACTAGAAACTAGGGTTTGACTTCAAATTGCAATTTCGGCTCCTAACAATCAAAAAAAACAATTGAATCGAAAGAAACGATAATTTTGCAAATTACATTTAGCAAGTAAACTCTTATTTTGTCTTGTGTTCTGAATTGCGTGGGCACGTGCACTTTTGCCCCTCCTGGGGCGCAAGTGAAAGATCAACAGTAAAATGTTAAGGGAAATTTCACAGTTGAAGGTGTTTTTTTTACTCAACATGTTTCCAAAGTCGATGAGTAATCGTGTAAAACAATTGTGATTTCAATGTTGACCAAAAAAGTCGTGAATTTTTCCCATAATCAAACAGTCAAACAGTATCCAGACACACAATGTCCTTGGTGAACAGGGTCTGGACACGCTCCATTCGGACATGTTTGGTTAATTTATAAACTAGTGGAGCAACCAATTTTGTTGCTAGAACTTGTATCACTTTATAAAGCTCTACTACTGTTTCGAGAACACACGTCAATGTAATAGCAGTGATTCGGCGTGGTTTAGGTGTTCGGCATGGTTTAGATTTTCCAACAGCGAAAACAACCAGACAAATAATCCAATTACCAATAAAGTATTTTTTTAAAGTGCCTGCCCTTTTTAAACAGTTTCGATGGACGGCTTCCCAGATGGACTTGTGACTTACAATCCACCTGGCATGTCAGGTTAGTGACCCACCCCTTAAGACCCTGATTGGACAGCCATCCAGGGTGGGCTGTGCAAACGCTAAAGCGATCAGGGTTTCCAGATTATAATCTCAGCAAATATTGATTGGAGAGCATGAGTTGGGGAAGCCAGGCTACTAGAAACACATTTAAAGTTGTATGCTAGAAACCCACAAGTTCCTTAGACTTGTATCAATAACTGGGCAAACCATTTGTGGAGTCACACATCGGTTTTCTGAAGAAGGTTTGAAGTCCAAGCTGTGCTGGCTCTGGCCGTCGCCATCTTGAGAGTACCTGACTCCGTCTGTAACTCCTGGATGTCCATAATAATCGGATACATGTTTATTATTATATACATGTTTTATTTTCTGCTGTAAAAAATTGACATTTTCACACAGGAGTCTGTCTTAGGGCACTGACTCGCTTTTGTAGCCAGCCTCAAGTGGCCACTCAGGGAACTGCAGATATTGGCACAGATTCATTTCTCAGCACTGGAGGTCCCCCCCTTCCCTCCCCTCCCCCAACCAGGAACCTTGGTGGCCACAAGGCTCCCCCTGTGTGTGACAGGGAAGTTTCAGGCAGATGCAAAGCAGCTGAAGGTGGCGAAGAGGTCAGGGTAGTGTTTGCATGGCGACGAGGATGGAGGCCATCTATCAGATGGAAATGAGATCTTGCCCTGATAACGGGAGGGGGGGTTCCCTACAATGCACACACAGTGGAATATGCTAAATATGCAGTACTTCCCTCCCCCCTCCCCTTAGAGTAAAAAAAAATAATAATAATAATAATAATAATTCTGGAAAAATTATGAGCTCTTCAGTGGAACAGCAGTCATTTAAACAAATGTTTTTATTTTCACATTGAATAAATTAATAATGCCAAATGCGATTAGAAAATAAATTAAATTCCGCCGTCCGAGAACAGGATGTATGAATACTTTATTTATTTATTTATAGTTATTGGTCTGGGTTGCATAAACAACATTACAATAACATAAAAGAAAACATCCAATTAAATAACTAGATACATTATATGGCTTCTCTATGGCAACAGGTAATAGGCATGACAAATAAAAAAACGCACATAAATAAAATACACTCAGAAAATAACCACATTTCCCAGAATGCCATGGGGCAGTAACAGGGAAGAGGAAGGTCAGTGTCACACACTGGGAGATATTTTGAAGATTAGCGAATATCTGGAATATTCCTCAAAGCCGATGAGATAATGGAGCCCTTAATACACATGCAAACGTGCATGTACACACACAGACACACACACACACACACACACACACACAAAAACACTAACTTTGGGGTGCTAGTATAGGTTTAATACACTGATGCTGGTATAAGCACATTCAGCACTTTGAAGTCCGTGTATCTAGGGTACACACACACACACACACACACACACACAATTTGTCCCTGTGATTTCCTGAGTAAGCGAATTAACCTAAGTAAAGGCTGAGGAAGCAATAAATTGGCAGAAAAGCGGGATAATCTTTTATCTTTCACTCTTCCAAACGATTTCCTAAAGTCTGGATCTCTTTTGCTCACTGTGACGCTTTTATTATTTATTTATCTATTTTTGCTTTTGTGCGAGTTCAGCTAAAATACTTCTAAAGCTCCTAATGGCGGTATCACGGGGCCAGATCTGCTCGGCACGCGCTGTCATTCGCAGATATTCCCAAAGCTCTGCCCTTCCGAAAGGACCGCGGCTTTATCATCTGTCTGACGAGAATGACACGGCCCATTATTGACAAATTATTCCTTCACAGAGCGACAGAAAAGCCACGAAGCGAGAGCAAGGCAGAGGCAGAGAAAACCACCCTGAGGAGACAGGCCGTCTATCAGATTCTATTAGGAGCTTGGTACTTTGGGAACAAAGCTAGCCGCGACCCGCGCTGCATTAACTTCTATTATACGCTCATGAACTTTGTCACAATGACAATATGCCCCCCTCCGCCTCACTTCCTCGCTCTCTGAAGTACTTAAATGCGTTTTTTAAATATGATTTAGAATATCACAATACCAGACAACCAGCACAGACAACTGTCGCCGCCCGGAATTATTGTCAGTAAAACAAATAAAAGACAAAACATTTTCCTTTGTATCAGTAAAATTATACATACAGTTCTAGTTACAAATAATGTAGGTACTATATATCTGCAAGATTAAAGGTATAGTAAGTCGTGCTTTAGAAAGTTTGTTGATATTTCTATCAACTATATATTACTATAACTATATATATTCTATATTACCATTATTATCTTGCCATTTAGGACGCTCTTGCAGAAGATCTGCTTCCCACAAAATGCGTCGCTATGCAAAGCCATTCTTCTCCTATGGTACGACGCGACTAGCATGCGCTTTTTTTTGGCGCCGCGCTTCGTTTTTTTTAAGACGCTCATAAAGGTTTAAATATTCTCTCAACTTGTCAGTGCAGGGCGCGGAGTCGTGCCGTTCGTCAATGTGACAGTTGGTCCAGGCAGCCGTTCTCTCTTTGACGCAGGCAGCCCGTCTCTGTGCGATCCGGGGTTTATCAAAACGCTTTTGAAGCGTGCGCGCCTATAGTGACGCGTCTCGGGGCCTAAGAGAGCCAAATTGACAAGAAGTGCATTGTAAGCTTACAATCACTTACTAGGCTATACATTTAAGTCGCGCTAGACAGAAGTTTTAATTTGGACAATTATTTTGTTAATTTCATCGTCACTTCAGGCAGACCTGTTGATGAAGATAGTGCTGAATAAAGAGATCTCCACTTAACACCGATTGAAGTCTGAAGTCTGTCTAGATTTCTTTAAACCAGAACCAATTGTGTTAAAGCACATCATCTAGGAAATGTCACGGTTAAAGACCTTTAGTGCTACAAGCCTCTACCACGCTAACAGCTGTCTTTCAATCTGTGGACGGGGCCGATCGCATGCTAGCCAGGGGACCTTGGGGTCCGAGGGAAATGGTGGAATGGATAGAAAGGGCGAGAAGGGAGAACGATTGGATTGGATTGCCGTCCTGTTTCACGCGCCACTATTGGCTGTTTTGGCCAGGTCGTTAATGTAAATGAGATGTGGCAGTCAGTTAGCTCACCTGGTTAAATAAAAGGTGAAATAAATCAATATCTGGGATCAATATGGCGTCTAATAAAGTCCTGCAATGGGGCTGAAGGAAGGCTCGTAGGGCAGAGAGAGAGAAAGACTTGGCCGGGACAGTGCCTTTATTCCATAAGGAATAAGATGAATAATCTAAATGGAAACAAAAGTAAAACGATGATGAATCGCCCCGTAATGACAGGTGTCCAGTTCAAGGGGCGTTCAAAGAGCATTTGCACTTAGTAAACATTCAATATTTTGCAGTATATACAGTATATATGTATGTATATATATATATATATATACACACACACACACACACACAGTATATAAATATACGGACATATTTCTCTCTCTCCCTCCACCCCCCCAGTCTCCCCCCTGCCGCCCCACCCCTCTCTTTCCCGGCAGCGTTGCCACGACATATAGTCTCCCGGTAACGGACGAGGGTGGTGGCTATTGGAGGGAAAGGAGGGGGGGGGGTACTTTCTTAACATTCGTCATCGTTGAACTGGGAAACATTATCAGGTCGCAGAATGGCGCCACAGGCCGGACGATAGAGCGGATAACACGCTGATAGATTACAGCAGATAGTTTTACTGCAACACACACTAGCAATAGGGAGGGGGGGGGGCAATGAGAGAGACGGGAAAATGTGGCGGGGCAACAGATTAAGTTGGTAATAGAGGAGAGCATTCATTAGTGTGTGTGCGCGTGCGCGTGTGTGTGTGTGTGTGTGCGCGTGCGTGCGTGTGTGCGTGTGTGCGTGCGTGTGTGTGTGCGTGTGTGCGCGTGTGTGTGTGTGTGCGTGCGTGCGTGCGTGTGTTTGTGCGTGGAAAAGAAGTCAAAGTATGATATGAAGTATGAAGATATGCTAGCCTTTGCTGAATGCTACTTCCTTACCCTGCTCTCCATAACAGCATGGTGCTGTATATGTACTGTATGCACGCACACACACACACACACACACACGTAGGCAACATGAGCTCACAGGGGCAAGAGGAGGTCACAGGTCATCCACAGGTAACCCCCCCTCCCTGCGGTCAGACCTTCAGACCAAACTAGACGACACCGAATTTACAGTTTATCATTAATCATCCCAGGCGCTCACATCAGGTAAGGTATCCAGGCAACGGTTATCCGGCCTGTCCACAGGCGCACCTCATCACCAAATATCAACGTATCAAATGGTATACTGGTATACAGAGGGCTACTTTTAGGGTTAGGTGAACCAGGGTGGCTTCGTTAAGGGCTAGATCAGGAGCTAGATAAGTGCAGCGCGCACAGACACACACGCACACACACACACACACACACACACGCACGCACACACACACACTAGAGGCCATTGTATTAAGGCAGGGAGTAATTACTGATTTTCATGTAAAGTGGGGTCTGACCTCCCGGTGTCTTCTGGGACCAGCTAACGGCTCCGTGTCAGCCACCGGCCAATCACAGGGCCGCTGCCACGGTTGTCGGCAGCGACGCAAGCCTGTCGCCACGGCAATCCCATCCCGTCCAGCGGGGGCATTGTGTCTCTCTATTACAGACAGACTGGCCTTATCTGAGCCTAGCAGTATGTGTGTGTGCGTGCGCGTGCGTGCGTGCGTGCGTGCGTGCACAGAAGAGGACATAAAGACTTAAACGAGGTTAATCTGCTATTAACAAATTACCAAGAGGGCAGAGATCTGCCTTTTAAAAAGAAGTCAGCTAAATAAAAACACAAGCCAATGAAATATATAAGCGTAGTCCTGTGTGTGTGTTTGTGTGTGCATTTGTGTGTTTGTCTTCTTTGTTGCTCTTAATTCCAGTGTACGCATTTTATCGGCTGGCCTCCATGAATAATCCGTGAGGTAATTTCTTTCTTTCTCCTTTTTTGTTCCTGGCATTTTGGAGCGGGGAGATAAGGCCGAAAAACAACGGCCTGGCTGGGAGAGTGAAAAAGACAGATAGATAACATTGATATCAACTCCTACACACACACACACTCAGACGCTTATCGGAGCTTTTTATCTCTCTTTCATTCCACCCTCCCTCGGCTGCCTAACTGCGTTCCTGACGGTTGTGGCCCGCACTGGGAACAGACCAGTAGCCTTAAACCTGAACAACTAACCCTCCACTACAACAGCGGCTGCTGGAAGAATGCAATGTCTTGACGCTTTGCCACGGGATGTCGTCACAAAACACTAAGCAGCACGGGGGAACACCAGGTGAGCTAGGAGGTTAGCAGAAGCAGAAGTAACGTATTAGCAAACGCACACACACACTCAGAGAGACAATCCCACTCCAAACGTGTTGTGTCTTATTATTAACAGAGAATGAGAAGAAAACTATTTCACACAGATGTATCATTTTTCTCCAGCCATCTTTCTCTCTCTCTCTCAGCAAAATACCTCACTGGTCTAATCTATCAAGGTCAGCCAGAGTACTTTGGACAAACACCGTGTTGTTCCATACGGCTGCACTGCAACCAACCAACCGTCTGTCTGTCTGTCTGTCTGCCTGTCTGTCTGCCTGCCTGCCCGCCTGTCTGTCTGCCCGCCTGTCTGCCTGTCTGTCTGCCTGTCTGCCCGCCTGTCTGTCTGCCCGCCTGTCTGCCTGCCTGTTTGTCTGTCTGTCCACTTGCCTGCCTGTCTGCCTGCCTGTCTGTCTGCTCACCTGTCTGCCCACCTGACTGCCTGTCTGTCTGCCTGACTGCACGCCTGTCTGCCTGCCTGTCTGCCTGCCTGCCTGCTTGTCTGCCTGACTATCTGTCTGCTCGTCTGCCTGTCTGTCTGCTCGTCTGTCTGTCTGTCTGCCTGCCTGTCTGCCTGCCTGTCTGTCTGCCTGCCTGTCTGTCTGCCTGCCTGCTTGTCTGCTCTTCTGTCTGACTGTAGGGCTTGTCCCACCACAGAATGGATTCCCCAGGGATGTGTATTATTATAACATGATATTATGGAGTTATCCATGCAGCCTACTCATACATAATCACAAGGCAACACCACCACTGTTTACGCACACTGGGAGCAGTGGCAGGTGCTATCAATGCCTATACCACCTCTGGGGGGTCATGAGGACCCCGGTCGATACTATACTCCTGTATTATCTGCTGCCCAACGCTGCCAGCCACGACAGGTTCCTGTTAGTGTCATAACTAATAGAGAGCCATTGTCACGTCCGCATTATGGGACCCAAGTTGGAAGAAAACCTGTATGGTAGTCAACGGCGAGAATACAATATTTTTATTATCGATTTAGATAGTTTGCTTTGAGTCAAAAATGTCTCAGTTTGCATTTGTTGAAGTATAAGACTGTGAAAACTATGTCATTAGTAAGACTACAAACCCCGGGTCGCGTCAGTGTGATGATGTTTTCTCGCCACAATCCTCAATCCGAAGAAAGTATTGTTTTGGTGACGTGTGTTGTGCGAGACGAAAGCTGTAGTTCACTGAGGGGTTACACACAAAACTAAGTAGTATTAGTAGTAGTATTATTAGTATTAGCAGTAGTAGTATTAGCAGTAGTATAGCAGTAGTAGTATTATTATTAGTAGTATTAGTAGTAGTATAATTAGTATTAGCAGTAGTAGTATTAGCAGTAGTATTAGCAGTAGTAGTATTATTAGTAGTAGTATTATTAGTAGTATTAGCAGTAGTAGTATTATTAGTAGTAGTATTATTAGTAGTATAGCAGTAGTAGTATTATTAGTAGTAGTGTTGTTATTAGTAGTATAGCAGTAGTAGTATTATTAGTATTAGCAGTAGTAGTATTAGCAGTAGTAGTATTAGCAGTAGTATAGCAGTAGTAGTATTATTAGTAGTAGTATTAGTAGTAGTATAATTAGTATTAGCAGTAGTATTAGCAGCAGTAGTATTAGCAGTAGTAGTATTAGTAGTAGTAGTATTATTAGTAGTATAGCAGTAGTAGTATTATTAGTAGTAGTATTATTAGTAGTAGTATAGCAGT
The DNA here is from genome assembly GCA_027564755.1 of Amblyopsis hoosieri. Classification (NCBI taxonomy): domain Eukaryota; kingdom Metazoa; phylum Chordata; class Actinopteri; order Percopsiformes; family Amblyopsidae; genus Amblyopsis; species Amblyopsis hoosieri. The sequence goes on along the minus strand of JAODUE010000021.1, from coordinate 4,007,787 downwards.
AGTAGTATTATTAGTAGTAGTGTTATTAGTAGTATAGCAGTAGCAGTATTAGTACTAGTATTAGCAATAGTAGTATTAGCAGTAGTACTAGCAGTAGTAGTATTAGCAATAGTAGTATTAGCAGTAGTATTAGCAGTAGTATTAGCAATAGTAGTATTAGCAGTAGTATTAGCAGTAGTGGTATTAGTAGTAGTATTAGCAGTAGTAGTATTAGCAGTAGTAGTATTAGTAGTAGTAGTATTAGCAGTAGTAGTATTATTAGTAGTATAGCAGTAGCAGTATTAGTATTAGCAGTAGTAGTATTAGTAGTAGTAGTATTATTAGTAGTATTAGCAGTAGTAGTATTAGCAGTAGTAGTATTATTAGTAGTATAGCAGTAGCAGTATTAGTATTAGCAGTAGTAGTATTAGCAGTAGTATAGCAGTAGTAGTATTATTAGTAGTAGTAATAGTAGTAGTATAATTAGTATTAGCAGTAGTATTAGCAGCAGTAGTATTAGCAGTAGTAGTATTAGCAGTAGTAGTATTAGCAGTAGTAGTAGTATTAGCAGTAGTATTAGCAGTAGTATTAGCAGTAGTGGTATTAGTAGTAGTATTAGCAGTAGTAGTATTAGTAGTAGTATTAGCAGTAGTAGTAGTAGTATTAGCAGTAGTATTAGCAGTAGTATTAGCAGTAGTGGTATTAGTAGTAGTAGTATTAGCAGTAGTAGTAGTAGTATTAGCAGTAGTAGTATTAGCAGTAGTATAGCAGTAGTAGTATTAGTAGTAGTATTAGCAGTAGTAGTATTAGCAGTAGTATTAGCAGTAGTAGTATTAGTAGTAGTATTATTAGCAGTAGTAGTATTAGCAGTAGTATAGCAGTAGCAGTATTAGTATTAGCAGTAGTAGTATTAGTAGTAGTAGTATTAGCAGTAGTATTAGCAGTAGTAGTATTAGTAGTAGTATTAGCAGTAGTAGTATTATTAGTAGTAGTAGTATTAGCAGTAGTATTAGCAGTAGTATTAGCAGCAGTAGTATTAGCAGTAGTAGTATTAGCAGTAGTAGTAGTAGTAGTAGTAGTATTAGCAGTAGTAGTATTATTAGTAGTAGTAGTATTAGCAGTAGTATTAGCAGTAGTAGTATTAGCAGTAGTAGCTACAGCTTCTTCAGTTAACGCTATTGTACACAGTGCAGTATAATATATAACAGTAGAGGGAGAACATGCTCTGATGTTGAATGTACCTTTGCCAAAACAACAGCTTAACAGAGCGACAGCATGACCTCACAGCCCGGAAGTGTGTACAGGGGAGGGGGGGGGGAGAGTGGGAGAGTTCAGTTGGACAGACGGCATGCTGGACTGCAGGAGATAAGACAGCAGCAAGATATGATGGAGGGTTAATATGAGAGAGAGAGAGAGAGAGAGAGAGAGAGAGAGAGAGAGAGAAGACTACATGTAGATGCAGGATCATGGCATCCATCAGGAATCTTTCCCTCTATTCAACGACTAAATAGAGTGATGAAAACGCAGGACTGGCCCAAAAACCAGCCCCGTCGACCCACAATGCATCTGTCCAGCTCTCTCCTTTGTCTCCGAAGGTATCTCATAGTACAAAAACAACAAACAACCAGTTTAACAAAGTGAAATCTCTCTTATTGGCTTCACGTGATATGCAGTATTGCTTACAATTCATAACCACATGACATATAAGCAGCGAAGAATGTCAGATAACCCTTAATGTTAATCTAAAAGCCTTTATTAACTGTAACCTTATAAAAGCAAAGCTTTGTATCTGATGTGTGTTATGTTACGCCGCCATTATAGCTTCTATAGGTGAACTTCCTCTCCCGGATTATTAAACGGTACGTGGCGCTTACGTAGCGTTTATATCATCTTAATAAAGCCTTTACCGGCAAAAGAGTGGAACCTCAGTGTTGTGAAAGATGCTGAACGTACTCTATGGTAGAAAAAGTCAAATAAAAATACACTATCTGTGCTTCCCCTGAAAACACGCGCACAAACACCTCTTCCATTTACTCGCTCTCTAAAAGAAAGAAAAATTGAAAGGAGATTTTTTTTTCTTCTCTTTTTTTTCATCCTGGCACCCCACCCTTTCTGGATGGGAAAGGAAGGGGGGGGGGGGGGGGGGGGGGGGGGGGGGGCAAGGGGGGGGGGGGGTAGGAGTGTGGGGAAAAAAAGGAGAAGTTATGTGGGTTTTA
>JAODUE010000021.1:3977374-4002368 GCA_027564755.1 Amblyopsis hoosieri | reverse complement strand
GTATACGGAGTTAGTAGAATTCTTCTTATGATTGCAAGATGCGCAATGTCAAGTAGACTCCTATATAATCGCGCTGCTATGCTGCCATGCGGGGGGGGGGGTCTCTAGAGCTCCTTGTAAGTAACTCCAGCCAGTTGTGACGTCATGGATATATTGTCCCCTGCCTTTCCAAACTTAGCGGTGGTAATTGGTCAAGATCTCTGAATCAAATTCTATGTAGCATTCTGAGGATCTCCTCTATGGTCTCAGTCGCTAAATTAGAGGAGATTGTGAGCATGCTCTCAATGCCGGCTCCAGTCCCGACCCAGGTTATCAGTACAGCCCAGCACACTTCCTGTCTCGCTGGGCTCAATCCAGGAAGTGTTCAGAAAGTGTTCCTTCCTGAACTCTAAATACTCAAACCCAGTTGTTGCCAGATGCTTCCCCATAGCAAAGCAGGACTTTTATTATGATACACTTCCTTCTTTTCCAGGGAGGACTTTGACCAAGAGGAAAAGGCCCGATTTGGAGAGCTTTGCAGCGGCGAGAACTGCAAGGGAAGGGAGTGGTTTGCCAAATACGTCAGCGCTCAGGTGAAATGTTAATGTCAAGTTAAGACAAAAAATATAGAATGAAACGAAGGTAAACTATCTTCTAATCAGATAACACCGTGTTCAAAGAGCTGCCCGAGATGACAATCCACGTCTCTGGTTATTTTACTGCACACCAAATAAAACAAGTTTGAGAGTTTGTTTATGTTGTTCAATAAGTAGATTGCATTATTTTATTTACAGTTCCATTGTGTCTTCACAGCGCTGCCACTCCAAATGTGTGAGCGAACCGACTTTCTACAGACTTGTCCAGTCATTTGCCGTCGTGCTCTTTGAGTGAGTCTGTCTGTGTCTTGGCTTACTGTTCACCCACTGTATCATGCTGTAGTCAAACTGTACGTTGCGCTAAACGTCTTGTCAAAAACCAACAATTCTGAAGTTTTGGCTAAAGATTGGCAGCTGTATTTACGCTGGTCTGTCCTTACTCCCCTGGTCCCTCCCTGCCAATAAGTCCCCATTCAAACAGTATTTTTTTAAATGTGCATATTAATTCGATTTCATCTGAGTTTCCTGACGATAACTGAAACTGAACTAAGAGGTCATGTCACAGTTCGGAAGTGTTTAGTGAACAATGACACTTTTTTTGATGAAGGTCTTCTATGTGCATGTTGAAACTCCCACGCAAACCCGGTCTGTGTGCGCTCTGAAAAAATAATCTGGTGTTTCTACACAGTCCTGGCTCTGTAAATGGGAACACAAGCAAATTGGTGCAGACGCAATACACAATAAGATCCCAGCCTTTTCGATATTGCATGTCCAGTGTGGGAGGGCGGAACTTCTGAGGGAACACTCTATGGTAGAAGGAAGTATTTTTGTTTTTCAAATCCAAATTTTTTCTCCAGAATAGCTGAATCTACATTTTTTATATGCACAGTTTTATATCTGATGGTACAATATACTGGATACATCTATAGATTAAACATTAGATGCTCAGTACGATTTTACTTTGAACCTGCTAACACATATTGTCTATGAATGTAATGTATGATGTGTATGTGATGAAGAGGCCTTTAGCCCTTGACAGATTTTCCTATGAAACAATAGTGTAGTAGTAGTATTAGTAGTAAGCAGAGGCGTTTTTAGAGTTTGAAGATATCAGGGGCTTGGCCGAGACACAAACACACCGAACCTCCAGCGCAAAATACATCTTAAATGCATTACTGATAAATTTTTCACTGTTCTGCTGAGCGATAACAGGACATTCACAACTTTATCTGGCAGCAGGGTTGCCAGATTCTAATGACGGTATAGGGCACAATCAACTATAAATCAACCCCCACTAAGCCTATTTTTGCAAAGCCTATCATTACAAATAGCCCACTTGGGCAGGAAACCTTACCATCTGGCACAGCCTTATTTGCTTCTTAAGCTGTGCACGTGTGTGCGTGTTTGGGTGGGTGTGAGGGTGGGTGTGAGGGTGGGTGTCAGGGTGGGTGTGAGGGTGGGTGTCAGGTGGGTGGGTGTCAGGGTGGGTGTCAGGGTGGTATACGGAGTTAGTAGAATTCTTCTTATGATTGCAAGATGCGCAATGTCAAGTAGACTCCTATATAATCGCGCTGCCATGCTGCCATCCTGCCATCCTGCTATCCTGCTATGCTGCAATGCTGCTATCGTGCCATGCTGCCATGCTGCTATCCCGCTATGCTGCCATGTTGCTATCCCGCTATGCTGCCATGTTGCTATGCTGCCATGTTGCTATCGTGCTATCCTGCTATGCTGCCATGTTGCTATCCCGCTATGCTGCCATGTTGCTATCCTGCTATGCTGCCATGTTGCTATCCCACTATGCTGCCATGTTGCTATCCTGCTATGCTGCCATGTTGCTATCGTGCTATGCTGCCATGTTGCTATCCTGCTATGCTGCCATGTTGCTATCCCGCTATGCTGCCATGTTGCTATCGTGCTATCCTGCTATGCTGCCATGTTGCTATCCCTCTATGCTGCCATGCTGCTATCCTGCTATGCTGCTATGCTGCCATGTTGCTATCCTGCTATGCTGCCATGCTGCTATCCTGCTATGCTGCCATGCTGCTATCGTGCTATGCTGCTATCCTGCTATGCTGCTATGCTAAATAATCGGGAGTACACGTATTATTGCATTTGGATCAAAAGATCCGGGGCTTAAACCCCGAATGTCCAGACCTGACGACGCAATGGCAGTATATACCTTACCTTGTACGAATGCATAATATCTGTGCAATCATTGGGTAATTCTGTGTTCCAGGTGTTACCAGGTGGATGACTACAGCCCAGCTAAGAACCTCATGACCATGTGTTACACATACTACCACATTGGTGAGACCATGGCCCATCCCACTACAGTGGCGTTTTTAACCCTGCTTTGACTCGGGTGACAAAAAAAGGGAAACACTTGTTGCAGTTGGACCTCAGACCTCTAGTCTATTTTCCCCCTGCATAGATAGTTGACTTTGCAAAGGCCACTTCTTGTCTCTTGTCGCTGTACAATACATCGCCAACTCTCATTGAAAATGAATGGCAGCTGGTCGCATTGTCTCCCTTGTTTGTCGCCCGTGTGAACGCTGGGGAAATCACATTGTTGTTGTTGTTTTTTTGTTTTTTTTCTTCCACACTATTCATTGTTTTGCCGCCATTTTGTTGTTCTAGGAAAGTTTCAGCCCTCCCCGTCGGAGCTGCTGGAGCGTGGCGTTCAGCCGGCGGGCCTGGACTCCTACCTGAACAAGGCCAACTGCTGGCTGACAGGGAAGAAGGATGCCGCGGAGCGCCTTCTGAAGACCACCGCCAAGCCCGACGTCAAGGGCTTCTTCGGCGGCCTGGAGAGCAAGCTGAGGGGGCCGGCGAGCCGCAGGGCGGAGTGAGTCAGCACTCTCCCCTTTCCTCCCCATCCTCGTCAGTGTTAGCTCGCAGTGTGTTGTTAACTCCAGTAGAGCTAACATTAGAGCTAGCAGTGTGTTGTTGGCTCCAGTAGAGCTAACATTAGAGCTAGCAGTGTGTTGCTGGCTCCAGTAGAGCTAACATTAAAGCTAGCAGTGTGTTGCTGGCTCCAGTAGAGCTAACATTAAAGCTAGCAGTGTGTTGTTGGCTCCAGTAGAGCTAACATTAGAGCTAGCAGTGTGTTGCTGGCTCCAGTAGAGCTAATATTAAAGCTAGCAGTGTGTTGTTAACTCCAGTAGAGCTACAGTAACATTAGAGCTAGCAGTGTGTTGTTAACTCCAGTAGAGCTAACATTAGAGCTAGCAGTGTGTTGTTGGCTCCAGTAGAGCTAACATTAAAGCTAGCAATGTATTGTTGGCTCCAGTAGAGCTAACATTAAAATTAGCGCTAGCCTTGTGCTAGCCCTAGTAGAACAAACATTAGAGCTAGCCGTGTGTTGGCTCCAGTAGAACCAACGTTAGAGGTGGCAGTGTGTTTGCTCCAGTAGAGCTCCAGTAATCTTGCATAGACATTTATGCGTAAACTCATGGGACACGCCATTGGCTAACTTCTTCGTGACCCACCTACTTGATAGTAGACGATTTTTGATTGACATGTACAACGACCAACTACATAAATCATTGACCAAACTTGGCAGACTTTCTTTTGGAAAACATAATGACGACATGAGTATGGCTTTTTGCAGGTCACGTGAATCTGTTAAATAAATGTAAATAACTGAAATAATATGGAAAATAAACAGAGACTGAAATTGGTCATTAAAGCGCTGTACTAGGATCATACATATAGACCAGTCTTGTGAGTGACAATTCTAAGAACCAATGAAAATCTACTACCCCACTTCCTGAGAGTGCTGACATGCGCACAGGATTCTACTGCATGTATCAGATTTCAGCACGAGTTGCTTATGTGATACGTAGTGCTAACGAACAGAAGAGGACGATGCCACGCTCCAACAGCTTCCGTGTCGGACATAAGATACCAGTAGCTAGTAGCCTACTAGCTAATCAAACGAACACGGATTCATATAATTAATTACATGCTGCGTTTGACGCAAGACGTATGCCTTTTATGCATCCGAGCTGTTGTGAGGTCGGAAGTTGGAAAACATGGACGCCCGACCATTATATCTTTACATATCCAATTGATCAATGCAATTTATCCAATTATTGTAACGTATCCAGCTATGATGTAGCTAAATCTGAAATAGCCAGCAGTTGTCAAGTCGGACTCAGTGTTGAGAAACCTTTCCTCAGATTTCCACATGAAATTCCGAGTTGAGGGGACATTTTCTATAACTTTTCCATGTCAAAAGTCAGAACTTTCGAGTTCCGACATACAGTATGCTCGAACGCAGCATTACTGTGGAGCTAACTCTGCTTAAGCTAATTCTGCTTTTTGTTCTTCTGTCCAGGGAGGGAGATAGTCCTGCGGAGGCAAAGCCCAAATCCCCAGGTATGGTATTAGTATGATGTCGCTAATGCTTCATAAACATTTCAGAGAGGTCAGGGAAGCACATTGCCAAGGCACTTGGTCAAATCCACCTTCTGTTTAACCATGCTTACTCTGTAAAGGCACCATTGAGGCTTCGCTTAACCTGCCACTGCATAAACTAAATATTATAATAAACTTAATATTTGATGTTTTTTTGGTATTTCTGCTGTCAGTCTCAGATGCTCCTGAGGAGAAGAAGTTGGAGAAGGTTTACTTGTACACACACCTGAAGCAACAGCCTATCTGGTAGGCAGACACCAAAGTTCTCAGGCAAAGAAGTTGTATACTTTGCTATATTAAAAATATAAGTGAAGTATACTTAATATAAAAACCACATACTTTCATTTCATGCTTAATTTAAAGAATATTAAACGTATACTTTTGAAAAGTATACTTGTAGAGCCAAATTACCACACTTTATAAAAAGTATACTTTAAAACCGAGTCAAAGATAGACTGAGTCAAAGCTAGACTGTATAAAATCTCTCTGACACACACACACACACACACACACACCAGTGTTGGGCAGTAACTAGTTACTGTAATATTATTACCTTTTTCAGTAACTAGTAGTGTAACTAATTATTATTTCCAAAACGGTAATATTACAATTACTAATCCAAGTAATGCAGATTTCTGGTCCTAGCAATTTAGGGTAGGCTAACTGAACCAAACTGTCCAATCATCTGGTTTGAGAGGCTGCTATGTTTTCACTTTGGCTGATTGTTGACTCCTAAGGTTCATTATTCTTCCAATAAAGAGGTTTCAATTCTAAAATGAGCTGGCTACACTAGGGCTGGCCCCAAATATTCGATTATTCGGGTATTCGTTCGTTGGGTATGTATTTGATTTAATAATTGGGATTCGAGTATTAGTTTTTTCACATTATGCATACATGTTTTCCCATTAATCCCTACTGTCTCCATATAAACCCACATGCTGAAATGTAATTGCCTGCCCTACACTGTGTCATCAACACAATTGATTGCAATTGGCTCCGTTTCTAAGAAGAGAGTGAGGCTATTCATTCAACACACTCTATTATTGGCTAATACAGGAGGTATATGCTATTGGACAGCTCTGACTGGCTCAATTGACATGTCAATCAAAGTGGCCATTTTGAGCGCATGGCTATGTTTACATGCATGCTCACTGAAGCTAGGAATCGAAGATTACTTCTGTTATACTTCTTAATTATAGTTGAGGGTTTTTAATGGTGTTTTTGAGAGAGTATTCGAATACTCGTTCGGAAATACCATCAAGTATTCGAAACCTGTAAAATAGTATTCGGGACAGCCATAGGCTACTCATTTTTCGGCAGGGTAATGATTGTGAAAGTAATATATTAATGTTACTATTAACGTAACTAATTACTTTTAATCCTCAGTAATAAGTAAAGTAATATTACTTTTTGAAGGAGTTTTAAGTAAAGAGTAACTTATTACAATTCCTGAGTAACTTGCCCAACACTGACACACACGCACACACACACACACACTTGTCTCAACAATAGCCTTTGTACAATTAATCAATGTGTGAGCACTTGCACGCATTTCATGTGTGTGCACGGTGAGCACAGAAGGGCTAAAAGTGTAATCAAATTGTGACCGGTAAATGAAAACGCATACAATATTGTGACATGTTTGTTGCACCTCTACTAAGCATGTCTTGGATGGTTTTCGTTTGTCAGGCACACGCTACGATTTTGGAACGCGGCGTTCTTTGACGCTGTCCACTGTGAGAGAAAGAAGCGATCTCCAACAACGAGGTAACGGGATGAAATGGATTGATGAGGGATGAATGAATGAATTAATTAATACTACTGGATGTAGTAGGCGTATAATTGTATGAATGAGTAGTATTGAACTAAACTCTTTGAGTGTATTGCTTCCTATACCCCAAGAAGGATGTGTACGCCTATGAATTTAATGTGTTTGTGCTGGTGTAAATATGAGATACGGGTGTGAGGTTTTTGTTATTCGTGAAATATGAGCCATGTTTTGTCAGTTTGATCATAAAATCAAATTGATCATGATTCAACAATAAATAATAATTCAAAAGAGCAGCTGTGTGAACTATATATTGCGTGGTATTTTCTCTTTTCTTCTCCACTTTCTCCTCTGCTCCTCTCATCTCTCCTCAACTACGTCTGCGTGGGATTTTTACCCTTTTGTGTCTTTGCTGCCTTGCTGCCGGGGCAGCGGAACGCAGGAGGAAGAGAAAGAGGAGAGGTCTGTCCTTCTGTTTATCTGTCCCTCCGACCGAGTCAAACTGACAAAGTTACAGAGAAGCAAAACGCCAGACAGAGAGGGTCCACCAGTCGTAATGTAGAAAACTCCATTACAGTCTTGCATAAATAGATTTTATTTCCCCGTTGAATACAACGTTCTTACAACGTTGTCACGAGGATTTGTTGAATTTGTAAATAATTTTCCATATGCATTGCTTCATTTACTTTAGGAGACCCATCCAGTTTAAGTATTTTATTTATATATTTCACGGAGAACTACATTGCTTAGTGCTATTTTGTTCTAGTCGCTCCCTTTTCTAAAGCGTACGTTCACCCCCAGCTCTGAGCCATGTTCAACAAAAAAAACTGTTATGATCCAGGATAGCTGACCCCACCTTTACTAGTAGGGTATAGGGCATCTCTTGCACACAAGGCTGAAGAACTTGGAGGAGCTATTAGTTAGCAGGATGCCAGATGTGCTCTGGTGAGCAGTGGTTAGATCATTAGACACCTAGACTATTGGTTCTGTTCCACATACTCGTTTTAGGAGCAGTAACAATGTTATTAATCATATTTGCATTCAAAACCGGAACTGATTTAAATGCTGCCTTCAACCACAAAGGGAACTCTGGAGAATATCCAGAAACTTTTTAATTAATTTCTATTTCCTCAGGGCACATTTTCTGCCCTTGATCAATAATCTTATGGCCATTTCTTAAATGTTGACGTTAATAAAGAGGTGATGTCAAATTCACCTCTCCAATTGTCTCCATTTGAATCAGTGTTGATGAGCCATGCATTACACACACACACACACACACACACACACACACACAGAAACAACTTCACCCTTTAAGACATGCCAGGAAAGGCTTCTCAGTGAACCCTTTAGGACAACATTTTTACGCGCTGGTAATGTAATCTCAGTGGATATTTCAGAACGGACACATTTGATTTATTTCTCTTTTATTTGACCAGGCTAGTAGTATTGAGATTCAACATCTCTCTTCCAAGCGAGACCTGGTCAAAGAAGCAACATACAAAGTTACAGAATTACAACAATAAACAAAACAATTAAAACCTTTAAGAATGTCACTTTTTATTTATTTATTTATTTATTTATTTAAATAGCAGTAATATTAAATACACTGAGAAGCAACAAGTATAGATAACTTGTGTAAAACTAGGGGTTAAAATACTGACATCATTGAACTTCATATCCTAATTCTTGTAGCTTGGCTTTAAAAGCAGCTGTTGTTATCATCACATACAAGGACTTGAAGGGGATGGGGTTATCTCACCAGGTGGGGCGGTTTAGCTACATGGTGTAATATCATAAGACTGTTTGTCGGTGTCCTGTGTTGTGTTCGTGAGCTGCTATCGCAGGCCTGGGGCGTGTTCTGTGGACGCAGCTGACTGCATGTTCGCTGTCCTCCAATATGGCGTGCATGTGATGTTGTTCTGTGATCGTTGCCCCATGAGGACCATCATGCATGCTGCTTATTTGTATCTCCTTAAGTGGCGATGCTGCATTATATGCTGGGGATCAGTCTTGTTTCTGCTACATTATTAGCGCTGTGGTTAAAAAAAATATATATATATATATATACATACAGTCACATCAGGAAAAACATTTTTTATTAACATACGTACGTAATCTATCTGTAATTATCAGATTCTTGTTTGCTTTTGTTTGAAAAGGCAAGAAAGCTTTAGGCTATTGTTTTGTTGTGCAAATGATTGCTATTAGTATGTCCACATCAGAAGAGAATATGTTGTCCTGCAGAGATAAATTGTGTAGCAGTTTATTAGTTTGACTCCATTGATCTGCTAATTAACCAGGTTTGACTGTGGTTGATGGTTTTGTGTTGGTGATTGGTCTAATTGCAGGCCAGTGGCATTTTCATCTTGGAATGTACCAATTTTTGCATTTCTATCGTCCATTGTGTCCTATCAATATTAGGAAGGTTATAGGTAGGTGCATAAGTCTGCAGTCAAAACGTAGATGCTGGTTTAAAACAAAACTCTTAATACATTATAGTCACTCTCGTATTTCTAAGCCACGCATTTGCTTTTCTGCTGTCTGGTCACTTCAAATGGTCCTTCCTACTCATCTGATCAGTAGTATTCATACCTGTACAGTCTTTTATTGGCTGGTTGAGCATCAGCTTGATACCCATCCCTGGTCTATGGAGTCTTAAGGCTAGAGATGAACATCATGTCGGTATTAAAGTCCTCTACTTCCTACAGGGAGAAGTGGTGTCACATGACCCAGGAGGAGAAAGACGATAGCTCCAAGATTGATGAGAACATCGCATTTGGACAGCTAGGGTGAGTTTGAAGTTTTTTTTATACCTATTAAAGGTATGGTCAGCTATTGCAAGCAAGTGTTTTTTGGTAAAATTCACAAAATATCTCCTCGCATTACGATACTTTACTGTTCTCTTTGCATGCTGAAAAAATGTGCGTGTGTGTGTGTGTGTGTGCGTGCGTGTGCGTGCGTGCAGGACATTCACGCACAACATGCTGGCTTTTGGTCTCACTAAGAAACTGTGCAAGGATTTCCTGAAGAAGCAAGCTGTCATTGGGAATCTGAATGAAGGTACAGCCTGAACATGACAAATGTTCCTTGTAGCATTTAAAGTAGATATTTAACCCCTTGACGCCTGAATATATTTCTAATTATATAATAACATTTATTTTGTGTCTTTTTTGCTTTCAATGTGATGCAACAGTAATTTGAGATTGTACATTTTTATATAGCACATAGAATATAAAATGTAGGTATGATGCATATTTGCACAGCGGGGTCCAGTGGCATCTCGGCCGACCCATGGTGCACCAGGGTTGGCTGACGTTCCACCGAGGTCAGGACTAAATTTCCCTACCAAATTTCAGCTATTCTGTAAATGTACATACACTTATTTTTGTAGTAGCAGCTGATATGATAATAGGAAGCAACTATAATGACATCTCCTAAAGAAATACACGTGAGTGCTAAAAAAAAGCATTATTGATATGCAGCCATTATGACCGAATGTAGCTATTCTGGACGTATGAAGCTAAGTCGCGACCAATAAGCTGGTACATATGTTTTTATCACAGCACAGCTTAACTCCTATTGCACAATATTTGCAGCCTCAATGTGCACATGAGATATCCAAAAAAAAGCTCCCTAGAACCGGATGTAGTTCCCACTCCGACCGGTCCTAGGAGAAACCAGTGCATGCAAAAGGTTCCTACGTGTGCACTGAACATGCACAAACCAGTATTGGGGCAATACATAGGATATCTCGGCTGCAGTCTGACTGGAAGCAGTGTGATGCAAATACGCCTCAATCGGCGTCAATACCTTGACGGAAACAAAATGAGACTGAGACACGTTATATGTCAAAATGAAACAAATGTTTGTTGATTTCTATGCTATATACAGTATATTACCCATGTTTACGCATGTCAGAATAATCTGTTGTTCTGTAACGATGATGAGATGTGAATAACTAATAAATATAACTTGCATAGGGTTTTTATTATATTTATATTATATGTATGTGTTTCCCTGCAGAACAATACCAGTTGCTGAGTGAACACATTGAGAAAATGGCAACCGAATGACTCCCATCAACATGGACCCACGCTGTTGAACAGTGTATCCAATCTCCACAGGTGTCTGTATACTGGCCTGTATCAGCAATAATACTGACACATAAATAACCTACAGGAGACACATTGAGATCTCCATTGTAGTGTGTCTGAATGTGTCAGCTATTCTATAGTCAACTATCCTGTACAGAGTCATATCTGGACAATATATGATTTAAGTTCAATATGTCTGAAGAATCTATATCATTTTAAAACATTACGTTATACAGTATCTTAAATGGCTACGTGTTTTTAACCAATCCGGTCAATAAGTATGTCCCTTATTAACCATATGAATTACAAAGCAGTGTTATGACATGTTGAGTCATGTAAGCTTCTGTGAAGAACACTTATTTTAATCTGACTAATTGGATCTGGGTCAGCGCCGACAGATAGTTCTCGGTGTGGTTACATTATGTTGGAAGGAGCCGATGGGAGGGGCATTTAGGCCAGATGTTGTCAGATATGCACCATAACTACCAGTTACCACTACATGACCTATGTATACACACCAGTAACCACTACATTAACTGAACATAAAGTCTTCCCACTGACTATAACCTTCCAACAAAATAATGTGCTTTATAGTATTATTTATTTATTTTAAAATCTATTTTATAGATTTGTTGCATCTGAAATCCTGTCTGTCTGTCCATCCTAAGTGCCTTTCATGTCTGTCCTGAGGAAGTGACAGCTAACGCTAATGTTAGCTGCATTCACCACACACTGGGGGAATCCGTTCAAAACATGGGCTATCCATAATCTTTGTCATCAGCTACTGGCTTGGATGCCTTTATTAGGATACAGGAATAAGGGTTTCTGTTCATATCCAATATAAGGAACGTCTTGTTCATAATATGTAACAGTTGATCTATTCAGTGTTTGTTAAACGTCTGCTCCAGGCAATCTGTCCTTTCCCAAAGCATGTAGGCCAATTGATATTTGAGTAAACTTTTCCCAAATGCAAAATGTTGAACTATGCCTATGCTCTGAGATGGTACCAGTAGTGTATTACTGTATCCTAACAGTAGGTGGCAGCAGTGTTCTTTCACCATTTCCTTGCTGTTTCACAAGTATATCATATTTAAAATAAGATGTTAACATAGACTACTCTGGTAATCGTAGTTTAAATGTATGTAGGTTTGAAAACATTTTAGTGATATATTATTTTTAATATCTTGCCATTTGTTTTGTAAATATTGTAAAACGTGTTGTTTAATAGAGTATATTGTGTGTAATTAGTAATTTTTAATTTGTGTATCCTACTACCTGCTGTAATAGTGTGTAAATTATAATGATGGTTGGTGTTTCAAATGAAACTGTTCAGTGTAATTATGTCCATGAAGTGCCCTCATGTTTCTCCAAGTGCAATACCTTTTTTGAATTATTCAAACTTTTTTAGATGCTGTCTTGCCTTTTTTTTCCCTCTGTACGATAACTGTATTTTTACTATAGCTGTAAATGTATCCATTTTACCATTTTATTACTGGCTCTGTCCTGTCTTCCTCGTTGACGATGCATTCTGAATTTCTTTCAGAGTTAATTCTATATTAGGATTAGATCCTGAACACACATGTTCTATATTCTGATTGTGTCCTGTATTCAGTTTGTGGTTTTGTATTCAGAATGTGATCTGTTTGCATGTTGCATTGCTTTTTCCGTGGCATTCTGACTTTGGAAAGCTTTTTAAATGTTGTGGCTAAATGTTGCATTGCAAGACACCTATGACTTCCTGCCATTGTTTCTATTGTGACCTTTGACCTTAGCATATCGCATGTGGAGTTTGTTGCCTTGCTGAGCCGATCTAGCTTTGCTATAGGGTCCTTGTGATCGTTTTATTCAGAGACACACAGTCCTCCTTAAACAGAACGTGTAACTTGTCCTTCGTTGTGATGCAAAATTACTGACACTTTTGTATACTGCATGACCAAGGCATGATCTCTTGCCAGTTTAGACTGGCTGTGATCTGATGAACAAAGTTGTTGTGTTCTGCATGCTGTGAGGTAAGTGATGCAGAAAACGTGTATGCATAGAGATCATATACTGCTTAAATTCCAGAGTTTGGTTGTGATTGAGAGCATTCTTTGTTTTATATTATTGTAAAATCTGCATGAATCTGCTGTCATATAGTTGTTAAATCAAGCCTCTATTAATATGTAATAAATGTATTTTTTAATCAGAGCGTGTGCGTGCGACGTCACAATGTGCTAGAGTGTTTCTCTGTTTCAGACTGGCTCCGAGCTGCCAACACTGCCTTTCCCAGCGCTGTATGTAAATAAACATAGGTCCCGCTAGATGAACCCTGATTGGACGCCATGTAATGAGCTATGAAAGACCAGTTGATGATGTCACACCGTGAACACCCAGCTCAATCTAATTAATACCAGACTGTTAGGGCCTTACCCCCACAGTACACTCAGAACGTTACAGTAAAAGCTGCATCCATCCACTTGTTCATAGAAACCACAGTGTGTGGCAACTAAAAGGATGACTTTATGTTGTGAGAGACTTCAACACAAACTAACACACAGTCAAGGATGATCCATTACAAGATGACGTATACAGTATGCGTTGATTTATAATTCCATATGTGCAGGGTCGTTCATAGCACAAACCTTAAAACAATGTGTTTTCCATCTCAATATAGAAGTGCAACAAACATGTTGGACTTGTTGGAGTCCAGCTGTGCAAAAGCAAGCAAGACGTCATAGCTTGCCTGTGAGTAGGGGAGAAATTGTATTTACCGTACGTGCCCTATTGTGGTCACAGAATTTCCACAAGATCACAGAAAATATTTTTATCTTGTGTGTTTTGGCATGTTTGTTTTTGTTTATATGTTGTGTGTGTTTGTCTACACACATGGTATGTTTGGTATTGTCTACCGGTTGGTCAGTGAAATAACCTCACATTTTTAGACTGCACTAGTGGTCCTGGGATGAGAAGGCCCTGTATCAATTTCCCTTTCCCTTATCTTTCTTTCTCACTCACTCAAATGGTCACATATCCATGCATTACAGTAATGCTAAATAATACACACAAATAGTATACCCCACTCATGCACAAACACAACCCTCATGAGATTATAGTTGGCGATAAGATGAATCCCTCCTTACAGTTATATACCATTATATACCATATATCTGATATGCTCTGCTTAATAGTTATAGTATAATATCAGTAGAAATTCCCATCCCTAGACAAAGGAAATTAATGATTGGAATTCAGATTCAATTTTTTAAGGTTTGTGTAATTTTTAACACATCAACGCTCATATCTTTCATACTGTGTGTTTGTGCTGTTTGTATACATCTGTGTCAAGCACACATGTTAAGTAGAGTGCATTATGGACGTGTGTGTGTGTGTGTGTGTGTGTGTGTGTGTGTGTGTGTGTGTGTGTGTGTGTGTGTGCGTGCGCGCAGAGTCCAGACTGTAAACAGCCATTGGCTACCAGCGTATCCCGTGGTCTGGGGGAAATTTGAGGCGCATAATGATGTATAAAGCTTTGTGCCAGGAAACCTAACTTGATTAGCAGCTAATGTAGGTTACACAGGACCCATCAATCTCCATCAAGGCCCCGCCCTTTCCCCTGGCGATGAGTATGTATTTGGACAAGTGTAGCCGGTTTATGTAGAGAGTGGAAAAATATAATAAACATTTGGGTTAAACCCCCTTTTGAACCTGCAAGGTTTAAACTGTGATTTACTGCTGAACAGACTTGATTGCACGCTAAACGTGATCAGATAGTGCCACGTTGCTGGGCTGTTACATTTTTCTCACTTATTGCGCTGTGCAAGTGCACTCCTACAAGACTAGACAGGATGGTCGAGTGCTCTGGGTGTTTGGCTTCCAGCCGGAAGGTTGTCGGTTTGAACCCCAGTGTTGACCTACCTATAAGCATCCTTGAGCAAGATGCCTAACCCCCTACCCCCCAACTGCTCCTGGTGGTTGGTTGCACCGTGCATTAATTAATGTGTGTGTGAATAGGTGAGTGTGAAGCGCCTTGGATAAAAGTGCTATATAAAAGCAGTCCATTTACTAGATTGATCTGGGAATACATGCAGGTAAAGTAAGGACTATTTAGAATCTAGTACAGACAGTTATTTTGTCAATTGTCATGAAATACAATACTCTAGTACTGTATAATAATCATTTGTTTCATCTCAAATGTGACACACTATTCTGAACCACACTTTGGCCAAATAGATTATTCACACAGCAGCTCTACGGGGAAAATTTTGTGTTTTGCTCAAGAGTACCCTGGTAGCAAGAATACATGGTAGAAGTATACAACTGAATGTATAATTCAGTTTTGCAATATGGAGTTTCTGCCACTGGTGAATACATTTTGTATGGTACAATAAATTTTCCTGATACACTTAAAGTTGGTGGCAATTGTGGTAACAACACGAAGATGAACTTCAGATTCCGTTAAGAATTATAGAGACAGGTGCATCTTGTTGCAACATATTAAACTTGAATGAACTGTATAATTAATATCTGTAATAGAGAAAACTAGTCTGGTGTCTCATCAGTGAAGCATTTTACTGTTAAAACTAATTAAATTTTTCTAATTTGCCATCATTTTTTCTCTATTTTTTTTCTTATCCACTGGGGTTTTCATCTCGTGTTTTATTTACATGTCTGACCAAAGAATCATATACACAGGAAATGCTTACAATCGGAGTTCCTCTTCTCAAATGTGGGCTAGTTTATTTATTTCAACAAACATTCCTGATTTGCAGAGCTTATTTCAGTAAAGAGAGATTCAGCGTGTGTGTCTGAGGTCCAAGTCTATATTTAGGCATAGAAACTCTTTGCTGTCAGAGAACTGACTTCATGCAAGTGTCATTCTGTGCCCCCTGACCTTTGTAGAAATTACCATATCATATGTGACATTTATCATTTTTGGATGCAACATGCGACTTTAACTTGTGATACCTCTCATTAGTTAAGTATAATTTTATATAATATTATTATTGGTCTAATCTTTTTCTGAGGTTTCCTTGAACAAATAGGTCAGGATGCATGCAGAAGTCTTAAACAGGAACATATTTTATTATATCCAGTATACTAAATGTAATGCACTGTAGCAAAGCAACTAGCTTTTTGTTTCAAGAATTATCCATGTTTCATCTCAGAATGTGTGTGGGGTCTGTCACCACTTGGATAATTAGAAATGAGTTAATGATTTTCAGAATAGCTTTAAACTGTACAATACAATGCCACATTTAGACTCATTGACATTTTTTCCTTTGTTTTTCAGTTCAATCACATTTAGAATCTGTGTACAGTAACATTTATTTTCCCACACACTTAAAACACAAAGCTATTATGATGAACAAGGATAGAGATGTCTCAAGTTCTCCTAAACATTTACATGAACAATGACAACATCCTTAAGGCACTTAAGATCTTTTTGCTTGATGGCAAAAACTGTGGAAGAAATGTATAGGCCTACTACTTAAGCTAAAAAAAAAATAAAGTAAAAGATGAGGGGGTTAACAAATGTTTATGCCAGTACAGTTACACATTAAAATGTCAGGAGAAAAATCTAACACTTTCTAACATATAACCTTGGTTATTGACGCATGCATAAAGAGTAATCTTGATAGACTTTTAGTTGTATAGCTGTTGCATATAAGCTATACCTATGTGACTGTATGTTTTGGCACCATAAATACTGAACAATCATGACAGAACAGCCTCTAAAACGTTGTCCGGGACGCCTGTGGCCATACCCAAGCATTTGAGTATAAAGGTATGCTAAAGATGCTTGTGCTTGAATTAGCTTTCGCCATCAGATTTATTGAAAATTTAAAACCTCCTCCGGACACGAGAGTGACAGGTAAGGACATACTGGAAGTCCCATTTGGTACAGCTGATGTACGCGTCTACCCAAGACGATGGAAGGAGCCAAAGCGGAATTTTGGTTATCTGCACCCATATCCGATGTCGCCCCAATAGTGTTACTATCATTTCCATTTCTGGACAAAATGCTGTCAATACTGAAGCCCTTTGATTTAGGCCTATCTGGGGCTCTGTTAGCGGGATTATTCGCAACATACGCTTTGGGTCTGACCTGGACAAATGTCTTCACGTTCGTGTTTCCCGTGGTGCTGAAAGGGCCGTTCTCTCTTCCACTACTATATGCTGATTTACCTTCCAGACGGCCGCGGCATGCATCTGACATTTGCGCCCTCTCTGTCCACACGGTTTGTTCCCGCGTTGACGCCCAACGTTGGGCGGTTGGATGAACACCAAACGTTATCCCAGTAGGCTCTTCGCAAGACGGTATTCTAGGTTTCTGTACTGACAGGTCAGCGTGGTTTAACTCAACCAGAACAGGTTTTGAGTTGTGCGTCTGCGTCTCCGTGTCGGCGCCTACACTCTCCGCGGCCGACGAATCCTCCGCCCCCCGCTGAGAGCCGCTCTCTGAATGACTGTACTGCCCCGAGTACCTACTGCGTTTGTGTCCCGGTCTGGACTCCGCAGCCTCGTGCTGTGTCTTCATCCTCCTTTTCCTCCGCCTGTAGTTTCCGTTCTCAAACATGTCCAGACACTTGGTGTCCAGCGTCCAGTAACTGCCCTTCCCGGGTCGCCCTTTCTCTCGCGGTACCTTGATAAAGCAGTCGTTCAGGGACAGGTTGTGGCGGATGGAGTTCTGCCACCCTTGCTTGTTGTCGTGGTAGAACGGGAAGCGGTCCATGATGAACTTGTAAATGCAGCTGAGCGTTGCGCGCTTATCCGGCGCGCTCTTGATGGCCATGGCAATCAGCGCGATGTAGCTATAGGGGGGCTTCTGTGGAGGCTCCTGGCTGGAAGGGAGCAGGCTCAGTGCGGGCAAGAGGCCTCCCCTGTCCCCGTACAGGTAGATGAAGGAGGTATTGGGCAGGTGCAGCGGTGGAGGCGGCCGTCCGAGCGGCGAAAGGCGGCTGTGGTACAGATTCATCCCCAGAGACTCCGGCGTGTCCGGAGAGCAAGTTCCACTTGCGGCTCGTTCTCTGACTGACTCCTGCCTCGTGAGTCCGAGAAATTTTTAAATAATTGCTGTAGGTTTGCCGTGTTGTGTTGACTTTGCACTTGGAAATAAATCGTCCATCATAAACAGTCGTTGTGTCCCGGCCCACCCACATTAATTAAATGTTCATCGCAAAGAACCCCGTGTGTTCCCTTCACTCGGCAGCCAATAAGGTGCCGGGTTATTCCCTCATCTGTTTATAGAATTAGTGTGTTGATAAGTCTGCCCACCCAAGTTGAATCAAGCTGTGTTTATTTGGAAAAATTTCCGGGCACCCAATACATAAACGCACTGATGTGCTGTTTGAAATATCACGTCCCGCCTGACGCGGAGAGTTGCTCACACAGAGAGAACAAGCAAACATTGAGGAATTTTTCTGGGACTTGCTTTGGTTTAGCTCAAATCAAAACAAAGTGTATACAACGAAAATAATTTAAACTATTTCTTGCAGCTTGTGTCAGGTCGCTCTCTTACCTTCAACCATCCAATACAGATGAAGATAAGCATCAAAAACTCACAGGTTCAGTTCGCACAAGCAATTGGCTTTTCACACAATAGCCTATTTATTATACCAGGCTAGGTCCCTTCCCCTGCACCAATGCTGCGCAGACAGACATATATCTGTTTTAATTATTTTCCCAACATCTGAAGATCCAGCTGTTGGAGCTGTTTCCTTAAAAGGACAAGTTGGCGGGATGTGAAAGTATATTATTTGTGAAAGCGTGCATGATGCTTTATACTATGTATTTTCCTGTTTATGAAGCGAAGAAGGATTATAACAACTTTACAAGTGGCCCAGCTGGTCCCTGCTTACATTAGGAGTTTGGCGGTTTCAGTGAATAAACCCAGTTTTTCTTCTTTCAACAGAAAGCCATCCATTAGGCAACAGGCTGAAGCCAAACTAACAGTACGCTGAAGACCATGTATACGCTTGATACAGTAGGCATAATCCTAAATTGTGATGGTGATAGTTGTAATTCATTATATATAGAGAGGCTAGTCTTCCATGACAATTAAAACACACCAGTACTGAAATATAATAATTGATTTCACACTTTTTCTTAAATTAAATGTTAGGCTATTAGAGCAATTGTGGTCATATCCAAAGACCAGCAGTAAGTTATATTTACAATTAGTCAACACAAGTTGTGCGTATGTACTGTTTCTTGATCTCAAATGTTATCATTTTGCTGCCTTTGTTTCATATTAAAATTGATCGGTCACTTCAGTAAAAACGTGTATTTAGCACCACCTTGTGGAAAAAACAATTCTGATGAGAAAACAATTACGGTAACAGGTCAACTTTATTTTGTTTAAAACATTTGGATTTACTATTCCTTTAGAAAACTCAAATGTATATAAAAAATCAGATATTCATGCTAGGTTTCCATTTGCCCATACTCCCATGTAAAAAGTTTAACAATTATAGAAACAGAATAGGACAAGTATAAAATCAGAACAGGTGAGATGAGATGAATATAAACACAACATACCAGTATGAATTCTATTAGTCTACATTTTACATTGAGGTGAGAATGTTTTGGACAGATATTCTATTATTCTATGGTTTAAACCAACACACCACAAACATATCAGCAAACCATTATTAGACTGTGTGAAAAAGCTCCAGTGGGGCCTCCATGCACACTGCTCAACAAACTAGTCCGTTTGCACTGTTTGTCTGCTTAGGGGTGACCAGATACTTCACGGCCCAGTGGAGAAGGTCGTCCGTGACCTCAAACTTGCTCAGGCCCTGCAGATTCTGACCGTACACCTTGTACGTGTACGAGAAGCGGCTGCCATCGCTGTGCACCGCGGGGCCCTTCCTCACCACAACCGTGCCCGCGGGCCCGTCCCGTGGCAGACAGGTGCGTCCCGCCTCCGCCCCGGACACCGCCTGCGTTTCAAAGAGCCAAGATGGTGGACTCAAGGCCACCTGCCCTTCATCGGCCTCCTCCTCCTCCTCAACAGCAGCATCCGGGAAGGGCCAGCTTCTTTTCCTCTTCGCCTTCCCACATCTTCTCCGGATGTCCTCGTCCGAGACGTCCGCTTCCGGTCCCCTCTTGGCCGCCGCCGGAGAGGCGTCCCGCGGCGGTTCCTCGGGAACAGGCGTCTGCAGTGGCGGTTGGCTCGGGTGGGTCCCGCCTGCCACGATGGGCGACGGGGGACTGAGCCCCTCGGCAGCGCATTGTGGCTCACCACCAGACGTCGTGGACCAGGAAGTGGGAACTGGGCCGGTGTCGGTGGCTGGTGGTTTCTGGAACGCCGGGAGGAAGCTCTGCTCCGATGGGTCGGAGGAGACCTGCGTGCTGGTGGCAACGCACTCCGCCGGGAGGAGCCCAACCTCTGGGAGGAGCTCAACCTCAGCCTCTGCCTGGAGGAGCCCGACCGCCGGGAGCAGCCCAACCTTTGCCTGGAGAAGCCCAACATCCAGGACGAGCTCAACCTCTGCCTGGAACCCAACCTCAGCCTCCGCCGGAAGCTCAGCCTCTGCCTGGAGCCCAACCTCTGCCTGGAGCAGCGGCGGCTGCGGCAGGATGGGCTCCAGAGTCACCGATGTGTCGGAAGATGAGGAGGTGCAGAGCACGTCGCACGGCGCGGGGAAAATGTCCCACGGGTTGGAGAGGCGGCGGGGAGCGACCTCTTCCCCCGAGAGCAGCACGCTGTCACGCTGAGAGCACGCCTGCTCCTCGGGTCTCGTCTCGGGGCTCCTCGCCATCTGCCCCTCCTTTTCCTCCACGGCAACAACAACTGCCGCCACGTGACGACAGGGCTCCGTGCGCTGGGCCGCAGGCGGCGAGATCGTTCCTCCGTCATCCACGGAGGAAACCAGTCCGCTAAGTGTCTCGCTTCCTTCGGGTATCGGGGGCGCCGGCGGCACCTGTCGCTCCGGTTGCTCCTGAGCTCCTTCATCGGGAATGAGAAGATGAGACGCAGGAATGCTGAAAGGCGTTTCTCCCTTATATCGGACTCTGTCCACATCCCAGCCTGTGGAGATGTACATATTGTTGGAGGTAGGAGTGGAGGAGGAGGTTGAGGGCCGGGGGGTTACGGTGCTTCTCAACGCCACCAACCTTTCCTCCACGTCCTCCATCAAATCCTCCAGACAGTTGTTCTGCCACTCCCCCAGCAATGTGGACAGATCAAATGCACACTGGCTGGCCGGGTGGCTGACTGAATCCTGATTCTGCAAGGCCCTCCATGTTTTATAGATCTTTAGGCGAACAGAGGGAAGATTCGTGCAGCAGGGAGTCTTATCTTTAACTGGCCCCGCCGCCGTTGTGGCAAGCTCACCGACTGACACGAAGAACCTACATCTAGTCTGCTCGGCGTCCATGTGGAAGTGCACGCTGTACGCTTGCAGGAGCACCGTGGTGTTCAGGAGGCTGGTGAAGCACTCACGGTCCTCCTGCTCCTGGAGATGCTCCCACGCTGCCTCCGTCAGGGCAGCAGGGATTTGAACCACGCCGTCGGAGAGAAACAGCAACCCAGTGGGACCTTCTCTGCCCTGCGCCTGAGAATGGGACATCTGACCCACCCCGATAACATGAGCTTTAAGATGTCCACTTGCCTCTTGGTCTGTTCCATGATTGACAATTGTCTTTTCTATCCACGGTTCCAATTTGGTCCTGGCTCTACGCATAGCCATTTGTCGCTGCCCGGTTAAAGTAATCGCGTTGTGTTAAATAGTAATCGGAGAACTGCTTTTCCCATACCGGTAGCTAATTTTAATTCGTGGATTTCGGATTTTACATGGACCGTCATTGCGTGACAATATACATTAATATCACAAACATTAAAACCACCCTACTGCTAAATTTCCGTTAATATGTTTAAACTATTATATACGTTAAATCATTATTCTGATCAGATTGGATTATAGTATGATCTCTTACATATTTAAAAAGAAAACACGACATCAAAACAATAACGTTTCCTCGGTGTTGATCTTGAGCGGTACAGGAAGCCACGTGACTAGCGAATGTAGCCGAGGACAGCCGAGCCAATCCGTGCCAACGCTCTTGACGCTCCCAGTAGAAACTAGTATGAAAACAACAACGTTCCATTAGTTTTCAAGCCACCCTTTTTGTTGTCCTCGAATATTTCATTTATTCTATCATAACTATATATATATTTTTCAATTGACCAGTAAGTCTCAAGAACTTTGCTACGCCGTTATCATAATGTAACGTGTATTATATATTACGGGTGCCGTATGTCTGTGGGGCTGGGGCGTACCCCAGCGGTGTCTTCAACCCTTTTTTTTTTTACTAAACTCCTTGAAGTGACTCATTTAAGTATAAATAATGCTGATGGGACCAGCCTTGTTCTAATTCAGACGGTAAGATCGCACACATTAAAAGACTCGCCTGCAACTGTCATAGCGAAAATTAGCATTTTAAGTTCTTGAAAACAATTCATGAAATGCACTGTTGCTAGCTCTAGCTAACCTAGACGCTGAAGTACTGCCCGCCACCCAGTTCTGTCTTGGGTGGACTTTAGCCAACAAGCTAACTAGCCTAGTCGCGCCTGGAACTAGCCCCTATCTGTAACCTACTGTATACGTGTTGCTTTATGGTCATCGTTATTAAGGTAAACTGCACGATGGCCTAATAATAGACCAAAGAAACATATATTTCCAATGAGAAATAATTGCATAATGTGACCAAGGGTTAATAACACAATAAGTAAGGGGATAGGGCGAGAGTGGGCACCACAATTGTAGCACAGTAGTTATTGTACAGTATGCGGTTACTTTTTAAACTGCACAGGAGTTGTCAGTCTGTCAGTAGAGTTGCTCAATTATTGTTTTTTTCTGACAAGCACAGACATGCCAAACACAGGGCTGAGTAGTCCTGGCTTCAAGGTTTCTGATCCACAACATTCCCAGAAGTTGCTGGGTGTTCTGCGGACCTTCTGGCAAGAGCAGAGCTTCCATGACGCGCTGTTGGTGGTGGACGGAGAGGAGCTCCCAGTTCAGAAAAATATCCTTGCAGCTGCAAGCCCCTTCATTAGGTACATACCAAATCACTATATTCCCCCAGGGTCAGGGTGGCATTCCTGGAATATCACAGGGTGGTTTCAAAGCTTAGCGGGAAGGTGATGGAATTTACACACATTTTCAGTCATGGTAGACATTACATTAGAATTTCCCTAAAAAAAAAAAATATTGACAAATTACATGTAAATTTTGTCCAACGTTGCGCATGTAATCTCCTCCTTTACACTTATTTTACAGCGATAATGTCAAATCCTGCAGTGCGGTAACTGTTGGTAGTTATGCTGCAGTCCATTGCAGGCCAGTAGGTTTTACCAAAACTGATGTTTATAGCAGGTCTCTAAACTTCACCAATCATTTACTGAGGACAAAAATATATAAACTAGGATATGTGTCCACAGCACCGTTTGTCAAGAGAAACACTGACACTAGAGCAGCTGATTTAACAGATTATCACACTAAGAGAGATCGAAGGAGTAGTCTATAGACTAGTCTACCGCATGCATGTTTCACAACACAAACGCTATATAAAGGAGGAATATTGAAGCTGTTTTTGCTTATTGCCAACTGTTCTCACACGCCGCCACATTGCTGTGATGTCATGTGTGTTTATGCCAACGAACTCGGGGCTTGAGAAATCTTGTCCGACTTTCCGACTTGGAATTCCAACTTGAAAGAGCGTTTAATTGCATTTTTCCGTGTCGGGAGTACAATGCATTGCACCATTATTCTGCTGCTATTTTCTTGTTACAGGACCAAACTGACCTACAACCCCCCAAAGGAAGATGGATCAACATACAGAATTGAGCTGCAGGGAGTTTCCATGCCCATCATGAAACAGATCCTGAGCTATATTTTCAGTGGTGAAGTGAGTGCAGAGTACTGTACGTTTTGACTGGAAGATTGTTTTCATGTTAATTTGCAGAATTTAGCTGAAGCTTTTATCCAACGCGACTTACAATCAGTGCATTGAACAGGTCATATATCAGCAATTGTAAGCAACCAACATTCTGTTAGAATGTTGCTTGAATAGATTGTGTGTGACTCTACAGTGTCTAGCCATAGATTTTGACTATTCCTTTGTCTTTTTTGCGCTATTTCAAATGACTCTGCTTCTATGACATCTACATTTCCCCCATGGACACAAATAAGTTGCAAAATAACGTTATATGTATATTGTAGAATATTTACTTTTAATAGAATTGCTCTTCTATGGAACACAGTGGTAGGAATTATCCCACAGGGTAAAAAAAATCTATAGCCTGGTGTAACCAGACCATATTCACTTTGTGAATAGGTGTGGCCACGCTCCATTGGGAAGTGTTCGCAATCGTTTCGTCCTACTGGGCGTAGACCTCTGGTTCATTTTGAAACTATTGGACAGCACTGAACCAATCGGCGTTGCTACAATTGTTTCGATCGCCTCATCTAGTTCTACCACAATTTTGAAACACGCTTGACTTCAACGTCATCTCACCAACCCACGCTGATTGGGCTGCCAGCAGGGTGGCTTTGCGAACGCTAATGTGAACAGGGTTTCTAGACTGTAATCTAAGGGAAATAAATTAAGATGAGAGCAATAGTTGGGCGGAGCCAGGATAAGAAATCTAGTTGAATCAGGAAGAATGTAGCGTAACTACAGTCATATACAATGCATTGTGCCTCGACGTCCATGTATCGAGCTGTACCGCAAGACATTCATGCAACTACAGCAGAAATATGGAAAATAAGAAAAATATATATGTTTTGCATTAAGTCAAGTAATTGACAGCTTTCATAAACATGCATGGTTCAGTTTCTACATGTGACCAGAGGGGACACTCACATGTACCTTTATCATTACATGTACTTATATCATTTGTGCGTGTGTGCGTGCGTGTACACATGTACCTTTATGTACTTTTACGCACAGACGCAAAGTCCTTACATGCAAGTCTGGCCGCTCACCAGCCATCTTGGTAACATCTCTGGGCTGTTATTAAGGGGCCTGTATCTAAATGAATTGGGAGAGAGCCATAAGTGCACATAAACATTCTATTGAGGACTCTCTAAGTGGTCTGTCTCCTCTATATAATGTCTCTGGTACTTCTCCCATAGAGTTCTATTGGG
>JAODUE010000021.1:3957708-3969705 GCA_027564755.1 Amblyopsis hoosieri | reverse complement strand
TTGTCACATGAAAAGATATGCTCACATATTTGCAAATATGTGAGGGGTGTACTCACTTTTGTGAGATACTGTATTTTTAATGATCCTTCATTTATAGTATTTAACCTCTTTTGTGCCCTAGATTATAATCCATTCATTTTTACCAGCAAAACATTTGGGAATATAACCATAAACTTGTTGCATACCATGATCGCTTTTGATCAGCAAGTCACTTTTGGGCATGAAACCGGCCATCTCCAAGATAAAATCTGATATAATATATTTTGAGGTGGCGGCGCGGCGGTTTGTCCATAAAATAACTTTTTTTAAATCACGTTTCACAAGCTTTTACTGTAGCCTACCATATCAGGCGGAGAATGCGCGAAATAGACTGACATGTTTATTGGACATATCTTAACGTTGGTATTCTTTTTTTAAATTATGTAAGAAAATTCACAAATTACATGCATTTCATATTCACCACATATGTTGTCTTAATTCATAAATAAAGTAGGCTAGGTTTATTTAGAGTGTTAATAAATCTTTTGGTTAATCTATATGGTTTGTTAACTGTTCTGTTCTCATGGTTACCTCAAAACCAGACGCATCGCTTCTGTGACTGCAGTATATTTGCCTTTTACATGAGGCGGGCAGGGCGGAGAGCGGGATGCCAATTCCCATGTGAAAAGCCCTCTACCATGTCAAATTGTCCTACTACCATAACATAAAATTACAGTTTGGGATGTATAATTAATATCGCCAGATTACCTTTAAAAATAGCCCAGTGAGAGAAACAAAATGTAACCCCGTGTATAGGCCGCACCAGAGTATTAGCCGCAGAGCTGCCGACAGTTAGCGAAATAAGTGTATTAACCGCGATTAACAGCCAGGAAATTATGGTAGCTCTCGAACACATGCTTTAATTAATGGCACATGTTACCTGTGATTTGTTTTTTACCTGTTGTGTTTACATTTCATTTTTCTCTTTTTAGTGTTGATGAGTGCAGAAGCATAATCCACCAGTATGGAGCGAGAGAGGTCACTGCCAGCCAAGTGGCCAGGGTTCTGGGTATGATGGCCCGTAGCCACTGTGGTCTGGCCGATGGCATCCCATTGCAGGTGAGCTGCCTGCAGTCTTGTCTTTACCCGTTTTTTAATGAAAGGAATTCCTGAGGCACAAATCAGTTTCGATCAAAGTGTTGTATCGAAGTTGAATAACGAATGTGTTTGCAGTTTGCTGAGCCAGTTCTGTTTTGTGTTCTTGTTCTCCTACAGTCCATCTCTGCACCAGGAAGTGGTATCTGGAGTGACGGGAAGGACAAAAGCGATGGCTCGCAGGCACACACCTGGAACGTTGATGTTCTCATCGACGTGGTGAAGGAGGTGGTAAGTGCCTGTATTGTCTTTTGTATGTTGAAATACAATATCCGCTAAGTGTTTATACAAGATCTTATGTTAGCATGCATGCTGTCAGACCCCGTCCTAGCCGGAGGTATCTGGGAACACACTTGGATAACTTATGTTGACTTTCTGCTCTAGAACCCCAATCTGAACTTCAAGGAGGTGACTTATGAGTTGGACCACCCTGGGTTCATGATCCGAGACAGTAAAGGCCTCAAGATAGTGGTGTGTGGCATCCAAAGGGGGCTCGGCATGGAGGTGTTTCCTGTGGACCTCATCTATCGTCCATGGAAAAATGCTGAAGGACAGGTAGCTTGCCCATAGCTCAATGACGTTTATATTGGTTTTGAAATGGTGGTAGCGCTAGATGAAGTGATACAGTTGTAGCAACATCGATTGGTTAAAGGCTACCCAATAGTTTTACAATTAATCTACACTCTGTAGAATACAAAGACTGCAAAATATCACCAATCGAGCATGTTCATGAAGAGAATTTTGGGTCTGGACACACCAGGCTACCATTCTGCTGCAGTGGCCTTTGTTTTTTGCCTGAGCATGATGTGAACCCATCTCGTCTAATTGCTGCTTGTCTTTCCCTAGCTTTCGTTCATCCAGCACTCCCTGATAAGCCCAGAAGTGTTCTGCTTTGCTGATTATCCCTGCCACACAGTGGCCACCGACATCCTGAAGGCACCGCCAGAGGAGGATAACAAGGAGATCGCAACTTGGTACCGTGTTTATTGGGCCTTATGTTAACTACTATAACTTTAAAGCGGTGTTTCCGATCAGCATGTTATCTCAATGGGATGACGTCATGGTTACTGGCCTGGTCCCATCCCGTTAATATTTGGCATTGCTCATGACTAATGGTTCATCATTAGCCTGACTCTGCCCGACTAATACACTCAGCTCAATTTCTTTTGCTGAGATTGTCAGTAAACCCTGTTCGCCTTAACGTTGAGCAGCCACCCTGTTGACGGATCAATCAGGTTGGGATAGCGAGATGACTTTGAAGTCAAACGTGTTTCTAAATGGTGGTAGAGCTAAATGAGGCGATCAGAACAGTTGTAGCAACGCCGATTGGTTAAACGCTGTCCAATAGTTTAGTACTAGTTTTACTACAAATTAACCAGAAGTCTATGCCCAGTGAGAGGTAAGGACTGTTATCGCTTCCCAATGGAGCGTGGCCAGACCATATTCACAAAGTGAATATTGGGTCTTGATACAGCAGGCTAGTTTATCATTGGAGGCTGTGTGAAAATATGTGGGTGGGGATTAAAGGCAGACACACAATTACTTTGTAGGCAGTATGTTGCAAAGTTTACATGTTTATTTTCAAATTCTATGAGATTAGTTGGTCTTTATTTTTGTTGTTGTGACTATCTCTTACCGTGTCATGTGGCTTCTCCTTATACAGGAAGAGCCTGGACCTAGTGGAGTCGTTGCTGCGTCTGTCTGAGGTGGGCCAGTATGAGCAGGTGAAGCAGCTGTTTGGCTTCCCCATCAAACACTGCCCCGACATGTTGGTGCTGGCCCTGCTGCAGATCTCCACCTCCTGGCACACGCTGCGGCACGAACTCATCTCTACTCTCATGCCCATCTTCCTGGGCAACCACCCGAACTCGGCCATCATCCTGCACTACGCCTGGCACGGCCAGGTGGGTGGCATATGCAGCTTTATCATCGATGGATCTAATAAATAAAAAATAAAAAAAACATTTTCAATGTTTTAAAAGGCTTGGAGTTGGTTAATCTGAAATGCTTGGCTAACTTCCAGCTAAAATCGAAGCTCTGCCCCCACACACCGAAACACATTGCAAAACCAAGCGGCATTGTGGTTGAGCAGTGTTCCACATTTTGGTTGTTTCTCCTATTTACGGAGCCAGAGCTGTGTAGAAGTACTAGATTGTTGTTGTTTTTTTTCAGCACACACAGAACAGCATATTTAGTGAATTTGATAGTGTATTCACTTAGAATAGCTGACTACATTCTTTTTATTTTATTTATTTGTTATAAATAACCAGGGAAGTGATTCCTCCTGATAATCTAAGAAGCGTCCCATGTGATTTGTTTACACATAAACTGGGTCCCCCCAGATCCTTAAAGTAAACAAAGTGTATTTAAATTAGATTCTCTAAATTTAAGGTCTGGTAA
Organism: Amblyopsis hoosieri; assembly: GCA_027564755.1. NCBI lineage: Eukaryota > Metazoa > Chordata > Actinopteri > Percopsiformes > Amblyopsidae > Amblyopsis > Amblyopsis hoosieri. The sequence goes on along the minus strand of JAODUE010000021.1, from coordinate 3,966,171 downwards.
GGTTGATTCTCTGTCAATCAAATGCCTGGTGACACTGAAACAAGATGGTTGTGCTTTCAGGGTCAGTCTCCATCAATCCGTCAGCTGATAATGCATTCTATGGCTGAGTGGTACATGAGAGGAGAGCATTATGACCAGGCCAAGCTCTCTCGCATCTTGGACGTGGCCCAGGACTTGAAGGTACATCTCTCAGTAAAGTTGTCTGGGGGACGGAATCCTTAGTCTGGCTCAGTGAATGCAAAGCATATCGTTTAGGTGTACAACAACAAGCATGCAAACTTGCTCTGCTAGGTGTTGGCTGTGGAGACTACAGTTTATTCTAGTTAACTTAGTCTCCACAGGCTACTCCTTCCCAGTATTGAACATAGTTTCTTGATGTTGTGGTTGTATATTTAAAGTGAAACTGAACTGTAAAATATGGGGGCCTCCAATGTAATAATTTGCTCTTTTCTTTTTTCTACCCTCCAGTCGTTATCGATGCTGCTGAATGGTACTCCATTTGCCTTTGTTATTGATCTTGCTGCACTTGCCTCTCGCCGTGAATACCTCAAACTTGACAAATGGCTAACTGACAAAATCAGAGAGCATGGGGTAAGTCTTTGAATTCTGTATGAATGAATTCTGTATGAATGTATCTTAACCCTTAATTGTATAGCCTTGGGGTTAGGTTAATGTGTGTTTAAAAAAAAAAACATGCTAAGTTAGCCAAATTTTTAGCTCATTCCCCTAGACTAAGTATATGTCGTGTGAAAAGCCTATTTATTTCATATGCCATTTCATTATTTTTAGTGTGTGGCTTAGTGTGATTTCTACTTGTTCCCGTGTATCAGGAGCCCTTTATCCAGGCATGCGTGACATTCCTCAAGAGGCGCTGTCCATCCATTATGGGTGGTCTGGCTCCAGACAAGGACCAGCCCAAAAGTGCCCAGCTGCCCACAGAGACCTTGGCCACCATGCTGGCATGCCTGCAGTCCTGTGCAGGGTGAGATGCTGAACTCCTGATGACATGAACTGACTTTAGTGCGGTTGACCAACCAATTGATACTCATGATCAGCTGTTGATTGATAAGCTAGTAGATGTACTACGAACCAAATGGGCTCAAGCAGACTGTTACTTCTTGACTTGGATTTAAGGTCCAGCTATATGTCTGCATGCACGGACCGCGCACATTGCAGATGAGGCAAATCTCATCACAGCTGCCACATTTTGTCTGTACGGACTAGGGTGCATTAACGGCGCATGGGCGACAGGCTGAAGCCTACTACAAACTGCAATGGATGTCTTGGAAGTTTGAGAATATAAAATAATTTCCAGCTACTCTTGATTAAACTAACACTTTTCATGGTGAAAATGTTTTGCACAAAAGATGTAGTATTAAGATCGCAAATTTCTTTGGCAAATGGAAATGTCTAACGCCCACAAGGCGTGTCTGCAAGAGGCCCATTTGTAATGTAGAATGGCCAAAGCGCTAGTCTGTCTGCAGAAGTATTGATAAGGCAGGGTTAGTCATTCTCCAACGCTTGCTAACTTTGAGCTCAAATCAAAACAAGCTCTGCCCTGTACACGACACATGCATTGCGAAGCCGACCTGTGTTGTTGAGCGGTGTTCAACACTTTGTTCCTATTTACGGCGACAATGCCTTATAGAAGTACCAGATTCTTTTTTTTTTTTCTCATCATGCACAGAATGGTATGCTAGTGAAATGCGAGGAGATATTTGAATTTGACGGTGTATTTGCTTACAATTGGACTATGCCATTACTGTTTTACTTTTACTTTTATTTTTGCATATAAATCGTATGCGTTATCTGTGTTAATTCTGGGTAAATGTCTTGTTTCTAGGAACGTGTCCCAGGAGCTGTCGGAGACCATCCTTACCATGGTGGCAAACTGTAGCAATGTGATGAACAAAGCCCGGCAACCGCCCCCTGGCGTGATGCCTAAAGGCCGTGCTCCGAGCACCAGCAGCTTGGACACCATCTCCCCTGTCCAGGTATCACTGCTGTACCCGACCAACACAGCAGCACTTCAGGATGTAAATATGCCCTTTGTGTTCATCCGTCAATCCCCACTGACGGCTTTTCTCATTTTTTTTTCTCATAAGATAATGGAGTAATTGGATGTTCTGTTTAGTTTTTTCTGTTTATTCTGAAATGTTTTTCTTATTTCTATATTTAGGTTTAACAGTTTGGTTTATTTTGTGTGTGTTGCTCTTTTCTTGGCCCTCCAGATGGACCCACTGTCTGCTATGGGTTCTCTGAACCTGGGGGTCACAGCCACCTCCCACACCCAGAGCATACAGGGATTCCCATCCTCTCTGAGCTCTGCTTTCAGTAACCCCCAGTCACCAGCCAAGCCCTTCCCACCTTTGTCCAACCCCAACCCCAGCACACCTTTTGGGGGTATTAGCAGCCTTTCCTCGCAGCTCCCTGGTATGGACTCCGGTACTACAACGCTTTTTAATTTCTCCACCAAACACACACCAACAGGTCAGAATGTATACTTACTATCTTGTTTTATTGATATGTGAATGTGAGCACTACAATATAAGAACTGTTTCAATGTTTGATTTCTAACCTTGTTTCAGGTTGCCTTATTTGCTCATGTAAATGTTTCTATGTTAAAGCCCCAATCTGTTATAGACCCACTTGGAAAAAACAATTGAACTGCAGTTGTTTTCTGTTGTTTAAGTCCTTGTTTGTCATTTTCCTGTACTGTCTCTGCAGTCAGATGTTATGACTGGAACATACTGTGTTGGGTGTCTGCTTCGAGCACTACATACTCCACGCGACCTGGAATTTGTGTCAGTTATATTTACCAAAGTGAAAGGTGGCGCTGTATAGCCAATAACTGAACAATGTTGAAGTTCTACGAACTCTGGTCTTTTGTATTGTTTTGAGAATGTGTAGTCTACAATGTGGTTACAGTTTATAACTTCTCAAGGAACACTGTTTAGTGTTTCTTTCACGGAGAAAGACCCAGCCTACTGTCGGTTTGCCCGCTGAAGAAAAGCATAGTTTGTAGTGTATCCTACATAGATGGCCTAGATCTAAATCGTTGTTGCTATTAACCAGCTTGTAAATAAAGTTAGGTTTCCTATCTGTATTTTCAGTTTTTATTCTGCTTCAGTGGTGTAAGATTGCCAACTAGGCAATGCATATTCTTAAAATCTACCAGCCTCTAAAGAAAAGTCCACATAGTTCTGCAGGCGTGAAGTGATGTTATTTGAACGGGAGGTTCTGCAGCTCCGTCAAGAATAAACCAGGCTTTAGTGTTCAGTGCTTTTTCCTTGATGGACTGTTGTGGTAATGTTTAGCAGTGGCACCAACAACGTAACGGATTGGGCCTTTAACATCTTACTCTACTTTTAACAACAGCCGTACGTTTGTCGTCCTTGCTGCATGGATTCATGTGTTCGTTCCCATTGCAGGACCTCTGAGCTCTGGCCTGGGTATCACAGGTGTGAGTAATGACCCGTTTGGCACCAGGAAAATGAGCACACCAGGCCTGAACCCACCAACCTTTCAGCAGAGTAAGATGAAGGCCTGTAAGTGGTGATGGTGTGACTGAGAGCCCCGACGCTCAACACTGCATTTCCTCTCCATTGATCAGAATCTATTTTCCTAGTGGCACACTTGGGTCACACAGAATTAATGTGATCTGGCATACAACTGCTCTCAAACTTTTAACCATACTCAATTTTTGGGGGAAAGAAAATGCAGATCAGTCTTCCATACAATGTCTGCTTTTGCTGACAGTCCCACTTCATTTTACCATGTGTGCTTTTTGGCATCAACCAGTTCTAACTTCTCTGAGGAGTTAGATCTGCCTTGATGCTGTTTTTTTTTTATTTAAGCTGCACTTTGCTTGGCTTGCTAAAATCTTGCTGTGCTCCATGCCACATGAGAAAATATTGGTCCACACAACAGAACCACCTGTCTGAGACATGCCACCCTTCTTTCTCTCTAAGCTGACCTCTCCCAGGTATGGCCAGAGGCAAACCAGCACTTTAGCAAGGAGATAGATGATGAAGCCAACAGCTACTTTCAGCGAATCTATAACCACCCGCCACACCCTACCATGTCTGTGGATGAGGTATGTGCTCCACCCAAATTACATTTAATGCTGCTGTTAAGGCTCCACGTTCTCTCCACAAGATGGTTTAACGTGTAGTCTGTATTGGGGCTCAATACAGATACAAGTCACACCAGTCTGTCTGAAGCCGTAATCACATTATTTCTGTACCTCAGGTACTGGAGATGTTGCAGAGGTTCAAGGACTCTTCCATCAAGCGGGAGCGAGAGGTGTTTAACTGCATGCTGCGCAACCTGTTCGAGGAGTACCGTTTCTTCCCCCAGTACCCGGACAAAGAGCTTCACATCACGGCATGCCTGTTTGGTGGGATTATCGAGAAAGGCCTGGTCACCTACATGGCCTTGGGCTTGGCCCTGCGATATGTCCTGGAAGCCTTACGGAAGCCCTTTGGATCCAAAATGTATTATTTTGGCATCGCTGCTCTAGATAGGTTCAAAAACAGGTATTGGGATTTAACTTTATTGCATTTGTCTGGTCGGCATGACGTCATATCCGGCAGTGGCTTGAGAACTTTGACAAACGCCCATGGCCTAGCAATCAAACGTTAAACCGTGGTGAAACTGTTTCACTTGTAGGCTATTCACGTGGATTAAACAAAGTGTCTGTTTTTTTTTAATTTTTTTTATGCTATTTAGTATATATTCATATTAGGGTGAGCTCCCAGGCAGTGCCAAAAAGCATTAAAATTTACATGGATTTGGACCACATTTTTCACAGAATTCTTAGTAAGCAATCACACAACGTCACTTCCGGGCATTTGCCGACCAGACGAATATGTATTAAATAATTGTGACAGATCATAACGCATCATTCTCTCCCTGTAGACTGAAGGACTATCCCCAATATTGTCAACACTTGGCCTCAATAGGCCATTTCCTGCAATTTCCCCACCATTTACAAGAGGTAAATAGGTTTCCCTAACTTGCCTTCATATTTTCCTCTGTTTTTAAACTCCCTTTCTCTGTCCCTGGCCTGGGACCGAGGCCGTTACTCCAAGATATATAAGTCTCTCGCTCTGCACTTCCCATATCCTGTGCGTGCAGTATATCGAGTATGGCCAGCAGTCACGGGACCCTCCGGTGAAGATGCAGGGCTCCATCACAACGCCTGGCAGCCTGGCGCTCGCCCAGGTCCAGGCCCAGGCCCAGGTCCAGGCCCAGGCCCAAGTCCAGGCCCAGGTCCAGCAGCCGGCTGTGCCCAAGGCCCCGCAGCCTGGCCAGCAGCAGCAGCAGCCCGGCACCCTGGTCACCACCACAACGACCACCACCACCACTGCCGCAGCTAAAACCACCACCATCACCAGGCCCGCCACAAGCAACTTCAAGAAGGACGTGCCAGTGAGTTTTCCCCGTTTCTGGAGGTCACGCATTAGACGAGGCACTACCTCCTTCCTCCCATTCCCATCTTTAATAATGTGTAACTTTACCCCCCTTCTCCCCTAGCTCTGAGCCTGACTCCACCCCTTGCACAACTCTGAAGAATGCTAATGTGTTCGGGATGTTAGGACAGGGGAGGGGCTAAGAGCGGGGGCCCCATTACCGTTAACATTTGAATTTGACCCACAAGCAAATTCAGTTTGATTAAATAATTTCAGTTATGACACGTAGAGCATTCTCAGACCGTAAAATATATAGTATAATTTTGATGACGGTCTGGTTTTCCCCTGCAGCCCTCTATAAACACAACCAACATCGACACCCTGCTGGTGGCCACAGACCAGACCGAGCGCATCGTGGAGCCTCCGGAGGGCGTGCAGGAGAAGATCGCCTTCATCTTCAACAACCTCTCTCAGTCTAATATGACACAGAAGGTGAGGGAAGCGCGATACGTGGCTCCACCCGGTCATGTTGTACCAGTTGAGGGCGAAGTGACGTCTGTAATCCCTTCCTCCTCTGGCGGCTGACAGGTGGAGGAGCTGAAGGAGACGGTGAAGGACGAGTTCATGCCATGGGTGTCTCAGTACCTGGTGATGAAGCGTGTCAGCATCGAGCCCAACTTCCACAGCCTCTACTCAAACTTCCTGGACACGCTGAAGAACCCGGAGTTTGTCAAGATGGTCCTCAGCGAGACGTACAGGAACATCAAGGTGAAAGGATGGCCTAGATTGCGTTTAGGTCCGGTCGTCGCATCGACTCGAGCGACTCGGTTGTTTCACATTGTGTTACTGTTTTAAAATGGTCTGTTAGCAGGACTGGCCTATGGTATCTTGTGATTGTCTTACACGTCGATTTATCTGCTTTGTTTTCTAGGTTCTCCTGACTTCAGACAAGGCAGCTGCTAACTTCTCTGATCGCTCCCTGCTGAAGAATCTGGGCCACTGGCTGGGCATGATTACACTGGCCAAAAACAAGCCTATTCTCTACACCGTAAGGAGACTCTGGGGGCCTGCACCTCTTGTTGCATGACAACGATAATGGAATAACAAGATGAAGCGTTTCAATGGAACGCTTCTGGTCTATTAAGTGGGCATGTCACAAACAACATTTTGCTGTGTAGGCGGCGCCCACACAGCAAAATCTACCATGCGTGGCCTGAGACAAAGTCAAAACAGTTCGCTGCATAAATACAGTTGTGCCCTCAGAGTGATCGTGGGTACTTGGGGGGGGGAATACCGTAATATAACTCATATTTTTATTGCGTTAATTCCCAACGCCCCCAGAGAGAAATAACGGGCAGTATTATGGTGAAATCTGTGGCCCTCCCCATCGACTTGCATGGAACACTGGGTCGTTTTGGTCTGCATGAAGGGTTAAAAACGCCGACACAGCTCTCCTTGCGTTTCAGGACCTGGAAGTGAAGTCTCTCCTGCTGGAAGCCTATGTGAAGGGCCAGCAGGAGCTGCTGTATGTAGTTCCCTTTGTGGCTAAAGTCCTGGAGTCCAGTTTGCGTAGTATGGTATGTACAACCAGGTTATTGCGTCAACACAAGTCAACACAAGTTTCAGGTTAAAATGACCGGTCGGTGTGATTGTGACACTATTATGGCATAATACACATGCTTACTCTAAACCTAAGCAATCACCTGTTCGTTATTCATGTAGGATTTGTCAATTGAGTAAATGTTTTGTTTGCTTTCTTGTTTGTAGATCTTCAGGCCTCAGAATCCATGGACGATGGCCATTATGAATGTGCTGGCTGAGTTGCATCAGGAGCATGACCTCAAGGTTCCACCTCTTAGAGCTTGAACCCTAAAATGTGTTTAAGACTATGTCAGTAGTAATGTTGGTGAACATGCATTTCTAAGTGAGGTTTTTCTTACCCGCTTCAGCTCAACCTGAAGTTTGAGATTGAGGTTCTGTGTAAGAACCTGTCTCTGGACATCAACGACTTGAAGCCAGGTGACCTTCTGAAGGACAAGGATAAACTGAAGAGCCTGGAGGAGCAGCTGTCGGCGCCGAAGAAGGAGGCCAAGCCTCCGGAAGAGCTGCTTCCTATAGTCTCCTCAGGTGGGCGCTCCTGCTTGCTTTGCCTCTCGCTCCGTCGCTGAAATCGGATTGACGTTCTGTGCTCTTAAGACCTGGATTTTAATCAAGAGAGCGTTTTTGTAAACCAACAGGAGACTTTCTTCCATTTGCAGTTGCCCCCTCAACCCCAGCCACCGCCACCACCACCACAACCACCACCGCCTGCACCACCACAGGGCCCCCCACCCCACAGTTCAGTTACCATGACATCAACGTGTACGCCCTGGCAGGCCTGGCTCCGCACATCACCATCAATGTGAACGTGAGTAGAGGGAGGCTTTTCCCCACCGCACAACTCGTCTCATAAAACCGATTGCGTCATGCGGACTACAAACCAGTATACAGAGTAGTTCTGTGTGGTTCGCATCTTGCACTGCCCATATTCCGCCCAACGACCACATTAGTTTTGCAGCCGGAGTGTAGGGGTGCACAATATCGACTATCAAATACCACGTTGTGCAATATCCTATCGAACATGCTGCAGGAAGTGCAATATTCCGTTTATTTAGTGGAGAGATGCGTCCGTTGGCTGTGTGGCTTAGTTGTGTTGGATTTTAGACAGAAAAGTAAGGTGTGGATGAGGAAGACGATGACATAATAGAGATCGGAAAACTTCAGTGGCCTAAAAGAATGCTTCCTCTGTAGCTTGGAATTACTGTTGAATTATGTGTTTTGATATGTTATGAATATATTTTGATGCATTTTCCCATAACCTTTGTGCTTTTACATGTTTATAAATATCAATGAATATCGATATAGATCACGTTTGATCAATATTGTGCAACCCTACCGGAAAGGCGACAGCCCATCGCCTGCCCAGTTTTCCGATTCTCGTGTGTGTGTGTGTGTGTGTGTGTGTGTGTGTGTGTGTGTGTGTGTGTGTGTGTGTGTGTGTGTGTGTGTG
>JAODUE010000021.1:3935015-3945369 GCA_027564755.1 Amblyopsis hoosieri | reverse complement strand
TATGGGCTGGTGGGAGATGGGAGAGAGAGGGGAGAGAGAGAGAGGGAGAGAGAGGGGAAAGGGAGAGAGAGAGGGGGAGAGAAAGGGGTGAGAGGGAGAGGGAGAGAGAGAGGGGGAGAGAAAGGGGTGAGAGAGAGAGAGAGGAGAGAGGGAGACAGAGAGGAGTAAAGAGGAAGGCTGCTTTAGGCAACATAAATATAACATGAACTGTATTCGCTGGTGGCAGGCGTCACAATGGGCCAATGTGTGGGCGCACTTTGTGAAAGCTTGGAGGGCTGACTGCACCACCGGCAGCAGCCCACTGCAGGAACACAGGGCCCTTCTCGCCCCGAGAGGGCATAACCCATTTTTATAGCTGGTTTCAGCATGGTCACAGCCACGATTCACCGGTGTCTTCATACAGAGCACGCATGCGGTAAGATGTGTGTTGTGTGCGTTATACGAACTAAAGGCGCGGAAGGCCCACGCAGCCAAGTTGTGATTGCACAACTGCCCTGTGTGTGTGTGTGTGTGTGTGTGTGTGTGTGTGTGTGTGTGTGTGTGTGTGATTTCTTGTGATCCTTTTATAGCAGGATGTCCAAAACCAGCTTAATCGTCAGCATGCATAGGTGTATGTGAGTGTGTTTGTATCAAAAACGTGTTATATTCAATGCTCCGTCACTAGAATGCATTTGCACATACACCGAACATGTTTACGTAACCCCATGCTGCAATGTACTGACATAAAAAGAAGCTCTGTGTATTGTGAGCTTGTGCAAGGTCTCAAGGGGCTTACTCGTAAGACACAGGGAGAGCCTGTCAAAGATGCATTAATGACACAGTGAGAAAATGGTAGTAAATGGAAGAAATGGTTTGCTGCACAATACTAAAATATAACAAAAATGGAAAACGCACACCTTTAGTAGAGAGGTGCTGGCTGGTAAATACAAGGAAAATCAAAATGAAGCCGCTGCACAATACTACCTCACTTGTATGTTGTCTTTTATGATGAGCATTTAGACCATCATTTGGCCTCAAACTATGGATTAAACTGCGATTCTACGGAACCTTCCTAACAATGAGGTATTCCTTAAGTCAGACGTCTGCTCGGTAGCTAAATCATTGGAATTGGAAGAGAAATGTATGTTAAGCAATGCAGTGAAACTAGTTGATGTACACTTCACAAGGACTGTGCAATGCCATTCACAGTACATAATAATAAAGTCAACTTATATAGTGTTTTTCTGAGTACTCAGTACGCTGATCCTGAGCGCTACGTCCTCAAGTCAAGTTTTTCAGTCTTTGCCTTGGGAGCAGGGTTACAGTCTCACAATGAAGCAAGACACAGTTTCTAAAAGACTTTCTCTGTTCCATAGCATGAAAACTCATTCCTGTTATATTGAAAAATCGTCACATGCAGCAGATTCCATTGACTTATTCACAGCCGTGGCCATTAAAAGCTCTTGGAGCCCAGACAGATGGATAGTTCACCTTTGTTGAGGTATGAAATCTCAAAAGCACGTCCCTATTTTTCAGGGCCATAATTCTACATCTGCTCCCGGCTCGTTCCATTGATGCCCTGTCTGTATTAATTCCCACCACGTGTGTTGGCCAACTTATTCAGTGGCGGTTACTTGATGTCCTCTTGTTCTGCCTATGAAAAAGGCCAAATCCGCTCTAAGATGACAGAGGGTGTAATCGGCAGCTATGTGATTCAACAATGCGACTCTTAGAAGCTATTGAGCTGCAAGCTCTGTCCTTGACCCTTAAGGAGCTTGTAATGTGGGCTTCACCCCCCTCTTTGTATCTATGGGCAGAAAACGAGAGTTGGGGGCATCGAGTGTGTGTCTGCTACACGGGAAGGGTTGGTGTGTGTGGGAAAGGGGGGGGATCTGTGCCAGGCACATTCACACTTGGAGAACTGTGAGGCCCCCCACACCCCTTGCAGAGAAGCTCGGATGAGCACGCGCACACACACACGCACCCAGACACAAACACACACAGACACATGCAGGCCCACACACATGCACATGCATACACACACACATGCACATGCACGCACACACACAGACACATGAACGCCCACACGCGCACACACACACGCACCCAGACACAAACACACACATGCACCCAGACACACACACACACACACACACACACACACACACACACACACACACACACAGATACATGCACGCACACAAACACACCCAGTCACAAGCACACACACATGCACATGCACGCACACACACAGACACATGCGCGCACACACACAGACACACACACACAGACACACACACACAGGTCTCCCGGCGTGTAGTCATTTCACAGGGACGGAGAGAGAGGTGAAGGTTGGAGTGTGAGGAAGATGGGAGGATTTGAGCCCCCCCTCCACCCACCCTGGTGATGGGGGGGGGGGAGAATACTAAAGACTCCCCCGTCTCCCCGCGGGTAACCGGGTGGGGAGGGGGAGGGGGAGGGCCACAGCCCCGCTGGTCGTCGCGGGGAACCCCACGTTACCCAGTTATCCATGACAACCGGAGAGCAGGGGAGAGGGGCGAGAGACCTACAGAGTCGGTGGGAGAAATGAGGGGAGAGAGAGAGAGAGAGAGAGAGAGAGACACGGCAAAGCTCAGCTGCGGTCAAAGAACACTCAGCTGGCATGGAGTGTGATGCACAAAGCCCCCCGGGGTCTTCATCCCCCCCCCCCCCCCCTTTGTCTGTCTCATATTGTCCGCAGACATGCCCCGCTTTTCTTCACTGGAAATAAAGAGGCTTTGAAGAGTCCCTGCATCCAACTGAATTATGTTTGTGAAGTAAACACTAAACACGTTACGAGCTATCGTGCGTGATGTGGACGTGGACAATGGAAGAACGTGTGTGAGAAGGGGGAAAAAAAACAAACAGTTCGGACATAAAATAAGGGGAAATACAGTATAATTCCAATCTAAAGATAGACCGGACATTTTGGTGGGAGACAGACATATTCATGCTCTAACTGTACCTATGCCTGTATAACATCTACCGTATTCCATGTCCTGACCATTGCACGACCATATTCTGCTAAACCTAAATTAATTGCCGTAAACTAATCCCGTCAACCGGTTCTAAGAAAAAGAATACATCCCAAATGAGGCAACCTAGCAACTAATAACATTACAAGCGATATCCTCCAGTCACCATGATGAGTCCAGGGCAATGGATATGATGAATCCATTCCCTTTAAGAAGGTTATCGTTATGTTTCCACATTTTTGCCATATCTATTCACATGCAAGATTTTAATTTCTGACAATATAGCTGAACAGCACATTTGGCATCCTCTTAACTTTTCACAGCACAGCTACAGGCATCCTATTCCTTCACATTGGTTATTTCTGCTCCGCGTTTTCACTCTGACCACCTCTATCTCTGTCTCTCTCTCTCTCTCTCTCTCTCTCTCGTTCAAACTTCCTGATGTAATTCCAGTGGTCGGCCATTGCTGGGCGCTGTTGCCTAACTCTCGCCTTCTCTCTCAACCTGCTTGCCTCTCAGCCTCTGCTTCAGCCAACCCGGGCTGTGCCGAGCTGCTCCCTGCGGGATCAGAGCGCTCCCCCGCCGGGACCCTTCTCTCACATCCCCCTGCTGGGACGCGGCTACATTTCCAGCCAAGCACTGCCTGCCTTGGCTTTATTATGTGTGTCTGCGCCGCAGCCCCGCCAGCAGAGGCAAGTAGAGGAGGAGGGCGGCTGGTAGCCAGAGTCAGGACAAAGAAAAAGCAGGGAGACAGAGGCTAGCGAAGGGTTAGACTAGTAGAAATATTAGGCGATTCTTATCGTGTTGGTGGGGATTTAGAAAATATTAAAAACGCGTGAGAACGGAGGAAGTGAAAACAGCATTCCCCTTAGGGTGGAGATGCAGAGGAAGACGGCAATGTCCATGCCACCAGACCACCACCACCAAGTGTAGAATAGCGGGACTGAACACGGGAGGTTGGCTGGTCTGGGTCTGTGCCATTAGCCTGGATCGTTGCAGGGAACAGAGACTGAAATAGTTGCCATAAACTGCTTTAAAAAAAAAAAAAGGCAAAACGAAAAAGCGCGGAGCGGGGAACACATCGCTTTCAAGATAGGTTCAAAAATAATTCCTCCTGCCAGATCTACTAGTCGGACGGTGCTGTCACCCCTCTCGTACGGTAGCCTACGACCCTCCAAGTGTCGCCTGCCAGGAGTCGGCGCGGACGTAGCGGAGAGTCGCGGATTCCCGGAACGTCAAGGAACAAAAGAGGCAGTCGGCGTCGCGGCATTGACAGGAAGAGCAAACGGGAAGTTATTTTGTTAATTCTACAGGTTGAGAGAGCGCATCCGCGGTTCAAGTTGAATTGTTTTCGGTGCGTCTGAGTGTTGCTTCCCTGTGTTTTTCTGCCGGACTATCTGTTCCCACATTGACTCAAGTTGACGCATTGCAACAGGCGAAGAAGCGAAGTGGTGGAGAAAACAAACTGCCCGTCCATCTGTATGACCCGGAGCTGAAACCAGACCGCAACAAACCAATTAGAGAATCTAACAGATATGTCGAGACGAAAACAGGCCAAACCACGATCCGTTAAAGGTAAGATCGCTTTCCCCCCCTCTTTAACGGAAAGGCAAACTCAAGTGGAAGACCAACCGTAACCAATAAGATATTAAAGGCAACTGTGGCGCGTTTTCTGAATGTCTCAGACATCCAGGATTACCAGCGTTCGTTTTAATTAAGACGAACCATTCCTTAGTAATTATCTGGCTATTTTAATTTTACTGTCTGCTGGTCCTCTAATTGTTTGCAATTAGCCACCAGGTGTTATGCTTCTCCTTTAATTAATTATTTTCCCTCCAGTTATAGGACCATATTCATTTGTCTAATGAGGGGATATCATAGTCATGTTTGATGAATAGAATGTCATGACCGAGCGGCCCACTATTTTCACTCAGAAGTTTAACTTTAAACATAATTTTTTTTCTATGTTATCATGTATTTATACCTTCTAGGCTACATATATAATTTATATTATGTCTCTATACTTTTTAGACCCCCCCCCCCCTACATACACACTATGCAATGTTCCACTTTTCCATTTTTATATTCCATTCAAACATAAATAATCTTCTTTAACAGTAAATGCATACTTGTTCAAATGCAGGCTGTTCTGAATATTATTCTGAGTACATAGTTAGTTCTCCATCCCAACCGAAGACTTAGAAACCGTTTTAGAACATATTTTGTTGTTGTTTATTTTTGTTTTACAAGCCAATGTTTTGAAAATGTTACATGACTCCAAGTAGAGGAAGTCGTATTTTTCAGCCAGTTGTCTAAAGAGGTCTTCATTGTACTGGAAGGCAGTGGGGAATTATGCATAAGGACATGTAGTGATCTTAGCTCCCACGTTTTCTTTATAAGACCCAGATGGACATGGACTGAGGGGCCATGTGGTCCCTAGCACCCCATCCCCTCCCCCAGGCCAGGCACCCAGCCGCTTTCAAAGTTTTTCAGACACTTTTTTGAATCTTTAAATTTTTTAAATTTTAAGTCTAACATATAATAGAAATATTTAAGGCATGAACACAATTTAATTAAGTATAAAATGTATAAAGCAACACAAGTAAGTGAAAAGGTCTCAACATTTTATCATCTCGCAACCATCTTCAATATCATTCTGTGTATTCTTGGGGGCAATGTACAGTATATAAGCTACCGCACTTCAACACTTCCCTGGCATGCAAATAGGTTTTATTTCATAATTTAATCGGGGAACAGTTTAAGTTTTACTTTCACAGATGTCTTCAGTGAAAACCACTATTTTTTCCCACGTCTGCTGTTTGTGTATAGCCTATGTTGTGGTCAAGGAACCTGCTTGGTGTTCTGGTAGGCAGCATATGTGTAAATGTTTCTCTATGTGAAATAGTTCCTATAGGCCATACAAACAGAAGAAACCCTACTTCGGTAAAAGGCATTTAACTTAAATATCCAGTGCACATTCCACGGATGCAGAATGCGTCGGCCCGTGGACCGGGCATGATGTAAATTTACCTCGAAAACTTTATCTGAGCGGAGCGGACATGTGGACGTTGACAGCACATGCGTATACTACAGACGCCAATGGATTTCATGCTACGCTCACAAATGAGTGTTATACGCAACTAAAGTATATTTCCAGCAAATCTATTAATTACACCAGTATTGTTATTGGAAAGGCAGTTGTGCGTATAGAAGTTGCGTTATTAAAAATCACCAATTCTAAAACACACTGGCATAGTCCTTTGCAAACAGAAATAGCTGACACTGTCATTACATAAAGGTTTATTGTTTTGCTGATTTGAAAAATTTCTGAATATAAGATCAGAATAGAAGATTTTAGTTAGTTTAGTTAGTCTACTGATTTCTCCTTTCCCTTGTACGTTGGTTATTTTCCAACGTAGAAACCTGCTATGTCTGTGTGCTGTTCACCACCAAGCAAAATTACTTGTTTGTGAAAAATGTGCAAATTCTGATTTAATTTCTGAAGAATCAGTATGCACATGATGTAATGTAATAATACAGGAACAAACCAATCTCTTTGCTTTGTGGCGCTCTTGATCAATGTGCAAACCGTCATTGAGCAATGAACCAATCGCATGCTTGATGTGTCATCAAGGTGCGTTTGTGTGTGTGTGCATGTGTGAATCAGTCAAGTTTGTGAGGTCTACACACATATTTGTTTGTGTGCGTCATGACTGTAGCTTGTGGTCTGTGTAGATGCACGTGTGCTTGTGTGTTATGTGTGTGTGTGTGTGTGTGTGTGTGTGTGTGCCAGACAGCTTGATTTGTGCATCCAGGACTTAGCTTCAGTCAGGCAGTGAAGTGAAGCGGAGCAGAGCGAAGCTGAGCCGAGCGACTAGCTTTGCCTCTCGCGTGTGTGTGTGTGTGTGTGTGTGTGTGTGCGAGGGAAAATCTATGTATCGCGAGGTAGCATAGCCCCTGATAGTCTTGTCTTGCTTGCATAACTACTCTCTCGCTGTCTGTGTGTGTGTCCACGCTTTGCTATCTCTCCTTCACACCTTGCCCCACTGACAGCTTGGGAAGGGGGGGAGGGGACCAGAGAGGAGACGTGTTGTTGGGGGCAGTGAAGCTGGACAGGGGGGCAGGGCGAGGTGGGAATCAATGCCCTGTTTTTGTCATCGTCTGCCCACACAGACCGGACGCTCTGCCTCTATAGGGGCCGCACGGTGTCACATCTGACATCAGAGGAGAGACGTCTGCTACCGTGGCTATGTGTGCAGAAGATACACGCGCATGTGTATAAACGACAGGGAGGTTTTTTAGTTTTTGGATGCAGAGCAGGAGGCGTTTGAGAGCAGGAGGTGTTTGCCAGGACAAGACAAGTACAGAGGCTCTGAATGGGTCTGGTTGTCAGCGTCAGGTTTTATATGGGTGTATTTTGGTTGCTGAGCATTAACTTTAACTTTTGCAGTGAGTTAGTTGTGTGTGTGTGTGTGTGTGTGTGTGTTGGGGGGAGGGGGTAGTTAATTGAACTCCTAATGCTACTGTGTTGGGTTGTGTAACTAGCTGAAGGGGTAGAAGAGGAGGGGTGAGCGAGAGAAGGGACACACACACGCACACACACACACAAAAAGCGTCTTATCAAAATATTATTTCAGCGGATTAATCCGTTTTTAATGTGTGTCTTTAGCGAGGCGAGGCGGCAAAGCTCTCCTTATCCCCTACGTCTGTCTATCTTTCGCTCTCTCTCTCTCTTTACCACCGCCCTCGGCCCCCTCGAGTCTCGCATGCATTATGTAGCGATGATTATTACTTAATTACACATTAATAAATCCGCTTCATTTGCAGGACATTAAGCAGGAGCTGATGATGATTGAGATGGGGGGGGGGAGTGGTGCATTACCTCTCATTTAGGATTATTTTGGACCGTTTATGGGGGTCAGCGCAATCTGACGGGACAAATACTTTTTGTCTTAATGACATCATTTGCACTCTCCATGTTCTCCCCCCACAGTAAGCCTTCCCCCCCCCCCCTCTCTCGTTCCGTGGCTCTCCCCTGCTTCGGCGCTTTTCATCTGCGGCCTTGTTTAACAGTCATCAGGTGCGTTATTGACAAGCCCACCTGACTGAGAAGATGCTGCGTTCACATGTAGAGCCCCACAGTACGCTGTTTGACGGAGTTCAAACGGTTTTGTGAAATGTGAGGCAACCGGCCTGTAGGATATTATCAAAGATGTAGTGATGTGTACTACTGTAGCTATTGGTTTAGTTATAAATATAAATATTGGATAACAGCAACAACGCTCACCTATGAACCGTTTCTTTTTGTGTTTTTAAACTTGGAGTTACACCTGGGCTCTCTTGTCTATTTTTTGACTTTGTAGTTTATATTTGTACAAAAACAATATTGACACTAGAATATTTAAGCGTTCCATCTGTATGCTCTGGTTGAAATGGATAATCAGCGCGCGCACACACACGCACACACACACACACGCACACACACACACACACACACACACACACACACACACACACACAGCACAGAACATACAGTAGCCTACAATACATACACGTACATACATACTTACCTACATGGCATGCATACACTTCTTCCTTTTGACCAAATTGATTGGTTCCAACACATTGTGCAATGGTCAGGAAATATTCACCTTCATGCTTGGAGCCCTCTTCTTGAGTTTGACACTGCTTCCAGAATTCAGAAAAGTCCCGTGTATTTGTTTCTGCTACATGCACAAATGTGTGTGAGATTATGGACATGAAATGTGGTGTGTGTCTGTTGTTGTTGTTATTGTTGTAGTACACAATCCCAGTTGCTGTTTTCCTTATTTTTTCTCTCTCTTGTACTCTCCCTCTTTCTGCTTTCTCTCCCTAACTCCCTCCCTCCATCTGGCTTTGCCATTGCATCTGTTTTATTGCCACCCACTGGCAGGGAATGACACTTTCATTGGGCAGTGGGCTCTTATAAAACCCGCTGAGTGACTTAACATGGGTCCTCTGTGAGCGAGCTGAGAGGGTAGGGCGGGGGGTGGATGTGGGGGAGTCTTGTCTACAGTGTACTACTGCCTTAAGGACGCCGTGGTTCGGCAGCACGTCGAAGAACGCAACGTTCGAACCGTAAAGAGAAATTGACGGAGGAGCGCAAACATCTGGAGATCTTCAGTGCATGTTTATGTCTCGACGCTCAAGAAACAGAACAGCGTTCTAAACTTTGGTGCCGACGTACGTCAGACACTGCCAGTGGGCGGTGCCCAGTTAAAATGAACTAGTTCTAATATCTAGTTCTAGTTCTAATATCTAGAACTAGTTCTAATATCTAATATATCACTTGACGTGTGCATGTAAGTATGTCTATAGATTTACATTTAATCAGGAATGTGTGTTAACTCCACAGCATACTTTGCCAGTTAGATGTTCCAGTGTTATTTTATCTGTGTGGTGTTTGTTTAACGCTCCTTAAAATTAGAGCTAATTAGCTACTGCCCCCACTTAAAAAAATAGGCTAGTATTGGCTGTGCATTATGACTTGCCGAACCATTAAATAGCTTTCTCTGAGAGCTTTGTTATAAATGCCATTGACTTGTCAGCAGGCGGTTGGTTTGAGTTTCTAGTACCTTTCTTTTCTTTTTTTTAAGGGACAAAACAAGGACATGTAATTGGCGATTGAGGCAAGGTAGCAGTGCACTTGTCCTTGTAATGGCACCCACATTGTTCTGTGCTCAGTTAGAAACAATTTAATGTGCACTTGAATAGTCGGAGCTGAATGGAGCTGAGTAATGATTAGAGTGTCATGAAACTGATAAAGAGTTACAGGGTTTACGTAGGGAATTACAGTTCACGTTCATTTTTTGTAAAGGGACATGCTGCCATTTTTAGTACAGATAATTCTGTATTTAAAATGTTGTTCCATAACAAATTTGCGAGCATTCAAGCAGTTGTTCCTTTGCTTTTTTTGCAGTTTGCAGTGATCGTTTGTGAATACACGCACAAACGGTTTGAGAAGGTAGTTCAATGTGAACAAACGTGGTCACTGGACGAAGTTTGGAATGTTTACGCAAAACGTTTACAATTTTAAGTTAAATACAAACGCCTTTGCCATGAACGTTTTGCGCCAGGTCGCCGAATCCGGACACGCCTCTGGTGTGCCTGACGGCATTTCTGTGTGTGTGTGTCTGCGCATGCATTTGTGCGCGTGCATGTGTCAACTCATCTGTGTTAAGACAGTGAGCTCCCTCGACGAGGTGTATGCGTGCCAGCGACAACTCCTTATCAGTGGCCAGCCTGGTGTGTGTGTGTGTGTGTGTGTGTGTGTGTGTGTGTGTGTGTGTGTGTGTGTGCGCGTGTGCGTGTGTGCGTGTGTG
>JAODUE010000021.1:3921144-3934915 GCA_027564755.1 Amblyopsis hoosieri | reverse complement strand
AATTGCATTAATTCTAGTTATTTATTATAGATATAGATTTTTTTTAATAAATATAATTATTATTATATATTTTTTAATTTTTTTTTATTTTTAAAGCAAATATACATTATTTTTATAATCTATATTATTATTATTATTGTGGCTAGACTGTAGCTTTTTATGGGGTGAAAAGTTATGGTCTGCGAGGCCGTGGGTCAAATTTCCTTTTGGAAATGTTGTTAATCTTTTGTCATTTTGTGGGAATTTTAATCGTCTACTGTCATTGAGTAATGGAGCCCAGGGTTCAATATAACTCTCAAAAGGATAATTTGTTTAAAATCTGTAATGCGGAATACTTCACTATCATTATGGGGTTACCTCAAACAGTTGTGTTGTGCAGCTGTTTACGCCACTCCTGTTTTGTGAACACCTTGCCATTAGCTCAGAAATGACGTGAAACCTAATTAGTGCATGGGGGAGCTACGAACATCCGGCTGCAAATGCCGTCTCGGAGGACAGTAAGTAAAAGTATTTGAACTTTCGATGGCGTGCCGTTTGCCATTGCTACAACTAATTTTGCCAACTTGGGGGGGGGGTAGCCTATGGCCTTGCAGGCCGAGGCATCTCGTGTTTTGATAGAGTTCAGGTAGCAACAAGCTTCCTCCTGACTTTCTCCGACTGACCTTGTCTTCACGTGTTCTCCTCTGTCTGCGTCAGATGGGGACGACGACCCCGCGGGCCTGTCCTGGGTGCCCTCGTCTCCGTCCAGCAAGGACGTGGCGTCTCCGTCGCAGATGCCCGACGGGTGTTGTGACCTCGGCGTGGGCACCGGCGGGGAGGAGGAAGGGGGCGCTGGCCTGCCCTACCCCTGCCAGTTCTGCGACAAGTCCTTCAGGTCAGTGCCGAAACAGGCTTTCATTTATAATAATTATTTATAATTTATTTATTTCATATTTATTATCTTGTATCTAAATATGTATCTACTCGTTTATTTATTCCCTTGTATCTAAATATTTATCTACTTTTATCTTTATTCTCTTGTATCTAAATATGTATCTATTCTTTTATTTATTTATTTATTTATTTTTATAATTTTTTATTTACGTATCTTAATTATTAAAATATATTTATATATATTATATTTTTTTAAATATATTTTATATAATTATATTAAACGAAATATTGACATTGTGCTGAATATACACATATGATAATATCGTCGAAACAAGCCAGCACCTCCAGTTAAACTCGACGGACCCTCGACTTTAAATATAGCGTAAGGTTTTAGGCGCAAGAACAGAATGAGGACCATTAGTTCTATGAATGAGACACACAAACAAGGAAATCATCAAACGAGCCTTCATTCGTACGCTGGCGAAACAGGCGGGCGTCAACTGGAGGAGCGCACAGTCGCACACCAGTGAGTTAAGAACGAGCGAGCAAGCGCATGTGCAGCCCATAGACGCATATTAATCGGTGCAGACCCATTACCATCAAGATTTAGGCTAACATCAACACATTTGTATGTCTCAATATTCCCAAACCAAAGCGATTGTTATTAAGCAAGCAGCTTATATGGTTAATTAACCGTTTTTTTAGTCTTGCGATAAGAATTATTTTGGCCACGATAATCGTGTAGTAAAAATCTGATATTGTGACAATATCTAAATATGTCTCTTCTCTTGAAACAGACAAATTACGGATCTATTGTATGTCGCAAGCGGTAGATCTGTGAATATATGGGTCTGACTGCCTTGACAGACCTGGGTTCTATTTGTTTACATGCCCTTGTTTTGCTCTTTATCTCATATTTTATCTTCTATTACGTAGTAAATGGTTCCTCTTCTTCTGCCTCCAGTTTCTTCTTAATTGACCCTTACTTTACGTATGTCCCCTTTCTCTTGCCCTACTTCTGTGCTGCCATTAGCCGGCTCAGCTACCTGAAGCGGCACGAGCAGATCCACAGCGACAAACTGCCGTTCAAGTGTACGTTCTGCAGCAGGCTCTTCAAACACAAGAGGAGTCGAGACCGCCATGTCAAACTCCACACAGGTGTGTGTGAGTATGCTTGTGTGTGTGTGTGTTTGCCCAGCATGGTTCGGCCAACATCACGTAGCTCAGGAGTTCCTTTTTTACATGTATGTTTCTTTATCCATAAATTGTTAAATTAAGGGAATGTACATGCATTATTATTCAACCATGATGCTGTTATTGAGTAAATATATTACTTTAGCAACCACCTCCTCACCTATACTGGCCAAATATCATTCAGCTCCGGAAAGATAAACTTTTTGAGCTGAAAGAAAGATATGTAACCTTTACTGTACATCTTACTTTAAGAACAGACAATAATGTTCAGGTTTCAATATTTTGTTTGGTCCCTTGATATAATTGAATGACCCCAATAGTATCTTAACTCACTCTGATATAGTTCTAGTTAAAGTGTCATATACTGAAGCAATATACTGTATTTATTTATATATATGACAGAGGAATAATAATATGTTGTTTCAACCTTCTTAAGTCACATCTTCTCTCTGTCTTTTTTGTTACATTTACTTAGTTTTATGCTAAATATATCTCTTAATCTTTTCTAATGAAACAGGGGATAAGAAATACAGTTGTCAGGAGTGTGAAGCTGCATTCTCCCGCTCAGATCATCTGAAGATACATCTCAAGACACACAGGTCAGCTATTTTAATCTTTCTGCAAATGTGTGATTTGAAAGCCTTGTTGTATATATTTTTATGTGTGTGTTTATGCTCTAAAATGTCAATGCCTTTCAATGAATTTCTGTTATTTCTGTTTTGTTTGTTCGTGTTTAATTTGAAGTTACATTTGTCTTCTCAGCTCTAGCAAGCCGTTTAAGTGCAGCGTGTGTAAGCGAGGTTTCTCCTCCACATCATCACTGCAGAGCCACATGCAGGTGTTGTACCAGAATTACTGTCTTTCTCTGCCATTACAGATATTAATACAGTATTATACTGGGCCTACGGCAACTACTACCGCTGCTGCTGCATACTTCTAATTCTAAAGCAAGTTGGCTTTCTGTTTACAGTATAATGCCATTACATTTATTAGCATTTTGGTATTATCATTGTTAATACAGTATCATGTCACAAAGAGCTCTCAAGAAACATACTCAAGCAGAATGAAGAACATTCTATCTTTACTAAGTAAATGACCCTGTATGCATCATTCTGTCAATGCACAATGATGAGCAATATATCCAGTGTTTTGAATGGAACCTCATCAATCAATACCACAATATTTAAATGTAATTTTTTTAAATTACGCTGCAAAATTACATTGGCGCTTGCAAGATTAGGATGGTCTCACGAGACTAATAGGTAGCCTGTGCTAAAATCGGATTATGCTAACAGCCTTTTATGCTAACAGACTCTTATGCTAACAGTCTGCTAACAGCCTCTTATGCTAACAGCCTCTTATGCTAACAGCCTCTTACGCTAACAGTCTTATGCTAACAGCCTCTTATGCTAACAGCCTCTTACGCTAACAGTCTGTTACGCTAACAGCCTCTTATGCTAACAGTCTCATACGCTAACAGCCTTTTACGCTAACAGTTTTATGCTAACAGCCTCTTACGCTAACAGTCTTACGCTAACAGTCTGTTACGCTAACAGCCTCTTATGCTAACAGTCTCATACGCTAACAGCCTCTTACGCTAACAGTCTTATGCTAACAGCCTTTTATGCTAATAGCCTTTTATGCTAACAGTCTCTTATGCTAACAGTCTGTTACGCTAACAGCCTCTTACGCTATCAGTCTGTTATGCCAACAGTCTGTTATGCCAACAGTCTGTTACGCTAACAGCCTCTTATGCTATCAGTCTGTAATTTAAACCTTCTGGCCGACGCACGCAGGCTCACCGCAAGAACCGGGAGCACCTAGCCCTGAGGGCGGAGAGAGACGGGGGGAAGAAGGGGAGCGGCGAGGGCGACGCGGACGACCAGGACCTGTACATGTGCGACTACTGCGAGGAGACGTTCAGCCTGACGGACGAGCTGGAGAAGCACGTGGTGACGCGTCATCCGCAGTTGTCCGACCGCGCCGACCTGCAGTGCATTCACTGTCCCGAGATCTTCCTGGACGAGGCGTCGCTGCTCACGCACATCGAGACGCAGCACGCCAACCGCAAGCACAAGTACTGCCGGCCTCCCTGCCTTCCTCACTCCCTGCACATGCACAAAAAGTACATAGAGCGGCGGGGACAAAATTAAGAGACCACTGCACATTCTCTAAAATTAAGTATACTGTAAAAATCCAGCATTGCTGGTCACCAGCATAAGGTATGTTTTTCATGCAGGAACCAGCATGGAATGCTGGTTTGCTGGTACCCTTGCATCCCGTGCTGTTTGCTGGTGTATCAGCATCCCATGCTGGTTGCTGGTGTGCTGGTATACCAGCTAGACCAGCACTACACCAGCACTAACCAGTATGAACCAGCCTGGACAAGCATGGAATTCATGCTGGTTTATGCTGAATTTTTTAGCAAGGATTTATCACATTTTGATTTTATTTTTTATATATAAATAGAAAAATCTAAATCTAAATGTATGAATAGGGAAAATCTGAGAAATTGCTGCAGTGGTCTATTAATTTTCTGCCGCTGTATCTACTTAAATATGTAGGCTATGGCCTATTAAAGGCTAATATTTTTGAGGGAACAGTATTTAATAGTGTACCTGTCTGTACAGAATTGTTCTTGTCTTGAGAGTTTTTGTGTGAAAAAAATAGCTCTTTAAAGATACAAGGTTTTAGTTGCTAAATACAAGCATAGTTAGCACCTGCCACACAGAACAGTGAGCTACAGTATCTAGGTGTGCCATTCCACTATTCAACCACACAGCGTGTCAACCATATTTTGACATCAAGACGAAACTGAAAGTGTTCTGTAGGGAGAAACCCAATTTCGTTACTCATGTGCCTGCCCGTTGTGGTATAACAATAAAGTTGAATTGAACATGACACTGATTTTAGTTGTATTAACATATAAACATTACAGTTACAATAACACCTTTAATAACATTGTTATAGTGCTCGTAGTTGGGGTTTATCTCAAAACACACAAATATATGGACATCACACCTGATTATCACACCTAAATAAATGTCTCAGGCGAGTTTAAGCACCTTCTTATCCCCCATCCAGATGCCCCGTGTGTTTGGAGCAGTTCCCCTCCGTGGAGGACGTCTACTGCCACCTGGACAGCCACCGGCAGCCCGACTCGTCCAACCACAGCGCGGCCAGCCCGGACCCGGCCCTGGGCAGTGTGGCGTCCATGAGCTCCGCCACCCCGGACTCCAGCGCCAGCCTGGAGAGAGGCTCCACCCCCGACTCCACGCTGAAGCCCAGCCTGGGTGGGGAACGAGCCCGCAGGAGATGCACCGACGCCGGGGAAGACCTGGCGATAAGCTTGGGTCACCATGTTGGAGGTATGGAGCTCTTTATGCAGACTAGAACGATCCAGCGTTCCATGCAAGTCAACGGGGAGGTCCATGGATTTCACTGTAATACTTCCCATTGTTTCTCTCTGAGAACATTAATGGGTATTTTGAGTATATAACATTAAATCCCCTACGAAGTACCACAATGGTATTTTTTCAGTGAACTGTTTTGGGGGTAAATTGACGTTGTTTCAGGTCATGCATGGTTGATGTAGCTGCCTGGGCGCTGCTTACGTCAGCCTCCACAGCAATATTCTGTTGGTGACACGCCCACTTAAGAGACCAGAAGCGTTTCTAATGGGAGCTAAGGATATCGTTGATTGACAGATGGAGGAGGCAGCTCAGATGGGAAATGTACAAGATTTAAAACGACCACAGCGTGGAACGCCCACTGGCGACCAACTTTCAGCTACAAAGCTAATCTACAAAATCACGTTATACCGCATGTGTCTGGGGCTTTAGGGGGCTCACAGCTACATCGGCATTACACAGAAGAGACGCATGACAGAATGCTCTGGTGATGGTTGTGATCTACTCTATACGCAGTATTGATGGTACTGTATTATCCTGCAGGGAATTCTTTTGGCATAACAACTGTTATGTCAATTTAGATTTAGAATTTAAAATAATATAAAATATAAAACAAGGACATAAAAACCAAATTTGTCCTCATTCACATGTTTGGCTATCTAGATCTAGAAGTGAAACTAGCTCTTCCATGCTTGCAGCTCATTTCTTGCTTCTACAGTAGCCTCTCTAATGTCTGTGGCTCTGCTCGCTGTAGGTGGGGGAGGGGGCTGGGGCAAGGTGACCTACTCCTGCCCCTACTGCTCCAAGAGAGACTTCCACAGCCTGGCGGTGCTGGAGATCCACCTGAAGACCATCCACGCCGACAAGCCCCAGCAGAGCCACACCTGCCAGCTGTGTCTGGACACGCTGCCCACGCTCTACAACCTCAACGAGCACGTCCGCAAAGCCCACCGGGCCAGCGGGGGAGCCGCGGGGGCGGCCTTCCCGCTGCTGCAGTTCAGCAACGTGTCTGCGTTCCACTGCAACTACTGCCCCGACATGTTCGCGGAAATCAACTCCCTGCAGGACCACATCCGAGTGTCCCACTGCCTCCCCGGTGGGATTGTGGCCGGATCCACCACACTGGGTTGGTGTCACCTTACTACGTACTGTGGTCAAGGCCAGCCTGCCCGGCGATATCAGAAAGGCCTTGAGATGTGGTCACTGTCGATTGATTGATTGAATTGAGTTGTCCTTCTTGCTCTATGTTAGGATCAACTCTTAGGAGGCTTAAGCATTGTTGTTGTGAGCTGTGTTGGCCACTTTGGTTTGTGTTCCTATTCTTGGAGCCAGGGCTGTGCAGATGCACTAGATCATTTTTTCAGCACGCACATACATTTACATTTACATTCACGGCATTTGGCAGAAGCTTATATCCAAAGCGACTTACATGTAGTACATTTGTCAGTAGTTGGACAGGTCATATACCAGCAATTATAAGCAAACTATATTTTAAATAGAACAAATGCAGCATGATGTCATTATACCTATTACCGCATAGTCAAACATATAAAGTGCAATAGGTAATGGCCTAGCTAATAAAGTGCAAGTGTTTTTTTTTTATAAATAGTGAGATAAGAGCATGAGAAGTAAGTGCAGGACTTCATTAGGAGTGCTAAGAGGTGGCATAGCCAGCGAAATGCGAGGAGATATTTGGTGAATTTTACAAATTATTATTAAATAAAATAAAATAATTATTATAATTATAAAAACATTTGAAAAATATATTCGCTTACAATTGCATACTTTCCAACACTCCCAATATCCACAGGAGTCTCCCTATTTTAACCCTTTTTTCCGCCATGCTCCGGACTAGTATATTCTCCTGTTTTTCTCCCGATTTCTCGGCGATACAAATGAAATTGGTCTTTCTTAGTTTCTGTGTGGGATTTGTGTCGTGGAACCTGGCAACCCAATACAGAGGCAGAGGTGAGCATGGGCAAACGACCCTGTCTCTGACGTGTGTTATTCCCCCAACGCGATAACGGCAATGCTGCGCTCTGCACCACATTATTTTGCACTGCTAAACCATGGGTTTGTGCTGCGCTGCGCCAAGAAAAGCCTATCTTAAAAAAAAAAAGATCTAAATCGGCACAATGCCGTGCATCCTCCCGCTATAAATTGAAGACAAAGTAATTTTACTTTCACATAATTGTATTTACGGTTATATGGGGCGGGGGCATAGAGGGTAGTCCATTTCCACACAATCCGGAAAATCTTCCCCTTTTTCACAGCCAAATGTTGGTAGGTATGCAATTAGCTTGCAATGTACAGTAGCTCACTATTACCTTTAAGTATCAAGATGGGTAATGTTGATCCCTGCTGTCCTGACTCTTGATGGAAGCTCGTTCCGCCATTGTGACGACGTGCAGTTCGATACTGTGATGAGACTTGTTGCCAAGTCTGGTGCTCACTCTGTCTCTGTGTCGACCCCCCCCCCCCATCCATCCATCCATCACGTCAGAGGGGAACCACGCCTTCTTCTGCAACCAGTGCTCCATGGGCTTCCTGACGGAGTCCTCGCTGACTGAGCACATCCAGCAGACCCACTGCAGCTCCGCCGGAGGGGGCGGAGCCTCGTCCGGCGTGACCAAGCTGGAGTCCCCGGTCCTGCAGTCCGCCTCCCAGTCCTTCATGGAGGTGAGAGCCTGCCGTGCCTGCTCTCGTGTGCTTATGGCAGTGGACTGTACAGTGTACTGTACAGCGTCATGTGCTCACTGTATACTGCACATTGTACAGTGTTCTAAGGCCCCGTGTCCGCACGGTACTTTTTTCTGAGCACCAGCAGTCGAGAGAAAAAGCCCTGCACCCAGCGTCTTTTAATGCGCGGCCTGCTCAGAGCGCTTAAAGTTGAAAATATGTGTTAACTGTTCAGAAAGGCGCTGGTGTCATCACTGCAGCTTTTATCAGGCGACCGATCACTTGGGTCACAATGTATTTGTCACAGAGTAAAATGTTATATTTTCCAGAAATTAACTTTTTTTTATTACATTACTTAATAAAATATTGCTAATTTAAAACAAAATATGTTGAGTGGACACTAACTGTATGTGTTTGTTTATGTTTAGACCAGAAACACAAATGAAAAATCAACTGACAAATAAGCTGATTTTATTTTTAAAATGTTTATACTGCTTAAATAAAACATAAATGAAGATGGAAGAAAACCTTGAGAAAGGGCTCAAATCTTTTTGGAGCCCTTTACCAACGTCTCCTCCTCCAATTCCCAAGGAGTGTCTGCTTGCCCAGTGAGAGCTTAATATTAGGATGTGTTGTTGATTTACGTATCTGTGAAAAGAGAGAAGGGGCTTTTTAAGCCCTTTGAGACTGTATGGATCCACTTGATCCCGACCTCACTGTGTGGCACACAGCACATGCTGATGTTAAACGTCTACATTATTGTGCTTTGCGCAGGTTTACTCCTGCCCTTATTGCACAAACTCTCCCATCTTCGGCTCGCTCCTCAAGCTAACCAAGCACATAAAGGAGAACCACAAGAACATCCCGCTGGCCAACAACAAGCGGCAGGCCAAGGTGGCCGACCTCAGCCCGGCCTCCTCCGACGTGGAGATCTCCTCCCCCAAGCGCCACAGACTTGGCGGGGACTCCACGCCCGCACTGGGCTCCAACGGGGACTATCCGTGCAACCAGTGTGACCTGCGCTTCGCCAGCTTCGAGGGCTTCCAGGCCCACCTCAAGTCCCACCTGGAGATGCTGCTGAGGCGTCAGTCGTGCCCGCAGTGCAACAAGGAGGACTTTGAGACCCAGGAGGCCTTGCTGCAGCACCTGACGGTGCACTACACAACCACGTCAACCCAGTACGTGTGCGAGAGCTGCGACAAGCAGTTCTCCTCCGTGGACGACCTGCAGAAACACCTGTTGGACATGCACACCTTCGTCCTGTACCACTGCACGCTCTGCCAGGAGGTGTTTGACTCCAAGGTCTCCATACAGGTGGGTGGGACACGAATCTTTCTTTCTTTCTTTCTTTCTTTCTTTCTGTAATCACCACCATTAAACATCCTGCCAATTTACATTTATTGCATCCTGATAAGATTGCTGCCCATTATACTTCCGTTCTAGTTTAAGGCATTGGGGCTGGGGTGATGACGAGCCTATTGAATCTAAAAGCCCCACTTATTAAGTGAAACCTTTTTTTCTGTGTAGCTAAAATGACGAGTGTTCACAGATGAAACCTGTGTGAAAGGCTCCTATTGTGGCAAATTAATAAAATAGGTATAAAGATGGTAATGGTACCATGCTACGATAATTAGTTCTGGTGATGACATGCATCTACCTAAAGAAAAGAGAGGCTTGCAAGGCCTTTGATACAACGGGCTACCATGTACAGTACGAGTGAATGTGCTTGGCCTATGTGATGGCACTGAACACTGTACTGCACAGGTGCACCTTGCGGTGAAGCACAGCAACGAGAAGAAGATGTTCCGCTGCACGGCCTGTGCCTGGGACTTCAGGAAGGAGACGGATCTCCAGCTTCACGTGAAGCACAACCACCTGGGCCAGAGCTCAGGCCTGCCCGCTGCCCTCAGTGCAGGTACGTGGGGCCCAACAAACTATATAGACATTTAATGGGTGTGTGGGTGAGGTGGGAGAGTGTATCAGTGCAAAAATATATACAGAATATATAGAAAATAACATACAGCCGTGGAAAGAATTAAGAGACCACTGCAAGTTTTTTTAACATGTAATAGTATAAATATACTGTTAATGTATAAAATGTAACATGGATAGAAATACATAATAACAATAGAAAACTTCTATATATATATAAATATAAAAATATATATTTACATCTAAATAAAAGAAAAAAATGTATTTCTGATATTTGGATATTGTGGGATGTATAACATGGACATTTCCACATCTAATTACAAATGCTGATCTTGGTGACAAGGTTGTACTAGAACTAATATTTAGAATGGTTAAAGAATACTGAAGTTGTTCTCATACAGACACTATAACTCTTTAATTAAATGTGATTCTTGTCATTTTATATACTGCAAGTCATCCTCAGGGTGCGTTACCACTAGACCTAATGCACACAAACTGAATCACATAGTGAATTCACGTAGTTTGAATCACGTAATTTGCATTAGAAGTTATCTACTTGGCAGGAGGGATGTGCAAAAAAATTGATACAGCAATATTGTATTGCATTATTTGTTTTTTCACGATACTACTATCGATATTCAAGCCTCTATTATCAATGTAAAAATGTAATCTACAGATTGCAATATTTATCACAGTCTTGCCAATTTAGTCTATGGAAAAAATCTTCTATAATATCAGTTAAATAATAAATATAAATAGTAACTGACTATATATTTTTAAATGATATGATTACTTCTAGAACTATAATGCATGAACCAATCAGCTGTTCTCTTATTAAGCTTTCATTAACGTTTGCTTTGGATGACAGTTCAAAGAACAATGTTTAGATGTGGAGCAATCTAACAGTAATGGAACATTACCAGATTACGTAATTTAAGTAATCTAATAATTACTTAATTACTGATCATTTTATTCTGGTAACTACTAACTAGTTACCAGAACTAGAATTAGTAACTGTAATGGATTACATTTAAAAAGTATTGTGAGGTTTGTGCCAACACCCAGCCCTATTTACCAGGTGGTTTTACCGCAGGACTGAAGCCCAGGAAGTGCATCTTCTGCGGGGAGACGTTCGGCACGGAGGTGGAGCTCCAGTGCCACATCACCACCCACAGCAAGAAGTTCAACTGCCGCTTCTGCGGCAAGGCCTTCCACGCCCTGGCCCTGCTGGAGCGCCACCTGCGGGATAAGCACTGCGTCTACGACGGAACGGGGAACGCCACTGGGAACGGCGGCTCTGGTGCAGTCGTCAGCGGCGGCAGCCAGAACGGGACGCCCAACGGCATCGCGTCGTCCTCCAAGCGGGGGGCCGGGGGAGGAGGGGCAAACGGTGGCGCCGGGGGAGGAGGGGCAGGGGAGAGGCAGACGGTGGCGGCGGCCGAGCAAGCGGACCTCCAGAACATGCTGCTGAAGAACGCGGCGGCCGGGGGAGACGCGGCCAACAGTCACGAGGCCAGCGGCGGCGAGGAGGAGCTGGACCACGCCGAGCCCATGTACGCCTGCGACATCTGCGGCGCCGCCTACACCATGGAGTCCCTGCTGCAGAACCACCGCCTGCGGGACCACAACATCCGCCCGGGCGAAGACGACGCCGGTAAAACAAACGGCCACCGGATGGCGCTGTGCGACGCAAGCGTCACACGATGCATTTGTTGTGATGTTTGAAACGTGTAGTAAAGATGAATTGACGAAGCAGCTCAAAAGGTTGCAGAGATTCAAAGCGTTTATATGTATTTGCGCACAAATAATCTAATTGTGTTGTAGACTTTGGTGTTGGTGCTTGACAGACATCTATTTCTGACATCTCTTGACGTGCATTAAATGCCTCTAGTGGGCGTTGGCCTTTAGGCTTGTATTGGCTTAATATTTCATATAGTCACATAGTAGTGAGAATTCTTTGCCTTTTTTTTTATTAAATTTTTTAATATATATTTATTTAGTTAGTAATTACAGTATTATACATAAATAGTAGTAGTTCAAAAGCATCCTAGCATATCTACTGCTAAAGTAGCTTTGAGTAAATAATCAAGCTAATGTATATTTAATGGAGGGTGAAGAAAAAAGGTGTATATTATTTATTTTGATCTTGTACACTAAGGTGCAGAGATTCTGAGAATTATTACAATTTATTTAATGAGATGAGAATAGTCAGAACTGACGGTGGTGATGATGATGATGTTTGATCAACCAGGATCTCGAAAGAAGAAGGCAGACTTCATCAAGGGGAACCACAAGTGCAACGTGTGTTCCAGAACGTTCTTCTCAGAGAGCGGGCTCCGCGAGCACGCACAGACGCACCGGGGACCGGCCAAACACTACATGTGCCCGATCTGTGGCGAGCGCTTCCCGTCTCTACTCACACTCACCGAACACAAGGTGCTTTGAACGTCCACTGCTAGGAAATGGCTTTGTGTGTGTGTCGTTTTGCTAACTTAAGGTAACCGCAGCTAACCTAACGTAACATTTACCTTTACCTAACGTGACCTACGGTAAACTAATCTAAGATAACCTCAGCTAACCTAACGTAACATTTACCTAAAGTAACATTTACCTAACGTAGTTACGGTAAGATAACCTAAGATAACCTTAGCTAACCTAACGTAACATTTACCTAACGTAACATTTACCTAACGTAGTTACGGTAAGATAACCTAACATAACCTTAGCTAACCTAACGTAACATTTACCTAACGTAACCTACGGTAAGATAACCTAAGCTAACCTCAGCTAACCTAACGTAACATTTACCTTTACCTAACGTAACCTACGGTAAACTAACCTAAGATAACCTCAGCTAACCTAACGTAACATTTACCTAACGTAACATTTACCTAATGTAAACTACGGTAAGCTAACCTAAGATAACCTAACGTAACATTTACCTAACATATCCTACGGTAAGCTAACCCTCGCCCCTGCGTCCCCAGGTCACCCACAGCAAGAGCCTGGACACGGGGACGTGTCGCATCTGCAAGATGCCACTACAGAGCGAGGAGGAGTTCATCGAGCACTGCCAGATGCACCCGGACCTCCGCAACTCCCTGACGGGCTTCCGGTGCGTGGTGTGCATGCAGACGGTCACCTCCACGCTGGAGCTCAAGATCCACGGCACCTTCCACATGCAGAAGCTCTCCACGGGCTCCGTGATGGGCGGAGGTGGAGGAGGGGGAGGGGGGGGAGGGGGCAACGGGTCGGTGTCCTCGTCGCCCAACGGACAGCTGCAGCTGCAGCAGCAGCAGCTGCAGCTGTACAAGTGCGCCCTGTGTCTGAAGGAGTTCAAGAACAAGGGGGACCTGGTGAAGGTGGACGTCAACGGGCTGCCCTACGGACTCTGTGCCGGCTGCATGAGCAGGTAGGCGGCGCTCACATGCTCTCTCTGTCTCTTTCTCTCTCCCTCTTTTTTATCTCTCTTTTTCTCTCTTTTGGTCTGTCTCTCTCTCTGTCTGTCTCTCTGTCTGTCTGTCTGTCTCTCTCTCTTTTGGTATCTGTCTCTCTGTCTCTCTCTCTGTCTGTCTCTCTCTCTTTTTCTCTCTTTTTCTCTTTTTGGTCTGTCTCTCTCTCTTTTGGTATCTGTCTCTCTGTCTCTCTCTCTGTCTGTCTCTCTCTCTTTTGGTATCTGTCTC
>JAODUE010000021.1:3885304-3895783 GCA_027564755.1 Amblyopsis hoosieri | reverse complement strand
CCTGATTAAGCTGTAGAAAATGTTCTGCCATCCATGACTTAATGTTTAAAAGACAGTTAAAAAGGGCATCTATTGGTCCTAGGTCATCGGGGGACACGGCAATGTAGAGCTGTATGTCATCAGCATAACTATGATAATTGATGCCGTGACTCCTGATGATATCCCCAAGTGGCAGCATGTACAAATTAAAAAGGGTAGGGCCTAAAATTTAGCCTACTTTGAGGTACAGTTTCAGTGCGTTTAACACCATGACAAACCGACTGTTAAGCTCCTCTTTCATCCCGACGTAGGTTTGTTCAAGCACATCTCCGTCTATGGTTAACAACTTCAACGCTGTGCGTTTAATGTGTTTTCAAAAGGCAACGACGCATGCAAGCAAGGTGGTTTGACAGAGGCGGCAGGAAAGAACGGCTGTCAAAATGCTCTTGTAAAAAGATTAGTTTCCTAAATGGCAGGAATTTCACAGTAACGGCTGGCCCTTAAATCTGAGTCTTGACACACTAAATAATTGAATGGCTGCAGCTAATCTCAAGCGATTTGTTTCAATGTGGAACGGCAATAATACAGAATCTAATACTGGCAGAAAAGTCAGTTTAACGTCTGACATTCTGCTACTAGACGTCACAGAAAGTGCACCAGCGGCCATGTAAAACCTAGAACGAGTGCATCGCTAAGCAACGCATGGTGTGCGGGTGAATCGTACGTCATCATCGAGGTCGTCCCCGCGCAGCATGTAGCCCTCGTCGAAGCTCTGCCCTCCCTGCTCGGCGTAGAACGAGGAGCGGTCCAGCAGCACGCCGCACTCCTGTCCCGTGGTCACCTCGCTGCAGAAGGCGCGCTCCCGCCGCAGCGCCAGCACGGTGGCAGTGCCCTGCTCAAAGGCTGGGGCAGAGAGGGAGAGAGAGAGAGAGATTAGGACAGGCATCTCAAACTCAAGGCCTGCTGTATAATTATGTCTGTCTGTAATTACATTCTGACATCACTTTGACAGTGTTTGGCCCTCGACATTGTCCCAGCATTTTATTTAAGCCCTCTCTCTGAGTTTGACATCCCGGCTGCTTCAGGACAATACAAGATAAAGCCCCAATATTACTGTTGTGGGAGAATGAAGCCTAGCAGCTTCTCAAACACACACACTAGAAGCACTTAATGTAGTAGCCTGCCAGGGGAGGGGGGAATGCAAATGTCATAATCATCTGTATTGTTTAGAGACAACATGTGATATATACATCCATGCATGTTGTTACAAATGTTCTAGCTTAATCTTCTCTCGGTTACATCTGCTTTGGCAATTCAAGAATCTGTGCACTTGCCACGTAATTAAAACATAATATGAATTGAAGTGAGATGTTCACAAAGCACAAACAGTCTGAAGGCAGTTAACAAGTGTAAAAGACAAGCGATGGAAGTTGGTATTAAGCAGGGTTGTCAAGCCGTGCTTGAGATGCCAGCGGTGCGGCCCAACAGAGCACACCAAGACACAGCTGTTACGCGTGTAGCGTCAAGAGCCATCTGTGTGACAATGTCATTCACCATAATTGCCGCTGTCGTCCGAGCTGTATTTGTATTTCGGGCTGTCGTCGGTGGCAGGGATGTTCTTGTTCCTGAGCTCCTCAATGGCGTAGATGTCTAACATAATGTGGTCCTCGCCCCCCGAGCCTTTACCCTGGGACTTCAACTGATAAAGGAAACACACACACGAACGTGTCACACGTTAAGACTGTAGTGTGTGTGTGATGACATGTCCTCACTGAACGATTTGTGTATTAACAAGCCGAGCTGCCTTTAAAAACGGAGGCGGTTTTACCATCTCTAATCAACAATGGAAATTCTAATTCTGTCATCTATGTCGTATTCCAGTGGGGATTAATAACAAAAGCTCTTAACACGTAATGAATGAGGCCTAGATTCCTCCTTGCGTGAGTCTGCTTGTTACGTTAAACACAGATGCGTTCCAACAGCAGGTACATATGCCGGTGATTCTGACTTACAGTGCAGTCCACTGGAGCCTGCTGCTGACACAAGAGAAAAGTCTTACCCAGTAGGCGTCTACCTGGGACGGCAAGGTCAACGTCTTACCATAAATCAATGGCGGGAGCAAATTATAAGTCCTTCCAGCTGCCGGCAGAATGTGTTGCTCACCCTTAAATGGGAAGGGATACACGTCTTCCTATTCCTCGCATACCGTCCGCTCTCCCGTCCACAGCTATCCCCCCCCAACTACTGCACGCTAATACACTTTTTACTTCTACACAGTCCTGGCTCTGTAAATAGGAACATAAACAAAGTGGTGCACGCCCGCACACAACGACAACACCGCTTGGATTCGCAAGTGCGTTTCAATGTGTGTGGGGGGGGGTGGAGCTTCTGAGCAAGTTGGTTTTGATTTGAGCTCAAAGTTAGCAAGCGTTCTCGAAAATGTATAACCCTGCCTTTAACCTTGGTGGCAGCCGTGTGAGCAAGCATCTACCCCCCACCCACCTGTGCAGCCTTCTTCTCCTCCTCGAAGGCGGCCATGTCGACCCCCATGCCTCGCTCCTCTGCGATGAGGGCAGTCAGATCAAGTGGGAATCCATAAGTGTCATACAGAAGCCATGCTGTGTCACCTAGAGAGAGAGAGAGAAACAAAAAGAGGGTTGGAAAACAACAGGCTATTTGAAATAACAAACGTAGCACGAGAGAAAGAGAGAAAGAGAGCAATATTTAGACAGAAAGCAACAGGCTATTTGAAATAAGAGGAGAGAGAGAGAGAGAGAGAGAGAGAGAGAGAGAGAGAGTGTGAGAGAGAGACTAATAGACATAAGTGGGAAGGCAGCAGGAGACAATTAGAGGGAGACTAACCGGGAATGGTTTTGCTGTCCCCCAAGCTCTGAATCTTCCTGTCAAGGATACGTCGCCCCCTGCTGAGAGTTTTAAGAAACTGCTCCTCCTCTTCATTGATGATATCCTTCACCATGTCCGGGTCCTTCTTCAGCTCCGGGAAGGCATCTCCCTAGGGGGGAGGAGAGGGCCAGCTGCATTGTTACTGGCGTGTCATCATCACAGTCAGTGTTTTGACTGTGTCCAGATGGTGGGCGGGGGAAGAAGGGAAACATAGAAGCTCACCAGAGAATCCACAACCACGTCCACCAGAGAGGCGAAGAAGCCCTTCTGAGCACCCAGCTTCTCGTGGGAATAACGAACAGCTCGACGCAGGATTCTTCGTAACACATAGCTACGCACACAGACAGCCTAATGTATTTATACAGTATGAAGAATGTGTATATCCACAATACGGTCACAACTATTTCCTCATTTAAAAAGTACATTTAAATAACATTTCAGCATTACTCTTTTAGAAGATCAAAAATAGTTAAAACCCACCTCTACCTCATAGCATTCCAACTACGTTCACTATTTACAATCATCTTTCTATTTCTATATCTAAAAAAAATAAATATATATTATTTTTCTCCATTATGTTATGAATGGTTGCATAAAAACAGGCTCGGTCATTCTCGAGAAAGACTGAGCTCAAATCAAAACTGTATTGCTCCGTGGTGCCGTATCACACATCGAAATGCATTGTGAAGCAAAGAGTATTACTACGGCTTTGTTGATAAGAGCGATGTTCGCCACTTTGTTTATGTTCTTATTTACGGAGCCAAGTATTGGCCAAGTATTGCATTATTTTTTTCAACACGTGCAGAGAATGGTAAGATAGCGAAATGAAAGGAGATATTTGTTGAATTTGACAAAAAGTCTATTAACTTACATTTAGCATGCAATATCTGACTATACCTTTAATGGCATGTTGATATGCAATGTTATGATGGTTCATAACTAAGTTAGATCAGCTAACAGAATGTGTTTGCTTGTGATGACTGGTGTTTGACATTAATTCAGCTACTGACAAAAATAACTTAACTTAATAAATGTATTCAATATTTCCTAACCAGGATTCAGGCAAAAAAAAAAAAGAAAAAGAAACATTGACCCAGAGCCATGGAAATGGCGTTGACAGAAGTCTGACATTTTCAACAGTCACATGGTTCATGGAGAGGCTAAACCTATGGCGAAATAGTTAATATACAGATATATAACTTCATTTTTGGTAATTAGTAGTCAATAAATGCACGATTTTCATTTTATATAGTATTTATAGTGTCATTTTAGTATTTAGGCTAACTTCCGGGAACTATTTTGAGGCTCAGTTGCTGTGGAAAAAACGATCCATTGGAGTGAGCGGAGATTACACAACTCTCTCTTTACATGGCTCTGCATTGACCCATCTATAGTATGACCTCCCGGGTAGACATTAAAAAAAGAATAAATAGCACTAATGGCCTCTAATTCGCATTATCTCACCCCCTTCCTGTGTTATCCGGCCTGCCTCCGTCCGACAAAGCGATGGTGATGGTGCGAGCGTGGTCAGCCAGGACACGGTAGGCCATGTCAACACCGTCACTGTCCTCCGCTCCCACTTTACCCATGTAGGGTCTGGCGCCGGTACCCTGGAACACACACGGGACTACTAATTGACCAGCCAAGGCCCCGCCCATTTCCCCCTGTCCTCCAGTAACAGGAGTGCCTCAGGTATTCCACTTGTATTTATATCCACAGGTGCTCTCGTCAGGGCACTTTGGGGTTCTGCTCTGGGGTTCTTTTTCAGTAGAAAAAAGTTCAACATCCTAGAAGAAATCACCCTACATCATCCACTTTTTTGACAGTTGACCAATCACAAGCGGCGTAGTGAGACATGGTGTTTCCCATAACAACTGTTTTAGCAGGTTTTTTTTCTCGTCTCATTTTTTTCTCATTCATTGACGTAGTCACCACAAACTATGCTTCTAACGACGAGTTCAAACAACACAACAATAGTGTTACAAACGTTTGTTGGAACTATGGTTTTGGGAAACACCTGCGTCCCATATTCACCAAGTGAATATGGAAATATGGTGTGGTCAAACTCCATTGGGGAAGTGTTCACTTCACAGTCATGTGCTCTTAACTTCTTACTACATTTTACTTTACAAAACTATTGGACAGCACTGAACCAATCGGTGTTGCTACAATTGTTTTGTTCGCCTGATCTAGCGCTACAACCATTTGGAAACATGCTTGATTTCAACATCATTTCACTAACCCACACTGATTGGGGGTGGCTGTGCGAAACGCTAATGCAAACAGGGTTTCCAGACTGTAATCGCAGAGATAAGAAATTGATCTGAGAGCAATAGTTGGGCGGAGCCAGGCTACGACCAGGCTAAGCATGAACAACACACATGGGAAATCAGGACTGCCGGTGATCAGTCTTGTCCATAGCGGCTTTTGAAAGCTTAGCAGCAGTAAAAGTCTACAACGTGTACCCAATACCAGGAGTTACAACTCTCCAAAGGTTTGATGGAGGAGGCGTTAAATAAAGCAGATTAATAGTTACGGCACCACAAATGACAGTGCCATTATCTGCCCTGCCAATGGCCTTGTGATGTCAATCCAGCAACACTGCAACAAACACTGCATCCAACAGGCCAACACCCACTGGCTGCATCTGACGCAAAAGGTTTCTGTTTCTTCAGCGTCAACACCATAAGGATGCATTGAAAAACTGCTTTGAGTTTTGAGCTCCTTCGCCAATATGTCATTACGTTTAGAACGTCAAAAAAAAGTGTTCCTTCACCACCAGGGGGGCATTGGCCTCAAGGTACGTTTAAACTCCCTTTACCTTCTGAATGGCGTCAAAGTAGGGGATGAACAGGTCGGTGTCGTAGTTGGACATCTTGTTCTGCAGGACCGACACCAGCCTCTCCAGCCCCATGCCTGTATCGATGCTCTTCTTGGGCAGAGGTTTCAACACTGTCTCTGACTCTCTGAAACAGGATGGAGATGGGTAAGCAATCACTAAGGCCCAAGTGTGTGCGTGGAGGCCTGGCTGTGTAGTACAGACGTGTGCTAAAATGAGTGTGGTTGTATGCTAAAAAATACATTAACTCCAAAAGAGAGGAAAAATGCTTGTTACCAGATGTTAAACTAATTTCCATCTGTTCTAGAACGTTTACCTAAGTGTTTATTATTTGCAGATATGCCACACAATAGCATTGCTATGACAGTTTTCCACAAATTAGAAATCACAATACATGGCCTTGCTTACAGCATCGCAATATATCAATTGTGATACGTATTGTATCACCAGATTCTTGCCAATACACAGCCCTACCATGTACTGTAGGCGGTTATATAACTTGGAGTCAAAAGCCAAATTATGCACAGGCATCAGGCATGAAAACTACATGTGCAAATAGCCTTCCAAAAAAGGTGAGGTTTAAAAACACAAACGTTCCTAAATATTCTACACACTTTGCCTTCAATAAAGTGCACCTACACAAATGCTGTTCTCTGGGAGCGGTTCCAGCTGTGTTAGGCAACAACAATGTTTTTCTGTTATGGGATCAGTGGATGCAACAAAGAGAGCGTGTGTCCACCTTCCTTCAATTAGCCAAGCCTTTATTTTTGTGTGTGTATATATACACACACACACAGACACAAACAAACCCTCCGTGACGTCACCCATAGCTTTCTATCTTTCAAGAACGTATTTGAGCAACGTGCTGTGCTGGCTCTGGCCGTCACCATCTTTGCAGTACCTCACTCAGCCTGTAGCGCCCCCCTATTCATTATCAGGGGAAAAATGCATGGCTAATCTATTTTTAACTGATGAGTTATTCATGTATGTATGAGTTATAAAACCCCCGTACAGTTGTCATGAACAGGGAGACTAGCTATAGAGACAAAAACTGTATTTTGAACCAGGCTGTAAACCTGTCTATTTTGGCTGTAAAGTCATATATTTTAACATTGTAGTCTATGGGGATAGACTCCATTTTGCAGCCAGTCTCAAGCGGCAATTCGATGAACTGTAGGGTTCGGCACTTCCCCGTTTCTCATCACCAGAAGTTCCCGCTTGAGCCTAAATCATACCACCACAATGAATTAACCTTATTAACACGGCAGCCATCTTCCTCTGAAGACGGCTCAGGGTGGGAAATCGCCAGCGTAACCCTCGAACGTCAGCTTGTTTTCGCTACCATCACCTGTGATCAGAGTTCCATTACCCACCCTGAGCGTGACGTCAGAGGAAGATGGCTGCCGTGTGAATAAGGTCAATTAACTGGGCGTGTCACTGTAGTCTAGGTGCGTCTGCACTCGCAACGCTAACCGGCTGAACCGGTAAGCTAGCATGCGTCAGGCCACTAGCAACAACATCCTGAGAAGAGGCGGGGCGTCACCTGTTGAACTGGATGAACACCAGGTTCCAGACCTCTAGCACATTGGGGTCATCCATGTTGACCAGGTGGGCGGCGTCCCGGCCCCCGATGCGGTCGAAGTGGATCTCGCTGCAGGGTCCACAGGGACCCGTGTCGCCCATCTCCCAGAAGTTGTCCTTCATGCTGCCTGGCAGGATGCGAGCCTCGGCTACCCTGAGAGAGAGAGAGAGAGAGAGAGAGAGAGAGAGAGAGAGAGAGAGGCATAGATAAAAAGATAGATGACGGATTTGTTGCAGCAAGATGTAGAGAACTTAGATGCATGCAAACAAAGCCGCGGCCCAGGGGTCTCTCTGCTCTCAGCCCACCCAGGGGTCTCTCTGCTTCTCTGCTCTCACCCCACCCAGGGTAACCTAGCCCAGGGGTCTCTGTTCTCACCCCACTCAGGGAAACACAGCCCTGGGGTCTCACCCCAAGTCGATCCAGATCTGTCTGCATTCCAGGTCGGCCTCAAGGCCGGCCTCCTCGTGGCCACCAAAGTAAGTGACATAGAGCCGCTCGATGGGGATGCCAAACTCCTCGGTCAGCAGCTCCATGGCCATCTTGCAGGCCAGATGCTGCAGCGGGGAGGAGAGGGGTACGGAAGGGAACACGGGAGGGGGGGGGGGCAGTGTCCAGACAAGGACGGGATGGGAGAAGAGGAGGAGATACAGTTTTAACTCGGGTTGGTTTTTGTCTGAAGGAAGATGCTGAATTGACAGACCTATCAGCCAAACTGTTAAATGACCATTCTGTAACAACATTGGCGTTTACCAGGTCAACACACTCCCCTAAATAGGCATGCCCTAAACGTACTTGTGGTCATCATCCCATAACAAGCCTCGTCTCCAACAAGCACAGGTGTGCATGTGAACACTAGTAATGGGACGATATAATCGTTTTATGGCTAAAAAAAATACTGACGATAATCGTATCGTGGTGAATGTCCGTAATCGTGATAATCATGAATATCCTCACAAGATTTGAAAAAAGCTGGCTAGCTAACTTGTACAGTTCAACTGTATTAATTTACCAATGTATTTATTAGCCTGCATCTTTCTAGTCAATCACCACCACGGCTAAAGGCTCGGCTTGCCCATTGTGTCCCCCACATAAATAAATATATCTTATTTGTTGAAGTACTTGTTTCAAAACATAAACAATCGCACAAAAAAAAGATAGTACATATATCATGATAATACAAATTATTGTTTCTTAACAAATTTAAAGATAAAGTGATTCCATATGTTTAAGTGACATTTTAGCCAGTTTAAAAAATAATATAAGAAATAATCGCGCTAATATCGTCCATCGCAATTATTTTGGTCAGGATAATCGTGATATTCATTTTTCATATTGTCCCGTGCCTAGTGAACACACACACACACACACACACACACACACGCACACACACACACACGCACACACACACACACGCACACGCACACGCACACGCACACGCACACGCCACCTTAAAGTAGTCGCCAAAGGACCAGGAGCCCAGCATCTCAAAGAAGGTGTGGTGGTAGACGTCCTTGCCGACGTCGTCCAGGTCGTTGTGCTTGCCCCCGGCGCGGATGCACTTCTGGGTGTTGGCAGCGCGCCGTAGCCTGGCCATGGGGTGGGAGGGGTCGATGGTGTTGAGGAAGATGGGTTTGAACTGCAACAGGAGGAGGGGGAAGGAGAGTCGAAATGGTTAGCATTATTTCAGATGTCATGGTTTTTGAAATTAGAGTTTGCAATAAAGTTTTATTATTACAATGTTGGCTCGGCGTGCCTCTCGCCAGCATTTTTTTGCAGTACTGGTCTCGTCCACTGACACGATAAAAGATTTGTCGAACGCTGTGTTCAATGCGAACGCAGCGTTAAGATGGTGTGCGCTTTTGACAATTGGAGAATGAGAATTTATGTCAACGGACAGAAAAAGCCACAGTGTTGTTAAAACACAGCAAACGTCAGTGTGTGGAATTAATATTAAGTTAAGCAAGGGGGTGGGGGACACAGACACACCCAAATTAATTTTGTTTAAAGTAGTCTATATGGGACAGGAACCCTGTAGTATGCACGTGGACATGTGTAATAAAGGGACATTATTCATGAGGTATGTTTTTTTTTATACCTGGTTCATGCCGGCATTGGCGAAGAGCAGTGTGGGGTCGTCCAGTGGAACGGTGGCTGAGGAGTGGACATACTGGTGCTCATACCGACGGAAGAAATCAATGAACTTCTCACGGATCTGAGCTGCACTCAGTGTGGAGTCCATTCTTGTTCTGTTCTATATGCAGACACACACACGCACGCACGCGCATACACACACGCACACACAAGAACAAGAAATAAGCGAGTTGTCATCAACGTGATGCAACAATGCCATTACCAGTACACCAAAAGCATGCAATTGAAAAACATTAAAACAAAGCAAATTAGTTAACATCTATTAGCAGTTGTGCCCAATAATATCACAGAAAACCACAAAGACATACTACAGAATGTGTAGCCTATTTGATGCTCTAGCCAATACATTGATCGATTGCTGATGTATTACTGCTGTGTGACTACTGCCATTTAAATCTGCCATGTCTAATGTTTTTTCATTGCGGTAGAGAAAGCCAGTGTGAAGAGTATAATCACTTATAAAACGTAATAGCCCATGTCCTCTATAAATCAGACAAAGGTCAGAGAGGTTGCTAAAGTGTGTAATAAACTGAAATATTTTTATTTATTTTAAACCCTGTTGAGCTAGAGCTTGACAATTAATTAATCAGTGATATATTTACTTGCATACCTACTACAACTACTGTATACTGTCAGAAAATAAGAGGTAAAAAAGCCTGTTAATACCTCCTCCGGACTTGTTTGCCTGTAAAAGCTGTGGAGCTGTTTAAAAAATATATAACAGTTGTGAATACAGCTGATATAGGAAGTATGCTCAGGGGACTGGAAGCAACCGTAAACAGTCCCAGTCCCGTTCCTGACTACGTAATCATTTCTTTAGCAACCGGGTGAAGATCATGTGATATTATTGGTCATATTAAATTTTTATGATGGGTTGTTATATGGGACAAAAACGCAGTTAATAGACTGTCACACAGCCAAAATGTAAGGTGTAAGGTAATGTGTGTATGTGTGTGTGTATATACAGTATCTCACAAAAGTGAGTACACCCCTCACATATTTGCAAATATGTGAGCATATCTTT
>JAODUE010000021.1:3865139-3877262 GCA_027564755.1 Amblyopsis hoosieri | reverse complement strand
AGACGACACCACAGAAGCACTAAATAACCCAATCCACGACACACCTCCCAGAACCTCCAATACTGAATCCTCGACCAAGAATTTGATCCCATGAGGAAGGAGAGTTTTTTTATTTTTTTTATTTTTTGGGTAAAGGAAGATACCCATGAGTGTGTGGGCGCCTGCATTCCCTCGAGAAGTGATGTCATTTTTTGTCCTTCTATTTAGTCTATTTTCAATTCACAGTATAGAGGCCTAGTTCTCATGTTGCATAACAAAATTATGGTTTTATTTTGGTGTGATAGGAACCCAGGTGAGGTCTAGGTAGAAATGTGTAATTTGGATGATGCACATAGATAGTGAATATACTTAAAAAAGAATAAACATATATCTTATTCTGTCCAACACAAATTAAATGAGCAGTAAAGTCATTGAGAAAAATAATCAAAGTACAGTAGATATGTGTTTACAGAGTGAAGGAGCCAGTATGCTTGTGTGTAATTGTCAATGAGGGGAGAGCCATTGAATTCAGGATCTCTGTTAATAAAGAAACACTCCACTTCACAGGAGGCGGCTGACTGACAATAAGATAAGCAAGGGCAACGAGGTACGGTGACCCTGAAATGTCACGGTGTAGTTTTACACAGCTGCCACAGCAGTAGTTTAGTATGCAAGCTATCCCAAGCCGGCATCATGGATATTCAAACAAGGGCGTATTGATTTCTGGTTTGGTCGAAATGAGCAATTCAGCAGAACATTTCTTTGACCTTATCCGTTCAGCATTCTCATTCTCTCTCTCTCTCTCTCTCTCTCTCTCTCTCTCTCTCTGGTTTCATTATAGCCAGTACCCTCCAGCCTGCAAGGGTGACATTTATCCAAATTAGTCAATGATTCTTTATTGAGTCTGTCTGTTTATTTTCTATATTTCACAGAGAAAACGTATATGTTTACATGCTGTAATAGGCATGATCTATAAATATAACAGGCCTGTAAATTATATAAATTATAATATAAATCATATAAGTGTGAGGTCTAGTGGAATACAAGATCACAAAATAAATGTAACCTCTTATCTTTGTGAACAGCCTACTTCTCAAGTAGGCTGTATCCCTTAGTCCACTATCACAACCATATTTGTTTTCTTAACCTTTTCTTAAACTATAGTCTTCTAAACTATATACTATTTTTAATATGGTCTGCCAATATCTGAGCTACTAATAGTAAAATATATGGGGAGGTGGGGCATCCTTGTCTAATACCTCTAGAC
The DNA here is from genome assembly GCA_027564755.1 of Amblyopsis hoosieri. Classification (NCBI taxonomy): domain Eukaryota; kingdom Metazoa; phylum Chordata; class Actinopteri; order Percopsiformes; family Amblyopsidae; genus Amblyopsis; species Amblyopsis hoosieri. The sequence goes on along the minus strand of JAODUE010000021.1, from coordinate 3,876,016 downwards.
ACTTTGAATCTAGGGGATGTGCTACCCTTCAAATTAATAGAGCTATTACTATTCATATATAGGGTTTTATTTACTGTAGAAAAGTATTTTCCAAATCCAAATTTTTTTAAAGTTTGTAAAATGAACTGATGCTCCACTGTGTCAAAAGCCTTATAAAAGTCTAAAAACAGAATAAGACCATTAAAACCATGCTCTCTTCAGTTTGAGGATTGTGGTGCGAAAGCATCATGACACTACGCGACACAGGGTTTGTAGTCTTACTAATTACATATTTTCACAGTCAAATGCACGACAAACTGACACTTTCTTGACTCCTTTCCTTTAAATAGTCAAACATTATATGTGTGCTTCGTCTTACAAAGCAAACGGGATCTAAAAATAATTTTATTTCCGCCGTTGACTACCATACATATTTTTTCCAAACTAAGGTCCCATATCGCAGAAGAGGAGACTCCCCCCGTTTCGCTTCACAGCCATTCAGTTTCTTTCAATGTACGGCTGCCCAGATGAACTTGTGACAACAATTCCTCTGGCATGTCAGGTTACCTGAACACGCCAGCAGAACCAGAAGAGACGAATACTACCGCCCCCTTCTGGCACACTCAACAGCACATATACAACACAAAAAGATTTTCAGTGTGTGTTGTTTTCTATTGTTCCTACGAATGCATTAGATTTAGCATTATTGCCCACACACACATGATCGACATACCATTCATTATCTACGATCATATGTGTATGTGTATGTGTGTGTATGTGTTATCATGAATTCTGTTCTACTGCTGTACTTCTACTGGCCATATATGGTATTATTTACTATTACTATTACTATTACTGTTTTGATATGTTTAATCATCTGGTACAATAATGATTCTCTGGGAATTTGTTATTTTTACTCTTTTTCTTGTTGATTAAATGAACATTTCACCCTTTTATGGATCAGCCATTATCTATTCCTTTCTGACTTTCCCATTGGAGATTTACATGTTATTTCTCAACTGACAATAGCTCCTTAATATGTTGCATGTTAGTCTAATTATGTTGAAAATTGGGACAATGAATTTGTCCTGTTATTATCTGTGAAACATCTTCATCAATGACTAACTGGTCTTCTGGGGAAAGTTTTACTTCAAACTTACTCATATCTTTTGATCGGTATGTTGAGATTTTTAGGTATCCACAAATTAGAGCCTAGAGATTTGAAACGCAAAGTTAAAGACAGAAGCCTCATGTAATGACAAAAAGACAAGTAATGCTTGTATGACAAATGTATTAAACCCACATACACTAACTACTTCACTATAGCAAGAAACTAAATAAATGCATAAGATGTAATATTTGGGGAAAAACCTTCCGATAACACAGTTTGTAATAGTGAAACATCATCTAAAACACAAGGTAAAGGAAACTCGTAGTTGCTGTTTGTGGAAACTGGATCTGAAGAGACAAATGCACAATCACATTGGGTAAAAGAATCCCTTCAATTGTAAAGATTTTTAATCTAATTACAATCTAAACAAACATTTGGTAATGCATACTTTGGAAAGAAATGATGCTGTACTCGTGGAATTTGATCTTGCCGTAAAAGACAAAGTCATCGAAACATGGGTTACAGCTTCAGTTGCACATAACAAATCTTTCCTCAGAAAGATGAGCTGATGAGATGTCATGATCTGTCATAAAGTTGTTTTACTCAGTTTGTGATAATAAAAAATAAAGGTACTCGTACTCCATAGAAGTGTGAGTCATCATACAGTATGCATAAAATGTGAGCATTAAGTCGTAAAGATAAAAAAAAAGTGTCATCGTTTTTCATTTTTCGTATCTGAAGTGAAAAGACCTAAACCTTAATTTAAAAAATTTAACTGACGTCAGAATTGAATTAAAAGGTATTGTTATACATGTAGGTCATGTAGGTAAGTCACACAAAATAAATGTCTAGTCAGCAATTGTAAAATAAGATAATACCTTCTTTTTTTTTGTGTAAAAATGTACACAGCCTGCCTGTTTTGTGTGCGTGCTGAAAAACAATCTTTCAGAATGCCTGACTTGAGATTAAAAAGTAGCTCCACCCTACAGCCATGTAAAGAGATAGTCGCGCCATCTCCATTCACTCCAATGGGCCGTTTCACAGCAATGGCAGATCGTAGAGCCTCAAAATAGTTCCCGGATGTTAGCCTAAATACTTAAAGTACCCTATATATTCTATTTTAAATGTAAATCTGTGGATTTATTGACTACTAATTGCCAAAAAAGTTATATCTGCACATATTTATTCAAACTGCCCACCGAGAGCTTCTGGGAACTATTTTGCTCTGGTTTTACCTCTCCATGAACCGTGTGACCGACAATTTCGAACTTCCTTTGGCATAACTCTGTTATTGCCATGGCTCTGCTCCACCCTAAAATTAGTTGTTTTAACTGTCAACTAAAGAATATGACTGAACTGATTAGACACATGCTGTTAATACTGACAAATGTCTGAGTTGAAAATTATTCTAAATGCCATCTCCGTTTAAAATCATCCAAGTTCCTTGCTGATTTATATTTCTGAAACACTTTAGGTCTTGAAAAAGTCAATCTTAATGACACCTTTAATGTTCTTCCCTCTCAGCCCCTCCCCTCACTTAGAGCCTTGCTTCAAAATTGTCCAGTCGATGAAGTCCGGCTCAGAGCTGCGGATGAAGTTATACTTTCACACACATACACACATACACACATGCACACGCACACACGCACGCACACACACACACACACACACATACACACACAAGAACACAAATTACTATGTAATTCAGTAAAATAATCAGTTTGAAAGTTCATGTTAATTTAATTAATGACTTAATGTCAATTTTAGCATCAATATATTACATAGAAAAATACTGTGATGTTTACGTTATGTCTTCGTATGTTTAAATGTTTCTTTCTAAATTTAGATCCAGTTAATTCTTGATGAGAAAATTAACATAGATTTGTGATTACATAATGTTACCACATGAGGGAGATCGTGCCAAAAGGTTTGACGTCTTCCAAATGAGGTTATATAGCCCACATCATCTGGCTACATAACCTCCGTGGTCATTCTTGAACCTGCACTTAGAGCTACAGTTGTTAGACGACGTGTTTCTAGTCGCAGTCAAACTTGTGCCTAATGCGTCACGATTATAGTGCCTGTCATGATTCATATGGTCGGTCCAGTAGACGAACACATAGTCGTTCCCATCTCACACGGCTGTAGGTCATGACTATATAAAATATTTACACCTGTTTACTTTTATTTTTTTTAACTTTTACTCAAACATCAAAATAGTTTTGAACTCCTAGTCTGTCTGTTAGCCTATTTTAATACAACGATCACCTCCTCCCTTTCAATCTTTATGAAATTATAACAACTTGTTTCTCTTTTATAGTTTTTAAAATTACATTTTAAGACTTTTACTGTTACATTGTAAGTGTACAATTTTTTTTGTTTGTGCTTTATACATTTTGATTGATTAAAAAACGTTACACTTTTTATAGGCGAATCCCATTGGCGTCAGCATGGCTATTATGCCGGCTTTCGTTAGGAAATAGTTGACCTTTTTTTGTGCAGGAACTTAGTTTTTTCTACAAAAAAAAACAACGAAGTTTTAGTTACGAAATTATAGTTATAAAGTATCTGTATATAGATCCTACTGTATGCAAAGTAAACGCAGCGTCTAAAAAGTTGCTAGATAGATCGATATATAGAGATGTGTTATTGGGTGGGGGGCGTGATGTCAGGGAGGAGGGGGCAGTCTTCCCCCGTGCAGCGCAGTATGAGCGCTCCGCAGCAAAAGGATGTGTGAGCAGGCTGCGCGTTACTGCAGGGACGGAGTCCACAAACTGCTCAACAAAGAACAAGGCAAGCTCCGGGCCCAGGACAGCAAAGACCAGCCGAACCCCGTAACCAGTGAGGACAGCGAGTACGCGACGGCAGCGCAGTCCGGAAACAGCGGCGCCCAGCCCGGTGGAATCGACGGGCTCGTCCGCTGGATCGTTACCAAGATGAGCGACAACAAGAACATCTCCAGCCGGGAGTACGCTGGCAGCAAGGAGGAGGTGGCCGTAGCCCAGGAGCAGTTCTTCGCCCCCGAGCCGCGGAAAGGCATCTCAGTTATTTTGGATGTAAGTATGGAAACTTATAGTATAGTCGGTGGCCGTCAGGGTGGGTTGATGGGTGTGAGAGTGTGAGCAGCGAGCGCAATAGAGATTGGGGAAGGATTTCGCTTAGACTGAACAGATGCAGTGTGCACTTACGCACAGTTTGTTGTGAAAACAGTTAATAACCTCTGTTTATAATGGAGTATTCAGGCAGAACATATCGTTTAACCAATTATGAATACGATACAAGCACTTTACATGTGTGATGTTTGCAACAAATTAGTCAAATAAAATATGTTCATTAACGTTTAAATATGTGTTATATTTAGACAGAACGAACTGGCTTTAAAAAAAAGTGCTGTGAATTTTCCAATAATTTATAGGTTTAAAAACTCCCTTTTATTTTATCGGGTCGTAACTGCGCTCCCCGGAATGAGCTCCGCCGTTTGTCCCGATCACAGCCATCATTCATTCTCCGACTTCGCCTCTAGAAGTATCTTGACGTTCACACAACACGACAAATTAGAGACATATCTAAATCGGTTTAAATTCCACAAGAGTGCGGAGAAGGGCATACGATAACAAAACGAGGTACAAGGTTTAGTCTTTGAAAAATCTGCGGCCTAATGTTAGTCCACTGAGATTTGTGTTTATTGCTGCATTGGTTTGAGGGGCAAAAAAGTATAGTAGAAAGTAGTTCAGCTGCTGTAGGCTATCCTGATCCCGACCTAGATAGACTGATAGAAAAACGGGTTAGATAGAAACTCATTATGATCAAGACCTGAGGGCTCAGCGTAGCCCAGTAAACCAGTAAAGGTGTGTGAGGCACAGTGGTGATGGAACTGGTGAGACTTTATGTGGCAGCTAAACAAACGTTGCCAGAATTAATTTAATGAAGTTACACGCCTGAAACACAACTGGGGCTGTAAGTGGGAGGAGCATAGGGCACAGCATGTGAAGCAGAGCTATCCCAGTGCTGAACGGACAGTTCCCAGAATGGCATGTAGAGCACATCAACATTCATTGCGTAAAACGTTCTACGTCCAGTAGAAGTCATTGTGGATACACATTAAAAGGTTGATTGGACAAGGTTCCATCTTGTGTACAAGATAACACACACACACACACACACACACACACACACACACACACACACACACACACACAAAGCAATACTGAACTTTCGTGAAACCTTCAACATAAACCCCATGGACTGGTGCTTTGGATAATCATTTGGCTGGGTCTTTCAATGAACTTGAAACTCAAAGGGACCTTTTCTTCAGCCTTGATGTATGGAAATTACTTTAGTGGGGGATTTAACAAAAGATTCCATATAGCTTTAACTTATCCCAAAACCTGATCTGACATTTTCCTCATATTGAAGAAAGGATTATAATATCCTCTCCTCTCCTCTCCTCTCCTATCCTCTCCTCTCTTTGCACTGCCCTCTATGGGCTGACCATTTAAACCGTAGCTGACTTAGTCTGGGAACCAGACAAATCTTAGTGCTCATGTTTCATTTACTAGAACAGAGTCTGGCCACCCTCCCATTCCTACAGATTTAGACCCCGCCTGAAATTGGACAGGCCAATCACAACTGTGCATTAAATATGGGGCGGGTTTTCTATGATGACTGTACTGAGGACAACCAATAGGGCTATCTTAGTCCAGAGGCAGTTTGGTCTACCTACACTAATGGAATAATGTATTTAGCTTTTCCAAAGCATGAAAAATATTGATGTTCTACAACTGTGTGATTTAATGTCGTCATAGCCGTTGATGAAGATTTCCCACTTCAACAAAAGGTGTATCCATAAATACTCACCTTTAGTATAATTTGTTTGTTTAGGAAAAGTTTGTGAAATGGATTTTATGGATTAAAAAACTGCAATAACAATAACACTTCACTATATTTTTATTTACAGATTTTCAGAAGAGCTGATAAAGACGGTAAGCCTGCTGTTTGGATTGTTGCTTTCAGACAAAGAGAAATCATCAAACAATGTCTTGTCTGATCTTGAATTATTAAAATATGTTGTCTACTTTTACAGAGTTCTCTTTAAACATTAATATAATTAAATGTAAGAATACGATTTAATTGATGCTAAAACATAATAGAAATGATAAATGGACTTAACTTATATAGCGCTTTCTTAACCTTCCGGCCATTCAAAGCGCTGTACAGTATTGCCTCACATTCACCCCTGGTGTTCACTGCCATGCAAGGCACCACCTTGCAGTTAGGGTAGATGTCTTGCTCAGGGACACCTCGGCACTTTGTGAGGAGTTCGAACCAGTGACATCTAGTTCACGAATCATCTGCTCTATACCCACTGTGTCACTGCCACCCAAGAAAGCCATATTAGCCATGTCAACAATACTGTACACCTAATATGCAAAACAACCAGCTCTATTTGAGGAGTGAATATCCAGCACTGGAATAATGAGCCTCTGAGCAATCAGAATACAATCAGATGTGAAGAGGGCTCATGTCAGAAATACAACAAAGGCCAACCAGCTACCACGTTTTAAAGGTATGGTCAGTCATTCTTGCTAACTTCGATCTCAAATCAAAACAATATCCCTCCACGGACCTCCGCGGGGCCGCACATTACACGATTATACATTGAAATGCATTGTGAAGCAAAGCATAGTGCAACGGCTTTGTTGATACGAACAGTTACTATTTACAGAACCAGGGCTGTGTAGAAGTATCAAATCATTTTTTTTCAACACGCAGAGAACGGTAAGCTAGCGAAATGCGAGGAAATATTTGTTGAATATGACAAAAAGTGTATTAGCTTACAATTATCGTACAGTAGCTGACTGTACCTTTAAGCACCACGAATAACAGAGGTTAGAAGCAATGAAGCAGCTGAAGGTAACCGTGCAATATCAACCAAGTGTCCCAAGCTGCTAAAGCAAATGAGGCAATCAGCGAGAGATAAAACAAACCCAGCAATGACGGGCTGCAGTATTTACTCACTGTTGGCCCATTACAGTAAAGCTTCTCCATCTGTAAATGAAAAATAACTGAATGAGTGAGTGAATGGAGCAGAAAAGAGCAGAAGAATTGGATTTAGTTCAAGCGCAGCAACTGTAATAAGCAGCGATTTGAAGACACAGGTAAACTGACGGATTAAACACTGTAGGCCGCACAATATGGGCACGCCGAAGACACACGTGGGCAACTCGTCTGCCAGAAAAAACCCGCCTCATTTTGTTTTCAAAATGGTGAAATGATACCACAATTTCAGGGTATTGTATATAGAGTGTATACTCCAGTTTGCTGCACACTGTGGTTGATGGAGGTGAATATGGGCCTTATTATTTTATTATATTTACTGGAGGAGAAAAATAGAAACATATCTCAAAACCCTTTAATCGCTATATTATAGTAGGCTAAATGAAATTATATCGTGAGATATAGGGATGTTTCATGGATGGCCTACTCTACCACTGAACGTTGGACTCGCTGTGTCTTTCTCTCGCTCCTCATCAATAACAACCCTTGCTGTGTTGTTTATTTTTATTTTTTGTGACAGGGATGAATAAAACTAATGAGCAGAAAGCTTAGCAAGCTTCCATACAGGACAGATGGCCACTTGCTCTTCTTGCGTGAAACGGAAATATTCCTTTGCTGTTTTCTCATTCATGGGACATGCGTGGGGACATCTTCATTTGCAGTGTTTTGCTATTGCCTTTAACTGCTAACAAGAGTTATGACTAACCAGAGCAAGGGGGACACAGTGGAGGAGATGGAGCGAGAGTACAAGAATAGAAGAGGAGATCCTAGCATACAGCACAGTATAGCAGAGGGAAGGAGAGAAGAACTATAGAGGAGGAAACTGTGAGGAGAATTGAGAAGCAGTTGGAAGAGGAGATGGGGGGGAGAAAAGCAATGCTGAATGATGAAGTCTCATAAGGAAGAAAGCATGCTGAATATGGAAAGCGGAAGAGGAATATGGCCCACTGTCCTGTCCTTGGCTTGGAGTATTGGACATGAATCATGAGTAGATTGCTCACACGCCCTCCAGACTAACATGGGCTTGGGAAGCCCAAAGCACATGTAGTATTTTCACCTCGATCTATAGGCTGCTTTTGAGTTCATTTTGATCCAATTCACTCCATATCTACTTTGGTACTGTGCTCGCCACTGTTGTTTTCAATATCACACCAGTTCAGTTCCCTTTACTATTAATGAGTTATGATCTTAGTGTGGTGCCAATCACACTCAAATAAAGAAGGACAAAATCCCAGGACAACGATACTAGGAAAATTATGGGAATAAGTAGTGTTCCTGAATAGGCAAAATAGTATGTGGACATTTGATGTTAACATAGACCAAATGGGCAAAAATCTGGTAATGTGGAGGTACTGTAATCAAGGAATATAATCCGATACTTCTACACAGCCCTGGCTTTGTAAATAGGAACACAAACAAAGTGGCGAACACCGCTCACAATAATTCCCTAGGCTTTGCAATGCGTTTACAATGTGTGGGATGGAGCTTCTGAGGGAGCACTCTATGGCAACGAGCGTTTTTGTTTTCATTTGAGTTTGAAGTTAGCAAGTGACAGCACGGGAAATGCCAACTGAACATAGCGATGCTCCATTTTATATATGGAACAGTTGTCTTGGAAACACCATTCTTATATATAAATTTAGTTCTATGAGAAACACACATCAGGCTGAAATCATATATTGCAGTCATTAAAGCTTACTAACTGCTATGCAGGGAATATTTACTGTATATACTGATCACAATTCATTAAAGAAAAAAAAAATGGTGTTTGCTCCATCTAGATTAGAAGAAGAGCAATCACTGGACTAACACTTAAGGCCAACGTCCACTGGCAACATCTGATGGCCGGCAAGAGACACCAGTGTTTCGAATGCATTTAGAACATGGTTCTACTTTTTGACCATTAAAGCCAAAGAAATGCATTGAATCTCAGAGGCTTTGAGCTCCTCTGTCAATTTGTCTTTACATTTTGAACATTATTTTAAGTTATTTCCATGAGACACCGCTGAACACCGGCGCCACCCAGTGTTCGTTGGCCCTTAAACCCAGATGTGATCTTCGCTGCAAAGTATTTTGACACTCCCAATAGACAGCACCTACAGTAGCCTTGCGACTTCATCCTGATCCTGCGAGCTTCAGTTTGACCTTGCCTCAAGATTCTAGTTTCTGGAGAGCTGGGAAATCAGTGTTTCAGGCCTGTAAACCTTGTGTGTGGCCAATCAGTGATGTAACATTAACTAGGGGTGTGGTTTAGGTGTAACGAAGGCAACTTAAAAACACCTTGCGAAAAGCAGAAGTTAAGTCCTTAAGAAGGTGATGCAATATAGCATCAGTTTTATTAGAATTTTTTAGAAGAGCAAAGATTTTTCTCAATGGATAATATGTTTTAACTCTTCTCCCAACTTTTTTTACTGCAAGAGTGGATTTAACAACATGATTTGCTGAAGCACAGGTTTGGCCAATTACCTGCCAATTATTTTTTGAATACCCAAAACACAAGCAGCATTTTCAATCTATGATGCTTTGAGGTCATTTTGATCTAATTAACTCTAAATCTACATTGTTATTGTGCTCTCCATTGTGTTCAATGTTGTTTTCACTATCACACCAGAATAATATGTTGTGCTCCTGAATAGGCGAACCCTTATGTGGAAAGCGGGGCCCTGCCTGCATAATGGATTAACATGTGTCATACAGTTATGCATACACCCACACAAGTAATGAAAATATGAGTGCCTGCTTTAGGCCCAGATCTGCGTATTTCAGAAATCAGCCATCTGTACCAGCAGGTCTCATAAGACTGGGAAGTGATACATCCATCTCTGTGACTTACAATACAGTCAAACAGCAGCTCAATAATATTCTCTTTGACACACCAGGCCTCAGATGCAGAAATTATGCGGAAGCAAGTTGAACAAGGAAGCTCTATTGTTCTTCTATTTATAGTGTGACACCTATGATTAAACGTGATCTTGGTCTGCAATGTGTTATATAATTATTATTTTTAGAAAGTCCTCCAGTGGAGAGACATTGAGACAGATCTCTCTGTTGCTTGATATATAATTTAAGTCATTTTAATGTAGAACGTCACCTCATGCAAGGCTGAATGTCACCACAAAACGGATTATTATTGTTTATTATTATTATAGGATGATTATTGAATACACATTTGCAGATGGCGTTTGCCGGCAAATCAGTGAAACTCATTCTAGCTACAGTAATATCGGCTTTAACGGTAGTCAGTCAGTCTGGCTTTAGAAGGCAGCAGCTTCGCAAAACAAGTCCAGCTTTTCTGTTTGTTAATTCAGATGTCTGGACCCCGACACCTTCAATAATCATAAAGTATAGGTTTCCCATTAATGTTAGGCTACAGTACATTCCTAAATTGTGCTACAGTCCAAATGTCAGCACTGTTTATCCAGGCAACTGTAAGAATGTGTGGCTGTACAGAGTATATGACAGAGAACAATAATAGTTTGTGATACGTTGGTTTCAACCACAACGAAAATTCCCGACACATATTGAGCAGAGTGCCTTCGAGTGTAGCTCACAGACAATTGGCTGATCCCAAGCCCCGCCCCTTTTCCAACCTTGTTACTGTAACTAGGATGGCTAAACAGAATAGTAGTCTAATACAGGGGTGCCCAACTCCAGTCCTGGAGGGCCCCTATCCAGCATGTTTTAGATGTCTCCCTGCTCCAACACACCTGACTCAAATCAATGGGCTTCT
>JAODUE010000021.1:3846007-3865039 GCA_027564755.1 Amblyopsis hoosieri | reverse complement strand
ACACACACACACACACACACACACACACACACACACACACACACACACACACACACACACACACACACACACGTCAACACGGCCAGGTCCAGCACCCCGCCAAGCATAAGAAATACAATCCCCTGCAGATGGCTGGCAGGAAGGAATGAGAGAGAAAGAAAGAAAGAAAGAAAGAAAGAGGTTCTAGCACAGGGGAACATTTTGTGTCTGCTCATTGGCCACTATCATGCACCGACTTAGATTACATCTTTTCCCATTTCTTTGCCAGTTGATTTTCAGCAAGCTTCAAGGCCCCGAGGGGTTAACGTACTTGACCAAAATGGCCGCCAGACTTACTGGGGATGTATTTGAGAGTGCGGAACACTTTGCGCTGCGGCGTCACCCGCTTGATGTAGGGGTGGTCCTCCAAGCTGAGGAGGTTGCTGGGTGACGCCTGGCGGATGTGGACCAACTCAAAGTCACTGGGGAAGTCTGAGGCCGGGTTCTCCCTTGGAACGATGTGCCAATCCAAGGCTCCCGCTTTAGCGTTCTTTAGAGCACTGCTAATGTACAGGCTGCGGGCTTTGGCCGAGAAATAGCCTGTGAAGGCTACGATATATTCTGTAGAGAGGGGCGAAAGGCAGCAGTTTGTACAATGTTCATAAACCGTTTCAAAAAGTGCTGGTCTAATAAAGCTTTATAATAATCATAAGGACTAATAAACCTCTGTTGTTGTCAGTAGTAATATAATTGGCAAAATTAGTGGCTTGATGGATTAACACCCAAATAAACTCAACCACAGTTCAGTACATTTCTGAAAACAATAGAGAAGGTGACATGTTACTAGAGCAGTGCAGCCAGTTATGGGAGCAACCATGCTGCTATAATGGGATGTAAACCACACCTATGTGTGTCTGAGATAGAGCTTGTGTTTCTACAGCATAGGTTCAGAGGTCAGAAGAAAATATGGCATAGTCACAACAGCTAAATTGATTCTTTTACATACAAATCCGATTTTACTTATCTTCAAATTAGGTCTGACAGACTATCGCGATTAATCGCACGCTTTAAATCACTGAGATTATTGCATATTAGGGAATTATTCAAGATTATTATCTCAATTAATTATGCAAAGCGTGTGATTAATCGCAATTGCATTTGAATTGCGTCTGACAGCCCCACTTAAAATATATACTGTAGGGTTTCACATCAGTACAAACTCTCACCATGTTCAACCACTTTGGAGGAGAAGTCCACCTTGACTGTGAGCTCGGAGCAGTTGGATACTGGCTGGGTGTCCGGTTTGTGGCTGGGGCCAGGATCAGAGGGTAGTTGGGCTCCCTCTTGGGCCATTCCCACCGCAGGTAGGCACCCACCCAACAGCCCCAAAAGCATGGTGACCCACACAAGTAGCAAAAGCATTGTGCATTGCTCAGCAGCAGAGACCATTATTAAATAAGCCCACACGGGACCTCCCAAACTCCAAGAGGAGCACAGTTTTATATTTTAAAAATGTAGTGGAGACTAGAATACGCGGTTTGGGACGCAGCAGTTCAAGTCCAGATACTGCTTGTGGCCAGAGCACCTCAATTCATTTCTTTCTTCGTTTTCTCTCCATGTTTGTAGTCCAAGGTGGCGGTCAATGTTGCTGCCAGACTACAGACATGACTGCCATTATGAAAACCAGGGAGGGAATCCAGTGGAAAAACAGGGAGGGCGGGGGTCAACGATTGAGGAGGGTCCTCAAACTAATGTTGTACTGCAACCCCTTTATTCTTCAGTCCCTGTAAAGGAATACAAAATATAAACATTTATGTTTGTACACAGATACAGTTGACCGAGGTAAATATATTATTCAAAACTGGAGTTAGAAATGCTAAATGAGCAGAATTTTAACACGAGAAACGCTAGAAAGAATGAATTGCTAGAAAGAAATTACACTAAAGGCTAATTATTTATCCTAATTTTCCCCAACTGTGCCTGTAATACAACTATTTTAGAAAAGAAAAAAAAAACACCCCAAATCACCCTCAAAATTAATTGTAAAGTATGTAATGTTACAGCTGTGGAATATTATCCCAGGATGTAGTCATATTTTCTTGTTTTGAAGAGATTCAGCCATAAAGCCTAGGCCATTACCCACCCTGTATGTTGAAATGCATGCACAGAGCCCATTATGGTATACAAACCTATATTCCCATATTGCTTGATCTGATTTTATTGCAGGTTTCACCAACTTACAGTAATTGCCGCCACCATTGGGAAGGTAAAGTGAAACTATGGCTAGGCTCTTCCTTTAAAGCACTATTGCATTCATGAAGTTGGTCTTTTCAGTGTTAACTAGCCTACATGTCCCACACTCAGAGCAAAAAGACCTGAGAGCAGAGAGTGGCGTACCACTGCCATGTTGACCGTGTTCCTTCCTCATTTAGCCAGTCATAAAGACTGTGGGCACAGCCCAGGTAGTAGAGGGTGGCGAGTTAACAGGTACCACGGTATACTGCCAAGACGGAATACAGTAACAGGGCCGAGAGTGTCTCACCTATCCGAGAGAACATCACTAACATTAAGGATTTTGTTTATTTCTTAGAATCTCCCTACCGTTAAAAAGCAACAGCTATTAAATATTACCCCTCCCTCCATGCATGCATGAGGAACATTTTATTATTACTGATTAGGGGTGTAAGAATATATCGACACACCTGAGTATCGCAATATTACGGTCCCCGATACTATATTGATTATCTATAATATGTTTTTATCGCTACTGTGATATAGATTCTATATCATAGTATCGATAAAAACATTGTTTTTACTAAATGTATTTGTTACAAGGACAATATACAAAATATCAACCTCAAAAGATAGAAAAGCTCCTACAAGCACCAGATTCATTTTAAAGCCAATTTCAATCTGCAGTCCCTGAGCAAGTTTACATTAGCATTGCTATGACAGTTTGCCACAAATTAGAAATCACAATATATCGCCTTGCTTTCAGTATCGCAATATATCCAACAGTGGCCCCAGTATTGTGATGCATATCGTATAGCGGGGATTCTTGCCAATGCACAGCCCTAATACTGATGCTAGATAATAATACATGCAGTACGTACATAGTACTAAGTACACAGACAAGCTTCATGCACTAAAACATCTAGCATGAATCAGTAACCTGAGAGCAAGCCAGATCCTTGTCATAAATCATCCTCCTGCCCATAAATGATTTTGCTCATGTCCATGCAGGATCGCGTACAAACAGTATGTTTCCAGGGTGGCCAGGTGGCCAGGACACTTTAAAGTTTAAGCCCCCTTCCAACACCAAATCTTTACCTTTGCTAAAATCCTTCATTTCATTTTGGGAGTACGATTCCACTGCTAAGCCTTTAGCCAACCTAGTGTGAGCAGATCTGCTACATTACATCCAGTTCCTTGTCATTGACTTCCAGGCTGTATGGTGGCTGAAAGGAGCCCAAGGGCCATATGTTGTGTGGCTGCTCAATGTGTGTGTCTGCATACTGTGAGCCATCACACCCTGGTAGTTAACGCCTTCTTGAGATATTAGCCTTACCCTGGCCTGCGGTGGTGTCTTCAAGGTCAATCCCTTTAAGCAAAGAGATGAGAACTGAAATAACCATCTGATAGAGTTAACGCAGACACACTGGATAGTTATCCCAGGACACAAAAAAGCCAGCTCAAACCCCTTCCATGGTAGTGTAAGACCCAGAAATAAAAAATAAAAAAAATAAAAAAACATTAATAAAAAAAAATTAAAACTGCAACCCATTAGACAATTTTTGATTTTCTAAAATGACTGAATAGCTGAATCCATAGTCATCATGGTGGGAGACAAAATAAAATCTCTGAATTGCTTTTTTTTTTATTTTTTTTTTATAATTTTCTCTGGCATGGGCGGGCACATTCTTAAGTGTAGCTCTAATAACACATTAGGCAAACGATTATGGGAGGTAAGGGATATATGGCTATAGGCAAGACAGGGGACTCAAATAACTAGTTTCCTCTTAAAGCCAGCTGCCTGCAAACTAACTAACATCTACTAGTTTATACTCTGGGCTGTAGAATACCATAGTAGTCCTACACTGGTTAGAGCAGGGCTGTAAAATACACGTTGAAGCCACATGTGCTGACATAACACCAAGCCACAAAAATGGCAGAAATACTAGATTAGTACCTAGACACCCACCAACCTCAAATCCTAAAGAAAGACTCAATAAAGAATCGTAACTGCCTCCCTCAAATTTGCTCAGTGTTTATTCTCTGAATGGAGGAAATAAACATCTTAAATACCTTACCATTCTATGCATATTTTAGTAGACTACATTTTTACACTGACACATCCTTGCTCAAATTCTGTTACCTGACATCACAAACATTTATCAGGCATGGCCAAAGGCAAACAGACACATGTAACAACACATTATACACAAACCAACCTATGAATATATGACATATAACTATCAAAACGACGAATATGTGAGCACCCACGGGCAAAGAAACAAACAACATTTTATTGATTTCAAATGCAACCTAAACATTAAATACCAATGCCATATGGGAAAATAGATAATAGGTGTGTTACAGTGTTACAATAGCCTACATTATTATGAGCCACATGGAATCTATAGTCTGTAAAATCCTAAACAACGCGTCGCCATAATAATGCTGAGGTTAATGCAAAACATCATGGACATGGCAGATATTTGTTAGCCATCCCATGTTCACGAGCAATAATAGTGTAAACGTCTATCGTATCAATATATATTTGCAATGTATTGAAGGAATATTTATGTTCAGAGTAAGGGAGCAGGCAACCTACAGTATCACATGCAAACAACTAGCTTCGCTAGCAGTTATTTTGGTTTTAGGTTACCCAATGATCCTTATACTCACCTAGTTAGCTGACTAGCTGTGCCAGGTAAAATGTTCTTTGTCTCTCTGAGTCATTTACCGTCTACGTATGGGGGACTGACGGTCGCTCTATAACCTCCATCGAAGAAAAGCTAGCAAAAGCAAGCTCTGCTTTGGCTTGACCACTGACGTCTCTCGTTGTTGTTCAGGGTTGCCAGATCAGAAATGTTATCCTCCTAAAACCCCTACAAAAATAGCTACACGCAAAAGGAAGTTCCATAGACTTCCATAGACGTTTGGATGACTTCTTTAAACATACATAACATATAATATGTTATGATCCCGTTTAAAGTCAGTAATATTCCAGACTTATCAAACCAGGCAACCCCACGAAGCAATTTTGTTGAACTTACTGGCTAGCCTGCATATAGTTATATCATGCAGTATTGGGCAGTAACTAGTTACTAGTAATTTACTGTAATATAGATACTTTTTTCAGTAACTAGTAGTGTAACTAATTACTATTTCAAAAACAGTAATAATATTACATGGTTCTCAGCAGAAACCCGATGGAGTGCCTACTCAGGGTAGGGAATGAGTCCTTACCCCAAGAGAAGGAGTTCAAGTACCTCGGGGTCTTGTTTGCAAGTAAGGGGACATTGGAGCGGGAGATTGGCCGAAGAATCGGAGCAGCGGGAGTGGTATTACAATCACTTTACCACACAGTTGTGACGAAAATAGACCTGAGCCGGAAGGCAAAGCTCTCAATCTTTCGGGCAATTTTCATTCCTACCCTCACCTAAGGTCATGAAGGGTGAGTCATGAAAGAACTGGTGAAAGAACTAGATCACGGGTACAAGCGGCCGAAATGGGGTTTCTAAGGAGGGTGACGGGCGTCTCCCTTAGAGATAGGGTGAGAAGCTTAGGTGGTATGGGCATCTGGTAAGGATGGGCGCCTCCCTAGGGATGTGTTCAGGTACGTCCACCTGGGAGGAGGCCTCGGGGAAGACCCAGGACTAGGTGGAGAGATTATATATCCACGTTGGCCTCGGGATCCCCCAGTCAGAGCTGGATAATGTGGCTCGGGAAAGAGAAGTTTGGGATCCCCTGTTGGAGCTGCTGCCCCCTCGCCCCGACTACGGATAAGTGGATAAAGACGGGTGGATGGATGGAATAATATTACAATTACTAATCCAAGTAACTAATAGTTACTCCGTTAGTGTTACAATAAAAAGATTTCTGGTCCTATAATCTCAGGGTATAGGCTAATTGAACCAACCTGTCCAATCTGGTTTGAGAGGCTGCAATGTTTTCACTTTGTCTGATTGTTGACTCCAAAGGTTCATTATTGTTCCATTGTTCCAATAAAGAAGATTCAATTCTTCAGTCATTTTTCGGAAGGGGCAAGGCAGGGTAGTGATTGTGAAAGTAATGTAACTGTATGTTACTTTTAATACCCAGTAATTAAAGTAAAGTAATAACATTACTTTTTGAAGGAGTAATAAGTAACTAGTAACTTATTACAATTCCTGAGTTACTTGCCCAACACTAGTTCTATCCTAGACAATCAGCCTCATAGAACTATATGGTCAGCCCATATATTTAACACTCATGCTCTCAAAACGCATGTCTACCAGCAGAGGGCGTTTTATACATCCGGGCAATTACATGTGTATAAAAGCATTATGTCCAGCTGCAACTGGTCCAACCTAATAAAGTTATATGGGTTCAACACGTTAATTCTTGGAATTGACTGTAAATACAAAATGTAATACTATAAACATAATGAGTTGCTTTTTCCTGTAATCTATTTGGAAGAACAACCGGCTTCATTTTAATCTGAGGAAATATCACCTGTACAAAGCAAATACATCCCATTTATGCTTCTGCGTCAACACTACGGCGTCACCTACGAATAGGGCCTAACCAACGCATCAGGCTATGGCGTATATGCTGACGTACCCCTCTCCAAATATCATTACTACCTGTCCGTCCGTCCGTCCGCCCATATGCCAGAGTAGTGCTTTGGAATTCAGAATGTTTTTAACAACTCTTGCATGCACATACTGTCTCCCTTTGACAATCCTGGTATAATTATTATATTTGCAGAGAAGAAACGTTTTTATATGTCTTTCTGAGCATTAACCAAGACTAGCCTACAACTGCACATGACAAGACAGTGAAAAGCACACTTTTTTGTGGCAAATACTATTTTGTGTAGGTACAGATTGTTTCCTATGATACATGTTGGTGTAAATAAGAGATCCGCTGGAAAAAAATATTTGTATATGTAATTTCAAAACGTTTTACACTATTAGTGCTCTATCGGAAGCCAAGACGTGGGTTTCCATATGGCATTTCCTTGTTGTTCATGCAGTCTTTTATTATACTATTTTGTGTCGGCACAGATTGTTTTCTATCTTGGTGTAACTAAGAGATTCGCTGGAAATAAATATGTTGAT
Source organism: Amblyopsis hoosieri (assembly GCA_027564755.1). Lineage (NCBI taxonomy): Eukaryota > Metazoa > Chordata > Actinopteri > Percopsiformes > Amblyopsidae > Amblyopsis > Amblyopsis hoosieri. The sequence goes on along the minus strand of JAODUE010000021.1, from coordinate 3,857,732 downwards.
ATGCTTATTTCAAAATGATTACATTCAATTTGTGTTCAAATTCAGGCGCATAAGACATAAACGCCTTCCGCATTTTGCCCCGCATCAATTTCATGCGCAGTCAACGCACACATCCACGCGGCCGACGCAGAAGTATAATATATTGAAGCTACGCCGTAGCCGACGCAGAAGTATAATATATTGAAGCGCTAGACGGAAACTCAACGCAGAAGCATAAATGGGCCTAAGAGATACAATTATGTAAGTAAAGTAGTCTGAGTTTGTTTTATTAGCACTGCTGTATAACAATTCACCATATAAAAAATATGAATAAAGGTAATGATCAAAAAGAGTTATCATTTATTCATACAACATACACAAAAGTCAACAACTGAGGTGCGTTCAGAATTGGCGAAAATAGCGAACGTTTGCAAACATAATTACAGTTTTCCGTTTGCTTAGTGTTCGGCGCGAATGTTTGCGAACAAAAGCAACCGGTTTGAGGAGGTAGTTCTCGGCGAACACACATTGATGCTGGACGACGGGTTTAAATCAAATTATTTTGAAATGTTTACACAAATCGTTCAAAATTCAAGTTCAGAGCAAATATGTTCGCCACTGTTGGCCTATTTTGAACGCACCTCTGTATTCAGGTAACAGTGTATTCAGTTGGCTACTTCATTTCAGACAGCACAAAATCATACTCATTCAAGAGTGATAGACATAGTAACACAATTAAAAACGTGTTTACATTCAGCAAATCTGCTAATTGGTTATTCATTGGACACGGTATACAAAAGACAGGTCAACATTTGGAATTACTTCCCATCTGTGTGATTACTCATCTGACTTTTTTTTTCTTACGAAACTTTAAAAAGATTTAAAAATAAATTGTACTTCACAGAAGAAAATATCCATTGTGAACAATCTACAATAATGTTAAGTTACCGTCGTAACTAATGTTTACTGGAAAATGTTTTGTGATAAAAGCTGCTGCAGATACAAAGACAATAACATTAAAACATTACTCTCAACATGTACTTTATAGGGGGAATAAATCTATAACAGGGTTCCCACTCTAAGTCAAATGTAAAATTCCCTGACTCTCATTGACTACAAATCTGTATTTCCATGACCTATATTAAACGGAAAAACTGTCAACAATAAACAAACTGAAGATGAATGTTATATTTAGCAAAAGGTACTACAAAAGTGGTTAAACTGGATTTCTAAGGGAGGTGGGGTGAGGAGAGACCTACTGATGTGGGGGGTCTGGAGGTCCTCCGCCAGGAAATTTTGAGCATTAAACACTTAATTTTACTGCATTCTGGCCCATTTTAAAGCACCAATATGTGCCTTTCCCCCATATATTTATGGTGGAAATGTCTATTTATGTAAAGGAAGACAAAATCTAGGCATCAAGTGACAAAATATAATGGAGTAAGGCTCTCGGGAGTTATGTATTGTTTCAAACTCTCCTGTATCAACTCTTCCCACTTAATATTATTCCTGCTGAGTTAATATCAGAGGCAATATCTTCTGTCCTATTGTGTCTTTTGTTTGGGGAAGTAACATGCATACAACTCTTATTCACATCACTGACGATGTGGCACCTATCACACATTAGCATGGCTTGAGACCTCTCAAAATCTAATACTATGTCCAGTATCATTTTGATGAATGGCAACTAAAATTTAAACATGCTGCAAATAAAATTCCCTGATATGCCACGATTTTACCTAAAAAGTGTTCACATTCCATGACTTTCCATGTCTGGAATATAATTTTTTTTAATTCCATGATTTTCCAGAAATTCCATGACCCGTGGGAACCCTGCTATATTGAAAGGAGACATTAGAAGTAGAACAGAATAGATCACAGCAGAACACAAGACATGTAAAACAGGGGTCAGAACCAATACAGCATTCTAAAATTAAATCACAGAAAATGATGTGTCAGAAAGATGAAAGATACTTCCACAATAAGCAAAAAAGACAGAAATTATTTTCCAACATGAAAGGAAAGATGAGGTCAGCGGACATGGCTCAATTGGATTTCCAGTATCTCTTAAAAATAAAATAAAATAAAAATGTTCACAACAAACTTGAAAATACCAAGGCAGCTCACAGCAAACCGCTCATACATGTAACACCACATAATATAATTTATACTGCATATTGATTTGTGAAGGAGATACACATTTTACAGAGAGTACCGAAATGACTAACAGGCACATTATGGACTAATTCAAACAGCAACCACATGCAGAATCAGTCAAAGAACCAGGCAAAAACACTTTACCAGGCTAAATTTCACCTCATTGTGGAAGTGCTTAGCCCATAAAAATGACCGAACAAATATGGTCACGCCCAAATGATCTACAAAGGCATGCACAATGTCTACAATGACATCCATTAATGATGGGTATTACTAGTTAATCAAGATCAATAAAACAGAATTATTTGTTTACGGTTTGTTTGTTTTTTAGGATCCCCATAACTGTCGTAACGACAGCTATTATTCCTGGGGTCTGAAAACCTCTTGTCTTTTTGATAATATTAATTATAAAGTCTAGTGCACTTGAAAGGAAAGTTTAAAAGCTGAGATCAGTTAAGTAAATACAATAATTCATTTCACAAATCAAGGTGGTTGGTGATGTTGGTGCATTGCTATGGGTAAGATGATATACTGCTGATTAGATATAAGTGCTTTTGGTCCTTATTACTACGGGATCATCAGAATTGATCACATTCGGTGTATATAATATAAAATAAATCCTTTACAGGAGAAGGTAGAACATTGTATTTCATAAATTCTTAATCTATTATCTCAATGGAACAATATAAAAAAAATGGCAAGATTAGATGAGTTCAGATTTGGGTAATATAAAAATCCTACAGCTGTAGTGTTTTGTCCACTACCAAACACCACCTTATAGAACATGGTGTTTGTATGTACGTCAAAGCAAAAAAAAACAACAACATTCACAGCAATTTAAGTCAGGATGAGCGTTTTTTTTAAATCTCACTCATTTTGAGCATCCCAATTCCTTCTAGAAATGTCAGAATTCTGTTCAACAGATCAGCGTGGAAGGCCATCATCCAGTGACCATAGAACTAACTAATAATAAACAAACAACAACAACAACAATCACATCAGCAATAATAAATAAATAGGGGGAAGACTCAGAAGAGAGGGGTGAGAGTTAGGGAGATGTTCTGCCCCTGCCTTTCAAGACTCTTTGGCCCAAATGTGATTGAGAAAAGACTGTAACTGCTTATGGGTCCAACAGGACTCAGGGCATCCACTAGGAATGCACCCACATATTACTTCATCCAGTACATCAACAAAGGCCACCAGCGGTCCAGTGCCGTCACCACAGTCAAGTCGGCATCGTGCTTGTCACGGCAAACGCTTCTTTGTCCGCTCGAAATTGCCGTCCCAGCGCGGAGTGGTAACAGTAGCCATGGCAGCAGTCTCACCGCCTCAACTATCTCACACTATACTGTTTTCTCCAAGTTCCATTTTGGTCTTTTATTTGACCGTTAATAAAAACAAACAAACGCTTGTTCTTCAGCCGTTGTACTGCTGCTGGTAACGCCGGTTCAGCTCCCGGAGCTCCTTCTCGCGCGCCCGCCGGGCTTTGTTGGACTTGGTGGAGCGGCTGGAGCGCGTGGACTGCGCCGACTTGGTGCTGTGGCAGCGCGACGACGCCCTCTTCAGGAGGTTCTGGGAGATGGAGCGCTGCAGGTTCTTCATGGAGGAGGCGGCGGCCATGCTGACGATCCAGGGGTGCTTGATGGCCTGGCCGGCCGTCAGGCGCTCGCTGGGGTCCACCGTCAGAACGCGCTCCACAAAGTCCTTGGCCAGGTTGGACACGCTGGGCCACGGCTAGGGAACACAGGAGCACAGGACGGGAATGTCAAATGTTACCTGGACATCTTTACCAGAAGAGAATGGGATAACAGAGAGGGTTTAATGGACGGTTCTTCCATGTTTGATTTTTGTTTCATCCTTTATGCAGACCAGATAAACTCAGCGTTCCATGCAAGTCAATTAATGGGGAGGTCCACAGATTTCACCATACCATTGCCCATTATTTGTCTCTGGGGGCGTTAATGGGCATTTAGAGTATATTACATTAATTCCTACAAGTACCCACAAATCAATCTGAGGCCACAACGGTAAACTGCTTTGGGGTAAATGTACTTTTGTTTCAGGCCATGCGTGGTACATTTAGCTGTTTGAACGCTGCTTACGTCAGCCGCCACAGCAAAATGCTGGTGGTGACACGCCCACTTAAGAGACCGGAAGCGTTCCACGTTTGCTTCCATTGAAGTTACAACACTCCATCTTGTTATCATTTCAGTACCTTTCTATACGTTAGGCAACGTGGCATGTTATACCATAATATATATACTATATATTATCTTATAATTTGTTATTTGGTAAATTGCAACATAATACAAATAGCGCTGAACATAGGATAAGCAGACACCACACACAAACTACAATTTGATGTAGGACTGCAAACTTTAAGAGTAGCACTTAAAAAGCAGAACATATCTATTGGTTTAATGACATCACCTGACACAAGAGGGCAGCAGAGAGCAAAGCAGAGGTGGACAGAACAGATGAACGCTGAATGGATGGTGTGTTGTAATAGTGGTGCAGGCTTATTCGGTTTAGGTACTCTAAGCGCAATAGTATGAGGCGTGTCTGACGGGGTCAGGGGTGCTAACATCTTTTTGTCAATTCAATCAAACAAATAAACATTGTATGCATACAAAAACATATACAGTACAATACAAACAAATAATTGGTAGTGTACAAATGTTACTGTAGGCACTACACTAAGAGTGAGATACCAAGGCTGCATGCCTTTTCCTACACTACAATTGCGAGAGACAGTCCTACCCAGTTGGCATTTTATGTTTATTTCAGAACAGCTGTGTGTCCATTGTCCAATCTCAGAGTAGACAAGACACACACACAAATCAAATCACAGGCCAAACATACAAGACCCTCACACATACGTTTCTCCATGGATACGGCCATCGATGCTCAGAGCATGATTTGCTTTCAGACAGAAATTGTAAATCTAAACTGTGTTTCGAGCCGCTATAAAGATATATGTCCTCAATAGAGATGTATTCACGCCACCTCCGCCTCTCTCACCCTGAAGCAGTTTCAGTAGCTGTTTTTTTAAGTTCTAAAACATTCCAGTTTGATTTCGGTTAACTTTTTAACTTTTTTTCGTTTAACTTTATAAAAATCAGCCATGTTGCTGCTAATATTATCTGGTCAAAAGCCTAACCCATCCCCGTTTTAACCCAACCGTTCAGTTCAGCACTGTTTAACGGAACATGACAAAATGTTAAATCTGTACTGAACGCAACCATGTGTCAAGATCAGAAGTTCTGATTGGTCTCAGGGAGAGATAACTTGTCCAATAATGAAGACAGGTGGCCCTCCAATATATTGAGTTGCCATTTGTAGCCACTGTAATTGGCTAAGCCAAATAAATCCTATACCCAAGCTATTGTTTGGCAGATCATACTAAAATGTAATTTAATAATTTCATTACGAATTATAAATGGAATGAAACACTATATGTTTATGGCCCAGTAATGACACCTAGCATAGTCTTTATATGTAGTTTAATAGCAATGCTATGCTATACCAAGCCCTAACTAAACAAAAAAAAAGTGTAGTGTATTGAGGTTATTTGAATTTGTCACTTCAGTAACTTTACCGTTGATCTTGTGTGTGGCACAATGAGGTAAGCTCATTGTAAATGCACAGGCATCGCTGTGGCTTGTTGTTAGTCCTATAACTGTATGTGGGGCAAACAGTAACCATAGGCCCCTTAAAGCTCACAGGCAACATAAACATCCCACACTGTGAAACAAAGGTAAAAGGGCTCCTCAGCACTTGCTCAACTGGATACATGGCTAGAGCATAAATGAATATGCACACTCACATGCACGTCCAGGGAGGGCATATTGACTTAGTGGAGATCACAAATAAACCGCTGGTGGGTGGAAGGTGTTGGGGATGGAGTGGGGAGGGGGGGACGGGGTGTTAGAGCTGAAGAGGGATTCTGGGAAAACATGCAAGGGATTGTGTGTATGTGTGTGTGTGTGTGCGTTTACAACATAACACCTAAGCAGAATATTGCTTAGGTGTTATGTTGCCATTGTTTCCCCTTCAGCCATACTTTCCCCTTCAGAGCCTGTTGACATGGTGTGAGGAATTGATTCCAAATATACACCCACGTGTGTGTGTGTGTGTGTGTGTGTCGTACCCCACACACAACTCACCTCCCCCGAGAAGCTGTATTTCCCCTTCAAGATCTGCCGGTACAGCCTCATGCGGTTGTCGTCCTCGAAGGGCATGGTCCCGCTGAGCAGGATGTACGAGATGACGCCCAGCGCCCACATGTCCACGGCGTTGGTGTAGGGCTTCCGCACCAGGATCTCCGGGGCGATGTACTCGGGCGTGCCGCACGTGGTCTTCATCAGACACTCGTCGCCCTTTTTGCGGCTGCTGGCCAGGCCGAAGTCGGTGATGATGATCTTGGAGTCGGCGCCCGGGTGGTAGTAGAGCAGGTTCTCGGGCTTGAGGTCGCGGTGGGTGATGCCTAGCGTGTGCAGGTAGCGCACGCCGTCCAGCACCATCTGGAGGACGCGCGTGGCGTCGCGCTCCGTGAAGGAGCCGCGCGCGATGATGCGGTCGAAGAGCTCGCCGCCGGTGGCCAGCTCCATCACCATGTAGACGCGCTCGGCCGTCTCGAACACCTCCGTCAGCTGGATGATGTTGGCGTGGCGCACGCGCCGCAGCACGCACAGCTCCGACTCGCACACCTCGCGGCCCTCGCGGTACCGCGTCTCGATCATCTTGATGGCGTACGGCTGCCGCGTGCTCTTGTGCTCCACGCGCACCACGCGACTGAAGCTGCCGCGGCCGATCAGGGCCTTGATGTCGTACTTGGCCGTGACGCGCGGGTCGAACTTGGCGCGGTATTTGGCCACCTTCTTCCGCTGGGGGTCCGCGGTGCCCTCTGCCTGCTCTTTGGGGGGAGGGGCCGAGGCGGAGGCAGTGGCGGCCTGTGCCTGACAGGTGGGGTCGGCCTTGTCCATCTTGCTGGCTGTGCCATCCCCTCGAATGAAATGTTTATAAAGGTCTGTCTGAGGGGGCTGGGGAGGGTCCACCTAAATAAAACATTGTACAAAGACATTCAGGAACTCAATAACAAAAGAACATAGATTATAAAAACAAACAATCAAATTAATTGATAAATAAACAACAATAAAATCTAGACAATGAGCGCAAAGCTAATATTTCAGATGACTTGTTCTTCGCACGTTTTACAACCTGGAATAAACTGATTCATTTCCCACTAGTATTCCGAGCCAGGTTTTGGGCAAACAAATGCAGTTTATTATTCTTACAGCCATATCTCAGGACAAGACGGTTGTAAACAGTTTAAATGCTAGCGCAGCCATTTCCCTCAGTGCATTAAAGGTGGATTCAGTGATTGTAAGCTAATAAACTTAATAAAGTGATTCTACACAGCCCTGGCTTTGTACATGGGAACACAAACGGAGTGGTGCAGACCACACCTCACAACACTTGGCAATGTGTTTCTAATGTTGGGGGGCGGTGCTTCTGAGGGAGCACCCTATGGCATTGAAGGAAGAAGTGTTTATTTAAACAAGATCAAATATCAATAATCTTACTCCATAATGACTGACTCCACCTTTAATGCTACCAGCTAGCAAAAGCAATTGTGGACGCGACAGCCAAGCTAGCTAGCTAGCATCTACCAAAACAATGTGAATAAAACCGTCCCACTGACCTTTTTGACAAGGTCCAACTGAACATCCCCCGGAGGTTCAGGGAGGACTTTACTGTTTTTGCACCCCATCACCACATCACCTCAGGGTGCTGCCCAGCTAGCCACATGGGCCACCAGCAGCACATCGTCATCACGCCAATACTCGCTTTAGCATCCAGACTCCGCCCGCCGTCACGCAGCAGGTTCATGAACAGAGGTGACAGCAGTGGGCCCAGGAGGCCTTCAGCACTCGAATGCCACCCAGTGGTACACCCAACATTAACGCAGCAGCCACAACAATAGGACTTTAACGCCGCATGTTGTCGAGCCTGCGTCCTGTCACAGCACTTAATGGCCACGCGTAGGGGTTGTGAAGGTGTGGCTTGATGATGACAATGATCTGAAGGCAGCACACCGCCAATCAAACTGACGTTTTACGTTCCCTGCTGTTGACTAACACCGCCTTTCTATATAACGCCCTCTGTTCTTCTCAAAGTGTGTGTGTGTGTTGGGGAAGGGAGGGGAAGGGAAGGGAAGGGAAGGGGGTGGGGGGCGGTCAATTACAGGTGAGAGGCACTAGTGTGCGGATGCCATAATTAACGTAGCCTTGACTTGGAAAACGTTATTGCGTTATCTTGCACCTCACAATGAGGATATGTTACGTCTGCCGGATACAGTACAGTCTGGAGACTTGGGGAACATCCACTTCTTTGAAAGATAAGCAGGGTGCCACTTGGGATGAAACAATGAGTTGAAGGTTTTGGGGGAGATGGCTTGAAGAAGTAAATATGAGGACGATAATATACTTTGACTTGAAAGCAGAGGGATTGTGGCCACATCCAGCCTCTCCAAACAAACTTAGGAGGGCCTGTATATGTCAGAATGTTTAAATGTTATATTTAAGATTTATGCAAGAATAATGTAATCTACATTTTCAAATTTTCTTTGCACTTAATCAAAAAAAAGTGTGGACCCGTTTTGAGATGTTGGTCGCAGCATCAGACTTGATACAGATCAAGGCCTGGTTTCTCTTGAGGATAGAGGGCAGAGGAAACTGGGATGCAGAAACACAAAATTGAATCGTTTTCTTATAATTATGCAGCAAAGACATTATACATTAAAAGTTAGGAACAGCAGGTATAATATAACTGCATGAATTGGGTTGGTCCGGTCTGGTAATATGATATGAAAACTGCTATGACATTGTTATTCAAACATAACCGATTGAAATTACCAAACATTTATTTTTCAAAATTGCAGAATATCCTATAGGCTTGTATTAACTATGTTTTCATGTAGGATCGAAGCGTAATTCAATATGTCGCAACATTGTAAGATGTTTAATAGACAAAAGGCCTCATCATAACTAATGAACCCTCTATTATATTATTGAAGTTTGATCAAGCAGCGTTTCTCAGCATGCAATGCTTTGTCAGCCATAATGGCAGCCAGAAGCAGAAACATCCAACTTCTAATCACTTTCCTGAAAGGGCATTGGATCTACACAAACTGGCTTTTATAACAAAACATACGTGAGTGTATCGACTAAGCTATCAGGCCCTTTCAGGTCAATGTATGTTTGTTTGTGAAATATTTTATACGTGTGTGGGCGACTTATGTTTTATTGAGGAAAATTCCAATTAAACCGCATTACTATCACGCATTCCGACAGTGTGCATTAAAGACAACGTTCAAAACTAATTTTCAGTCTCACCTCAGAACCTATCCCGTGATGTCCGAGAAAGTGTGCTAATGAGCAGGCTGGGAAGCTCCCCACACGCCAGCAGGAAGAACTGGGCTGGACTTCTCCTCACCCCACTCCCAGTCACTCAGCTGTTCTCTCCATTTTTCGCTCCGTACTTTCCAAACTTTATCCCCGACGACAAACAACTGGGATGCATCCCGTTTTCAGCTAGTGTCGGGCCGTGTCAACCCTGCAATTTCCATGTTAGAGGGCCTGAAGTGAGACTTGCAAAACGCGCGGCGTCCGTCCCTTTTCTACACGGCGTTTTTATACTAGGACCACCGTTTTCCTCCGAACTTCTTTTTTAGGGACGGGACGACCTCCTTTGGCTTGTTTCGACCCCATAAAACCCCCACCGTTGCCGTGAGCTCACTTCCTGGATACAGAGAAAGACATTCCCTACCAACGCGCTTGTTGAAATATGGGAAATCTCAGCATAACGTTTTGGTCACACTTTATTGTTCGTCATTCATTGGCATCTGTTTAGTTGTAACACAGCATTTATTTGGAATTTAATAACTGGCAAAACAGTTAAGGATTGTCTCTCACGTCGTGTAGCCTAATGTATTAGTTAATGTGTGAGGTTATAATGACTACATACATGTGTGGTTATAACTGTTTTGCAATCCACATGTCAATGCCACCGGGCAGAGCTTACAGACTGTAGGCCTACAGTTTCATCAAATATGATAACCTTGGTTTCAGATATGAATTTTAGCATACTATTACTGTTAAGATAAATCTAATTTTGTTCATTAATTGAAATTATATGGGATTACACTACATGGCTAAACCACATCTGCCACGTTCAGATGCCATAGCAAAGTTTGTTGAAGTCAAAGTTGCTCTGGCTAAATAATTAAGAGGCTATTAACCCAAATATCGCATCTAGACTACAGGTTTCACCTTCCACTACATGTAATGCTTTACAGCTATCTTTAGGTGGCAGCAAAGCTAAAATTGAATTATCTAAAAGTTCTAAAGGGATTGGTTGACCAAGCTATATGCTAGTTTAATTCCAGGCCTATTCGTCATATCACCGTTGTGGTAGAAGGACATTCAGAAGCATAAACAATATGCTAAACTGCATGCATAGCCTTGGTTTAAATACTACAATAACTCACATGACTCATGTCCGTACGACTGCCATATAGAGGGCCTGCCTGCACATAAAAGATGCGCTGGGGAAACTCTACAGTAGATGTTGAGGGAATGGCAGAGACAGTAAAATTCATCTTCCGATGCCAATAAAGGTCCTCGATTTGGACTGAGTGAGGGAATGAGGGGGTGGATGTGTAGGGGCTGTAACAGAGGAGGACGTCCAATGACAGATGGCGGGTATGAGACTGAAATACAGGGAGGGAAATAGCGAGATCTATTAGGATAAAGTAATTATAACGAAAAAAGGGGGAGAGTTGGAACGCAAATTAGGAGAATGAGGTGAGGAGAGAAGATTACTGAAGCGACACAAAGAGAGAAGAGACAAAGCAAAGACGCAGAGCAAAATAACAGGGAGACAAGTAGCAGTAGGCTATTTAGTCACGATATAGGGCCCACACTTACCATGTATTTGTACCGCCGTTGCGCTAAACTCTTCAGTTAGGGGGTAAACTAATTGAATGTACCTTTACAAAAGTAGTTGTGTGGGTGCATGTGTGGTTCCGGTTGTATAGTTGAGGTCACGGCTCAAGTCGCTGCATTGGAGAGAGTCTGAGCCCTCTCCAACACTTACTGGGCTTTCCTCCACAGCAATGCTTATAGCTCTCAGTCCTGTGGCTAGTGCCCTGACTGACTGTTTCTGCTGTAACTGCCTGTGTGTGACGCATATGGGGAAACGGGGTTTAGTGTAAAGGCAGTCTGGATAACGATTCCTGGTGTCAATCTCAGCTGTCTGTCTCTCAGGGGTGAAAGAGCAAACACATGCACTCACTCTCTTCAAAAAACACCTCTCCTCACAACACAGTGTTTATCTTTCTTGCTCCCCCTTTCCCAACCTCTCTCTCTCTCTCTCTCTCTCTCTCTCTCTCTCTCTCTCTCTCCAATCAGTTCAATCCAGGCAATTGAATCCCTCTCTTCTTTACTTTATCTCTGTTGATCGCCCGGTCTCTCCAAGGGAGTCCCTGTTGGTGAAACTGGAGTCAGATGGGTGGGGGGGGGGGGGG
>JAODUE010000021.1:3811642-3836792 GCA_027564755.1 Amblyopsis hoosieri | reverse complement strand
TAATCACAGGCTAGGAGATTACATGATTTGTAGAATGTGTCCAGAGGCAGTGTGGTCAATGATTGACTTTTATGTATTTTTATGTGTGTTCATGTGTGTATATATGTGTGTTCATGTGTGTGTGTGTATGTATATGTGTGTGTGTATATATATGTGTATATATATGTGTGTGTGTGTATATATGTGTGTGTGTGTATGTATATAAATATATAATTTTTTTTGTTTTAAGGAATTAGCCCATTACTGCAGAATACTGTATAAATCAGATGCTTGCTTCCTTAATTTGTGTGAAGTGTAATTTACTTCTCTTGAGATTCTGCTGTAGACCATACAGTATGCTATGCAAGCTTATCTGTTTACACCATTTATTACACACAGACAAAATAATATATTGTGTGTGTGTGTGTGTGCGCACAGACTTGTCTACAATAGTACCACACATACGGTCTCATCTCCACCAGGTGTGGACATTCGAGTCCCTGGGTTTGGAGACACTTTTTCCCTGGAGTACCTTGACCCCAGCAAGCGCAGTGTGGGTGAGTTCCTGTCCAAAGGCAACACTACAATAATGAATGAATGAATACCGAAGAGTGTGAGTGTGTGTATATTTGTAACTATGCCAAACTCTGTATGTTAGGCATGTATTTTTTCAGTATCGTGCAAGCACTAGTGGATTGGGGTTATACCCGCGGTGATGATGTCAGGGGGGCACCCTATGACTGGAGAAGAGCTCCAAGTAAGGACAATATAAATACACTCTATCTATAGGCCTTTCTTCTTTAATCTATCTATCTGCTACGTTTTGTATTCCTCTGTTATAATTGGCACCCTACGAGTGTCATGCCAGAATATTCTGTCCTTCGTTACACTGTTGTACGTGTATGGCGGGACGTGATGGCTCGTTTCTCGTTTGTCAGATGAAAATAAGGAGTACTTCATGGCGCTGCAGAAGATGATTGAGGAGATGGCGGAGAAGGCGGGCGGGCCAGTGGTGTTGATTGCCCACAGCATGGGCAACATGTACACCCTGTACTTCCTCAACCAGCAGCCCCAGGCGTGGAAGGACCGATACATCAAGGCCTTCGTCTCCCTGGGTGCCCCCTGGGCCGGGGTGGCCAAGACCCTCCGTGTGGTCGCTTCTGGTAAGGGGAGAGAGAGAGATGTGAGCTCCTTCTGAAACCAATGACACTGAATGAATGTGTGTAGGCTAAGGACTCTTAAATAAGTGCCCTGACTAGTTTGGCCAATAGTATGCTTTGCTATGATCAGCTGAGCAGTCTGGTCACTGGTCAGCTGGGCAGTGAGCTGATTGTTATCAGTTAACAATTGAGATTAAGTGTGGCTGGGCGTGACTTCATGGCCTGCCTGAACTATCGCTATGCTTGACGGACTGTCTTGAATTCATGTCCATTGCATTCATGTCCTCGTACCAAACCTAGCTGGCTATCGGCTATGCTAAGTTGTTTACTCGCTTCGTCGGCGCACACACACATCAGAATCACTGTGCTCAATAATGTCTTGCATTCAACTCAAGAAAACGGGCTAGAACAGGGACAGGCTAATGCTAAAGCATAGTGTAGGCTAGGGGGCTAAATGAGCCACATCATGTGGATATATTATAACATGAAACTATGTTATCACGTTTATAACATGAAACTTGTTTACATTAGAATGTGATAATCCAAAACGTATAAAAAAATATATGATCAGCGTGGCAGCAATACGCTTTTGTAACACAAAACAGAAACGAATAGTTTCCTTTTCCAGTAGCGCTTGGCTGATGAGGACGACTGTAGCCAGTTGGTGTGGTTGCTCCTAGAGCCTTGTGAGTATTGGGTCTCAGCTGCCTCCCTGTCTCTCACACAGGTGACAACAATCGCATTCCAGTGATCAGTTCGCTGAAGATTCGCTCCCAGCAGCGTTCAGCCGTCTCCACTACCTGGCTTCTCCCCTACGCACACACCTGGCCCAAAGACCACGTCAGTACTGTGTGTGTGTATGTGTTTGAAGCACATTAGCTATTTTGTTGATTGAATGATATTGACATGATGGTAGTCATGGTAACAAGATGCTGTAATTATTCTAATGGAATATTATTTAATAACTTTTAACATTAACTCACACTTGCTACATGCAAGTCACTTTGGATAAAGGTGTCTGCTAGATGCTGTAAAATGTAAATGTTCACAGCCATGTTTACTTGCATTGGGCCACAACGTGTGTGTGCGTGTGTGTGCGTGTGTGCGTGCGTGTGTGCGTGTGTGTGTGTGTGTGTGTGTGTGTGTGTGTGTGTGTGTGTGTGTGTGTGTGTGTGTAAAGACAAATTGTTTTTATTTAATAAAGCAGACGAGCCTTATTTTTGGGTGCAGTGATACCTGAGTCAACACGCATAATCCTCCATCTTGACGCCACCTTTACTGTCCGCCAGGTCCTCGTGCAGACCCCCAGCGCTAACTACACAGTGTTGGACTACGAGCGTTTCTTCTCCGACATCGACTTTGTGGATGGTTGGCTGATGCGTCAGGACACGGAGTCCCTGGTGGCCGACCTCACCCCTCCCGGCGTCGCCACGCATTGCCTGTACGGCACCGGGGTGCCCACCCCGGAGTCCTTCCTGTACGCAGACAAGTTCCCCGATGCCGAGCCCACGGTGGTGAGCGGCGGCGGCGACGGCACAGTGAACGTGCGTAGCGCCCTCCGGTGTCGACAGTGGGCGGGGCGCCAGAAGCAGCCGGTCTCGCTGTTGGAGCTGCCCGACAACGAGCATGTGGCCATGTTGCTGAACGCAACCACGGTGGCTTACATCAAGGACGTTGTGTTTGGCCCCTGAGAAACACGCGCGCACGTTTAAGCTTTTTTTTTTTTCCTCATTGGTTGCAGACAGACAGTCTTGTCGTCTGCTTGTTAAACTGTCTCCTGGCACAACCCCACACCAACCAGAAAGCCTGTGTTAGCATTGGAATATTGTACTCCAAATTCTATGGTCCCAAGGACACAAACTATGTTCGTGTAGAATGTTTAAACTATACTGTGTCAAAGTGTCATCAAAGCAAATAATTTTATATTCGTCTATGAATTGTATTTTTTTTGTAGGATTTTACCTGAAAGAAAGTCTACTCGGCTTGATGATACTGGTATTTTTATACATTTGTGGATTTTTTGTTTGTATATGTTGAGGGCAAAACAAGCACACTTCACTTTATTGCAAACCCACTGACACTTCCTCCGGTCTATAAAAACTGATGTATTCCTTCCCCATGTGGTTTGCTCTAACCATCACACAGATGTGGCTTGTCCCATTTCCTCTCACAAAGTAATTCTTGTCAAGGAAATATACCAGGCTACCTTAACACATATATGCTCTACTTGTTTCTAGGATATTGATAGTTATACACATTCACATGTTACATGCCATGCCTGAATTAAATCAGTTTTAAAATCAAACTTGCTATGTAGCCAGGATCCATTTAGCTTTACTTAATATTGTACCCTTTTGGCCCCTGATTTTACTAGTTTCATTTGCTGAGAACTATCATAAACAGTCCTGCAAATGTGGAATAAAATGTGATTTTCCACAAACTTTTCCCTGGTCTATGTATATGGATTAATAATTCATCAAGAGTGTGGTTTCCTTAAACCTCCTAAAAAGAATTAAACTGTGCCTATTTTTCTTTACTGTGGTGAGCCAATCCAAAACATGCACTACTTATTGTAGTTGTTTTATGACGACACCTACTTAACCACACAGGCTTACTTATAAGATTTTGTGTGTGCGTGCTCTGGCATGGTAATGACCCTTTCATTATAATCAGCTGTGTCGAAGCAGGAACACATACAAATATCCAGTTGGGTCTCCAGGCTCAGAGTTGAGAGCCACGTGTTTGTTATGAACAGTGATGTTCCTTAATTTTTTGCTGATCACCATACAAAGGTATACTTAATGCAAGTAAACAAGTGTACCCCCCCGCCTCTACCCATTTCCTGTGCAATGAAAAATGGTGCAATACACTGCTCTCAAGGTTAAATGCAGAGGATCAATTTCACAACATGTATATGACAATAAAAGCACCTTTACCTTTTATACATAGAAATTGAACCAAAACACTATAACCAAACTGACTAACCACCTTAACATCTGTAGTTTGGTTAGCTTTCTGCATTATCTATGAAATTTTTATTTTTTTTTAGCAATAGGATATCCAATAACGAGACGGATGATGACAATATTGTTTGGTTGCTAAATAAACTTTTTGGTCAGAACTCAGAAGGGAACAAGGGCTATAGAGGTTAAGCAAAAGGCTGCTTTCTTCAACTTGGACATTTTTAAAATGTTTAGTCAGTTTTACATTGTTCTGTAGAGTAGACCGCTCTGGAAGTAACTAGGGAACATTCATTAATCCCCATGAATACTTTGTCAGGGTATGCAATAAAAATTGGTAGAACTATCTTCCCGATTGACCCTTCCACATAAATTATATTGCCAGTGATCTGATCTGTATGTCCATGGGAAAAGCCTAATTTTCAGTACTATCTACAGCAGGGGTGCCCAACCCTGCTCCCAGAGAGCTACTGCCCTGCATGTTTTAGATGTCTCCCTGCTCCAACACACCTGATTCTAATGAATGGCTCGTTATCAGTCTCTACAGAAGCCCATTGATTTGAGTCAGGTGTGTTGGAGCAGGGAGACATCTAAAACAAGCAGGATAGGGGCCCTCCAGGACCGGAGTTGGGCACCCCTGATCTACAGTGTTTGCTCTAGTTATGCCATTGTGCCCGGAAGTAGCTGACAAATGGGCAACGTTTTTATTATGTAGTTTCATTCAAAGTAAGCCTGGACTGATGCATCCCCCAACACTGCCAGTATGCAGGTGACCTGACTGACCTAGAACCATTCTACTGCTCCCTCCGCCCCCAAACTAGCATGTTTCCTACATATTATCGTATTCCAATCAGTTATGCACATAAAGTGGATTTTGACTGTCTGAAAATAGCCTCACTGCAGTGTGAACATGAGGTTGGGGGATTGGGACTAAGGCCTTTTAAGCTTGTATACCCCAGTAAGTAGTTTATGCTTCACTTATTTTGAAGACACCATATGACAAACATGTACAAATAACCATAATATTTAAAAGACTACGTACATTTTATTAGACAATAAAACTGGAATAAAAATTAGGATTTAAGGGTGTGAGGGTTTAAGACTCCAGAAGGAAGGAGAAGGTTTTGTTTCCCGCCTTGCAGTGCAGTTCCTGGAAGTCCAACATCAGTAGAAAAGGGCCTTCCTCGTGTTCATCAACCAGACTCTGACCAGGACAACAAACACTAGACTTGGTTACCAGTGTTTAAAAATTAAAGGCACAGTTTTTCTCATCTAATAAGAGATGCTACAGTATGAGCATTAGATCCGTCCCTGGCTCGATATTCAGGCTGTCAACAATGTTGACACCTTTATTTAACTGGTCAGATGCATTAATTTGTCCCTTACCAATCACAACACACACACACACACACACACACACACACTTTTGAAGATCTCTTCACCGGGTAATGTAGGTGACAATACCTGCAGCTCCTGAAGGCAATGGTTAATCTGCTCAGTTAGGTCCCCAACACACCAGGCCAGACTCACATGGAAAGATGGCTCCTAGTATGGTAGGGACACAGTATGGGCTGTGCAATTAATCAAATTGTAATTGAGATTTTAATTTAGGCTCCTAACAATCACAAATACAATGTAATCAAGAAAATAAAACATATTTTGCAAGTTAACTCTTATTTTGTCTTGTGTTCTAAATGACACGCTCACTTTATCCCCTCCCGGGATTGAAAGTTAAACAGGAAGAGGGAAATTTGAAGGTGTTTTCACTGTTTTGTTTCACCATTTAATTGTTTTGTGCAGAAACAGCAACATCTTTCCAAAGTCAATAAATTATCGTGTTTTCAATATTAACAAAAATAATTGTGACTAAAAAAAAGTTTCCCCATAAACAAGCAGCCCTAGGACACAGTAGGGAAGGAAAATAAAGAGTGTGGTTTAAATGTCAACATACCAATCCTCCGATAAAGACATTGTTACATACATTGTTCTCCAGACATCATTAGATGTGTGCAGTGTCTAGTATAGGTATACTGTATATAAATTAATTATTATTCATTAATAGGGCTAATATACTATTAATTAATTAACAAGTATATGCCAAATAACTTGTATTTAGCAACTCCTGAACATAGTTATACTAATTACCTTACTAATTATATAAAAAAGTATACTTTTTACCAAGAGTGTTTACTCTACATAGATTTACATTAAAGCGACAAACAGCCTCAAACAATAAATACAGTATAGTCAAATCAGTGCCTGGAGTTACACTCCCTGCTAACTGAGGGTTTACCTTATAAAATGTGTCCAAACGGAACTCTGTCATCGTTTTATCTATTACTTTGACCAGGTCCAACAACTGAACTTGCCCAGAAGACACTTCCATTCCAAGGAATGTCCTAAAGGAAACAGAAGGGACAAATATTTAAAAGCTCCTGCACACAGTGATGCTATACACAGGCAGAAATGTAATCTCCCACACATAGTACCTTGTCTTCTCAGCATTGCAATAGACCTTCAATCTTCTCGCTGAGCAAACAAACCTGGCAACCATAAAACATTATGTTTAGCATCGAACAATGACGACTCACCAATTATATCTATACCTATTACATGCAATATTTATTCCATCACCACCTATGTCACTTTATAAATTAAACAGCTTATATAACCATCTGGAAATGCCTTTGTTGGGCAATCCAGTGAATTAAATACTATATCACATGCATGCTTGCTGCCTCACAGAGGCCCATCACATGAAACAACCTGGCCCCTGGTTCAATATGCCATAGTATAAATGATTATAGACTAGCAAAAGCTATACCGGTACTGGTAGACAAATGCTTATCATTTACATCGCCATAGTGCCAAATCATGCCAGAAATGACTAAAAGTACTAAGAGACAGCAAAAAGGAGGGAAAAATGTGAGCTGTTCACCAGACAAAAGGGAGACTGAACACATGGACTAACTTTTTGCAGTGAGCCAAGCTGGCCTTGAGGCTCAATGTTAACGGCTGGATCCAGTGGTGTCTCAACACTACCGTCTTGGAGAGGCTGAGGTGGAACTCCTCCTGCTGGAACAGAGGTACTCCTCGGGCTCCTGCTGTGGACAACAGGTCCTCCAACAACTCCATAAACTCCTCATCTGGATTATCTAATAAAGAGAGAACAGAAGGAGAAACAACAGAAAAAAATATACTTTAAGTGTTTTTTAGTTGTCGTTGTTGGTGTCTTTATATTGGTTAAAAAAACATTTGTCATTGCATTTCTGTCCACTTGTTGGTCTTACATGCAAAATATACATAGGTAGCCCAGTTCCCTCTTTCGTGTTGAAAGGAGCGAATGCGACCACCATGTAGGGTGCTATCTTCAGTCTGTGGGTCTACCTTCCCTGGGAACATGTCCAATAGACAATCTGGGACAGGCAGCCTAAGGAAAAATTCGATTGCCTCATTTATTTGTGAAAATCTCAAAGATGATTGATTTTAAATTAAGATTAAATGATCATAAGGATTAGGTCAACATAGCCAAACAAGCACAAATGCACACCTTTCTTTGTGGATTTCTCCCTCTGTCCTGATTTCCTTCTTTGCGAGACAGTCATATCTGACCTCATTTTCCACTTCGTTTGTGTTTGTGTTTGGGTGTCTTTTTCTTTTTCTAGGGACTACCGCCTTATTTCCTGCATCACCAACCTCCTCCTCTGAGCTACTACTGTAGCCGACCAACATCAGAGAATGTCTTAACCTATGTAAGAAGTGTTAAGATAATATTAGAAATTAAATAGTAAAATAAAAGAAACAAAAACAACTAAATAGTTGCTTCTCAACAAGAACAGACATTATGTTACAAACGCACCAACCAATCATTGAGGAGCAAATTGCATTTTAAGGCAGCTTCCGATGTAAACAACCTGTTGTAATCATAATGTATGTCCCACTGAAACAGTATACAAGATGTTAATTTGTTCCACTCTACAATTAATCTTGAATGATGTCTGTTTTATAGTTTGAGATAATAAAATAAAATAACTATAAAGTTATATTGTGTGATAATTCCATGCTCTATAAATTTCCTTTGATGTCTGTATTTGCACAACTATCATGCATCTTCTGCGTAATGGTGCACGGTTCGTGCAGGAAGCTACATTTTACGTTTTTGGCAGTGCGATTGATACACAATCGGTGCATTATTTTACACACGAATACAACTGAAGTAGCCTGAGTGTTTGCAATACGACAAATAAGTATATTTAGCTTTCGTCTTGAATAAAAGTAATACATCAGGTTCCGGGTCTGTTGTGAGTATGCCAATGAACTATTGGTTTATTCATGTTCCTGTGCCCGGGCAGCATCTCAGAAGCTAGCCGATAGCCAGCTAGCATTTTTAAAAAGGGTTTTGTTACATTTCCGCCGTTGAAAACGACGGCATAATGATCAAATGATTTTATTCACAAAATTACAATATTTAGGGTCTATCGCGGGAGGATTTCGCATACCTACATATTCAGCATTTTTCGGAACACCGTACAACCAAGATACAATCCGTGGGTCGTCTGCGGATGTGAAGAAGGAACCTATTTCGTGGCCTAGCTGCTTATGACGAATTGGATACAACAGGACAACTGAAATTACATTTACTAGGTCTGTATAAAATTGGGATTTCTATATTTTAACTCTTCAGTTGAATTGACTAACGTTTTGACGTAGGCTACTCAATGTTTATCGTGGTTAGCCGAAATTAGCCATTTGCTACTGTACAGTATATTAGCAAGTAGCTAGGCTAGTTAGCTAACCCTACCTGCTTACAACAAACGCTTACAGTTCAAATACTATAAATATTTGACACTGCTTCCATTTTTTACGCCACTACTGAGAATAGTCGTTTCTCTGGGAAAAGCAGAGGGTCCGTTCTGATCCGGGTCATTTGTAAATTAATTAATGAACTATTTGCCAGAGCTAAACACATACGATCACGGATGTTGCAGATATTTGAATACGTCTGAACGACAGATCCAAACTATTATAGTGAGGCTAGTGTGCTTACAAGAATCACGAGCAGTGATACGCCGCAGTTTAGCTGTACTTTGATTCGAAATGACAAGTGTGTCTGATGTAAACGGATGTTTTGAAGATCACTAGTGGGATGTCTCCCCACCTTTTCCTTTCACACGTACCGTATAGAGCTGCGTTAGAAGATCATAATAAATGATAAAAAATAAATCATAATTCTTTAGATTAGAACATTAGGGAGACAATATTATGTATAATATCGATCCAGATTCTTTAAATCGAATATTAATGTGTAACAAGAATATAATATACATAACATCTTAGGAACTACAACGATGAGAGATTCTCTGGCTTCAGGAACAGACTTCTGTGACTGTCCATTTAAATAATTTAGCCACTAAGGAATAAGAGCATAATAGTTACAACAGCTATACTGACCAATATCTCTTTGCTTTATCTGATACAGATATCACTGGGAAACGTCAAATCAAGGCGAACAAGATCGCATCTCTCAATGAGCACTGTGTGCATTTCCGGCTCCACACGTGGGAGTGACGGTTTGAGCTCCACCTTGTAACTCCCATTCCCTGCCGCCTCAACGCCAAAATACATCCCAACCGTTCTCACCCTAGCTGGGCCCCAGGAGCCGGCAAGCTGAATCCCTACTCCCGCGCGCGCATGACGGAGGCGTGGCAGCAGCACGTCGCCCCGCCTCCCGTCGTGCACGCCATCCCGCCGGGAGCGGAGAACGCGCTGGGCTGCGCCGTGTACGGCATCGTGCTGCAGCCGGACCCCCCGTCGCTCCAGCAACAGGCCCAGCATGGGCAGCACAGCCAGCAGCACGGCGGAGGCGGGGTGGGCCATGGGCAGCAGCAGCAGCACGCCGTCCAGGCCCAGCAGCAGTCCCTGGGGGTAGGCAACGAGGGGGGCCACAAGTGCGGTGTCTGCGGCCACGACATCTCCCACCTTGCCAACCCGCACGAGCACCAGTGCATGGTGAGCCAGGACCGCTCGTTCCAGTGCACCCAGTGCATGAAGATCTTCCACCAGGCCACGGACCTGCTGGAGCACCAGTGCGTCCAGGTCGAGCAGAAGCCGTTCGTGTGCGGCGTGTGCAAGATGGGCTTCTCCCTGCTCACCTCCCTGGCGCAGCACCACACGTCCCACAACAGCACCAACCCCATGAAGTGCTCCATCTGCGAGAAGACCTACCGGCCGGGCTCCTCGGGCAGCGGCACGCCCACCCCCTCCTCCGCCGGCGGCAGCGCCCAGCAGCCCAACGGCGACGGCGGCGCCTCGGCCAGCGGGAGCTCCTCCTCCATCCTGCCGTTCCCGTCGGCCCGGGACCGCCCGTACAAGTGCCCCGTGTGCCAGAAGGGCTTTAAGCACCTGTCGGAGCTGACGCGGCACGAGCGCGTGCACACGGGCGAGAAGCCGTTCAAGTGCGACACGTGCGACAAGGCCTTCAGCCAGTCGTCGCACCTGGCGCACCACCAGCGCACGCACAGCAACGAGCGGCCGTTCAAGTGCGCCGTGTGCGACAAGAGCTTCAAGCACCGCTCGCACCTGGTGCGCCACATGTACGCCCACTCGGGCGAGCACCTGTTCAAGTGCAACCTGTGCGAGCTGCACTTCAAGGAGTCCTCCGAGCTGCTCCACCACCCGTGCCACCCGCAGGGCGCGCGGCCCTTCCGCTGCGCCACCTGCGGCAAGGGCTTCAAGCGGCCGTCGGACCTGCGCCAGCACGAGCGCACGCACTCGGAGGAGCGGCCCTTCCACTGCGACGAGTGCCAGATGAGCTTCAAGCAGCAGTACGCGCTGGTGCGCCACCGCCGCACGCACAAGGACCCCACCGACCGGCCCTTCAAGTGCAACCTGTGCGACAAGGGCTTCATGCAGCCGTCGCACCTCCTCTACCACCAGCACGTGCACGGCATGGACAACCTGTTCAAGTGTGCGTCATGCGGTAAGGAGTTCAGCCAGTCGGGCGAGCTGCTGCGCCACAAGTGCGGCGAGTCGGCGGCGTCGTCGCCCGACAAGCCCTACAAGTGTGACGTGTGCGGCAAGGGCTACAAGAAGAGCTCCACGCTGCAGCGCCACCAGAACGCCCACTGCCAGGAGAAGCCGCTGAAGTGCTCGCTGTGCGACCGCCGCTTCCTGTCCTCGTCGGACTTCGTGCAGCACCGATGCGACCCGTCGCGCGAGAAGCCGCTCAAGTGCCCCGAGTGCGAGAAGCGCTTCAAGTACTCGTCGGACCTGAACCGCCACCGGCGCGTGCACACCGGCGAGAAGCCGTACAAGTGCGCGCACTGCAACAAGGGCTTCAAGCAGCGCGAGCACATGACCAAGCACCAGACCACGCACTCCCGCGAGGGCCAGTTCAAGTGCGTGTGGTGCGGCGAGCGCTTCAGCGACCTGGGCTCCCTGCAGGACCACACTGTGCAGCACACCGCCGAGGGAGGGGGCTACCCTGTAGGCGCTTGTTTATAACTCCCCTCCCGTCTTTCCCGTGATCCACTGCCCTCACTATTATTTGGGGGAACCCAGGCCAACCCTTCTCAACCCCCCCCCCCCCCCCGCCCCCCATGTATGTATCTCCTGCAGATCACTGCTCTCACCTCGGCTTCCTCCTCAGTTTACAGGTCAGGCCTTGCTCTACTGTGCTCCAGACTGTTCTGGGAGCGCTTCCTGCTGTACAGCGATACCCGAAGGCCTCGCTGTCCCGAAATACCCGAGTCAGTTATTCCTCCCTTTTTCTCCCACCTACTCTGGAAGTTAATCTCGGCGCCCGGTTCCCAACAGTTGCTATAGCGACGGGGTTTAATACGTGACTGCTGGGGTTATCTAGCAAACACGTGCGTCCATGACAATTAATGGTTCGTCAGCGTTCATTTATTGTCTGGACAAAACAAGTTTTGATGTTTGTGTTTTGTAAATACAATACAGCGAGTGTATTAAAGAGAGTTGACCTGAAGTGAAACATGGTGGAGCCACGTTAGATCTTCTCCCATAACTGAATAATCAATGTACTGACTACACAGCCATCCGCTAGCTGGTCGCTGCTCTTGTCCTGCATTTGTTTTTTTTTATTAAATCTCTCTCTCCTTGCTTAAGCACATCTCTCCTTCCTGGTATCTTTGCATAAGATGCTTCTTCCTCTTTTGCTACCTCTGTTCTCCTTCCCATTTCCACTTCCCTGTCTCCTCTATCCTGACCTGGACTGTGAACGCCCACGCTGGGAGGAAGGTGATTGAAGTTAAGCCCCCCACCCCAACAACTCATGTTTTTCCCCCCCCAGTTGTAGTATCAAAACTCAAATCTAGTATCTGTCCGTGCTTAAATATTTTTTACGCTTTTTATGAGAGAGAGATTCGTGAAGTGATTCCCACAATAGTGTCTTGAGTGTATGTTGAAGTTTGTACTGCCACTATAGAGTAGTGTCTACTGTAATGGTGCACAGACAAACTAACCAGCTGATGTCATTATAAAATGCCCTCATCATTTTGCCCCTCAATATAGACTTGTATACGAGATATCTAGTGTGTATATATATATTTCACACTAATACACTCTGGCACGCAGATGTCGGTGCTGTTAAGACTGTACTGCAAACATTTGAGTTGGACCATTACACTTTCTCTTTTGCCCTGTACATATTATGGATGTGTGATTTGACATTCGCCAATTCGGTTTGAACTGTTTCTTAAAAAAAAAAAGAAGAAAAAAAAAACAGGAATACAACTGCATCTATTGACTTTTTTATATTCTTGGTACTTTTTACCATATGAGATGTTTTTCACAAAAGTTGTTTTTATTTTATTTGTAATTCATGTAGTTAATTGTGCAGCGGGGATTTTAAGAGTACCCTGCATGTGAAGCTAAGAGAAGAATGAACATGGAAATCTGTCAAACGGTGAATCCAGTCTGAAGGTGCTTGGAATTTACATTTCTTCTACAGATCTGGGCCTTTATTCTTTTATTACTAATCTATTCAGCCAGTCACAGTCAGAGCTGTTTTTGTTTAGTTTAATCTGCATTGGTTTATTTTTGTTCAGCTGTGTTCTTTTATTTTTAACATCTTAACCCTTTTCTCTACATAATGCATAATGTGCTGTCTGTCTGGGATGGGTATCCAAGGAAGAGGGGGGGGAAAAAAAATCCCAATCTTGCAATGCAAAGTTACACATTAAGAGTCCCAAAACGTCAGTTGGTTTTACATGTTGGCCATGATTGTTCTGTGTTTTCGTACTTTGTTCTACAGTTTTAAGGGGAACTGTTCCTGTTACCCTGTCGCGTTGAGTGGTTTATTCTGGTTTAAGTGCAGTATTGAAAAGTATTTTGTATAAACACGAAAGACAAAGATAGCTATGTTACATTTGTGATTATGTATTTTTTGACATTTGTTTTTCCATTTGTGGCCTTTATGTGAGGCTCCTCTGCCTTTTGTGTTCCAGTGCTCCTCCTCTGCTACCTGTCTCCCTGTTCATCTTTTTTGCCATGAGATGAGGGCAGACAGCTATTCCTCCTCAAATGTCTTGTGTTTTAGACAATTTCCTTATTCTGGCATTAAATGACATCGGAAGAGTTGGGAATGACAAATAAGAGTTGGGATTTTGAATGAGAAAAAAATGTACTGTATGTTTGTTTGTTTTCAATTGATTATATTTTTATTTTTTTATTTTTTATTGATATGAATATCTATATTCCTTAAGGAGGGACCAGGGCCTTGGGGTCATTTGAGGTTAAGTTGAGGTATGTTTAAATTTGGGAAAATTTGAGTTTGCCGTGAACGTTCGCGAACACGCTGGATCTATGGTGACAGTTTAAATCTTAACAATTTGTAAAGTTTACACACAATGAACATTCGCCTCAGTTCGGCAAATATGAACGCACCTTTGGTGGCAGATAAATAAGTACAGTAATGTATATGATCAATCTGTCAAATGTGCTGTCTGCTACACTCTTATATGAATAGTGGCTGATGTAGCCTAACCTTAAATGAAGGCTGAGTTACCAGTATGTGTAGCCACCCTTTTTCTGTTTTTGCCTATGAATCTTAATGACACACAAATTGGCAATCGTACATAATATTATTTACTAGATTTGTGCTCAAACCACTGAGTGTATGTTGCACTGCTGCATCACCAATGGCAACCGGAAGGATAAAAAGCAATAGGACCTGTCATAATGTGAACAGATTAAATTATTCTGACATTGAACACAAACACACACGGTATAGTTTAAAAGCCAAATAATTTAACTGTCTAGGGGTGTCAGTGTAGTGCTACCAAACGGATTATATTCACACAGGTGAACAGAAATTACTAACCTGAGTGTGTTATTCTAGTATATCCTGAAAACAATGATCTGACTAGACTAGGTATTAGATGGTGAAACTACAGCTAGAACCCCCCCCCCCCCACTGCCAATAGAAAGTCAGAGATTGGCGGGCAATAGTGAAGAGATCCCTGTTAAAAGCACAAATAATCCATTCTACCCCTGGTTATAAAATTACCTTCCCACCTTCCATTCCCCGGTTATCCCCATGTTGGCCCCTCAGACCCTGGTGTCTTTTACTCTGTGCATGCTTGCTGTGTTAGCTTATGTTTTCTGTCTTATGGGAACTGCTGCTCTGCCCCCCTACCCCCCATCCCCTAATGGCACTGTTCCCGAATATAGCTTTTTCAAATTGTATTGTAGTTATGTGAATGATGTAGTAAAAAAAAAAAGACTAAACATTGTGGCGACGTACAGTATGTGTACATTCATGCTAAGATTATCTGTATGTATGTATGTAGCATTCAATTACACACAGCACTAACAAATTAAAACTTTTTTTTCATTTATACATGAATGTGTCAGGTTTAATTATTTAAACAGAATTTTTTTTATATGCATTCATCAATCTATTCTAGGAATGTATGAAAACTCGAGAGAAGATCTATGAATAATGTGATTAAAATGACATGCTATGTGAACACCCTATTTTATGCATTAAGGATGCATTTTTATTCAGAACATAAGAACCGTGATGTAGTATTTTATAGTCATAAAAGGTATTCCTACGCACCCATGTCGCTCTAAACAAGAAAATAAAGTTTATTGTTGGTAAATATGTTCAGTAAATAATACCTTATTTTCTTCAGATATTGATAATTGTTAATCTTCCTAACACATGGCGGCGCTGTTTCCTGTCGATCACGCAATGATCCATAGGTTTACCCCGGCGACGAATTTCACATCCGGGTAACACTGCTCTTCAATCGCAATCCGCTTTCCTGCGGTCTCGACCCGGGGTCTTTGCTGAAAGCCCCGAAAACCGATCTCTGTCGGGGTCTTGTTGGGGCTCGGTGGTGCATTACCGTGCAGCCGCACATGCCTCACGCACCGCCGATGGTGCACAGCACCGAGCGCTCACCGTCGGTGCGATATTTTCGTACTGAGGTACAATCGCCTGCTAACGTTAGCTAACAACATCGATTTCCCCTTACTCCACCCCTGTCCAACCGACGACTACCGATAACGAAGAGGGCTGATCTGTCAAATTGTACTCATTCTGGATCAACGGAGATTTCCCCGTCCATCGACTTCACCAAAGCCACGGTAACCAAGCAAGACCGCCTCTAGTTTTGAGCATTTTTTGAGCAAATTTTTAGGCCCATACGGAGAGTGGGTGGGGGTTTAACCCATGACATTTTGATTTACAAACAAGCCTTGCATTTGTGGCCTTTTAGGGCTGGCTTTTAATGACATTCGGTAACCAACTAGCGTTTGTCGTCGTCTACCTCAACACCCAAATGCCTCCCCATCCCCACCCGTAACCCCGCACCGTAGGATTTCCCCCCGCCAACCTTCTCGGTTATTGCTGCTGACGACAATCTGGGCGCTCTGCGCTGGAATTTCTGTACGCTTTCTCTCTCTCTCTCCCTCCATTTGGAGCATCGATTCACGCGAGGCCAGGCATCTTGCCAGCCGGACAATCAGACGGGCACTGACAAGAGGTCTTATTATCTAAGTCGAGAATCGGGGTTTTCTGTTCTACCCCAAATTTCAAGCACAGCAGCAGGTCCTGGTGACACCCGCCCCCTCGTCTTACGTAACTACAGAGCCCAGGCGCTCGCCATGCCGGGTCCAGCGGCCGGTAGTAAGTCCCGGGTATACGCAGATGTCAACACATTGAAGAGCCGGGAATACTGGGACTACGAGGCTCATGTGCCCAGCTGGAGGTGAGAGAACACAAGGGGAACTGTTATATAACAGCTAATTATTTTACATAACAACGTATTCTTGCCTGGGCTCCATGGTTTATCTAAGAGCCTGGCCCAAAATGTTTAGACAGGTCACCTTAACTGGTAGCCAGTGTGATGGTGATGATGTTAATCAGTCCCGTTCTTAAGAGTAGTGTTTGTGGAAGGGTGAAATGTAGGCGTCGCTGGTAGGAAACTATTTCTGTAGATAGGTGTTGTGAGGGTATGACAACTCATCATGCTCTTGTTGTAGAATAGTATTTACTATTCCTAGATTCCTGACAATGTTTAGGTAATTAATTGTTAATAATTGTTTTCCCTTATTTTGATGCTGATGATATTATGGAGTGTCCTGACATCATCAGGATGGAAATTTTACTTTTGAATCAACGGATACACAAAAAAATCTACTGTTAACAATAAAGTAGAACATAGTCTAATAAAGCTGTATTATAGAGGAGGTGAATAGCAGTTTGTATATAGGTCAGTCTTGTTGACGGCTTGAACATTTTCAGTAAGAGTGTTCCAGAGAACAAATGCATTTCAGAAGAATACATCTGCGTCCTGAGGTAGGTCTAGGTGAAACTCTAGACCTGTTGTCTGTTAATAACAAATGAACATTTAAAATAGCTGTCTAATTAATAAGCCAAGGTTGCACATGAGCTGCTCAAAATGAATACATTGGGCAAAAAACTATTATGAGAAAATACTTGGCTTAGGTGCTATGGCAACATAATCAGTTGTATTATTTATCGTGTCCATTGTTATCCACTGTTACCATAGTTTTAGTGGACTCTTACAGACAAGTTTTAAGCAACACCAATTTGCGCTGAAGTGTGATTATTGTGACATATTTTCTCTGACAATATCTTTCTGGCTTGTTTATTTTCACGATGCCCTGTGCAGCAACCAGGAAGATTATCAGCTGGTTCGCAAGCTCGGCAGAGGAAAGTACAGTGAAGTGTTTGAGGCCATAAACATCACCAATAATGAGAAGGTGGTTGTCAAGATACTCAAGGTGAGCCACTGTGGCACAGTACCAAATTATTATTATATTCTGTTATTACAGTACTCTCTTGTGTGAAAGTGCTTAAAGGGGAACTTAACTCTAAAATGTTAATTACTGTGACTATTACCAAAAGAAACACAGGAAACAAGTTCCGTCAATATACAGCTGCTGAAAAATTAAGAGACCACTGAAGTGGTTTCTCTGATTTTTACTACTTATAAAAAATATATAAACTTTACTTACATGTATTGTGTATTTTTGTATTTTTATTTATATAATATTTCTTCATGTTATATTTTTTATATGTATACTATTACATTTAGAAGAATGTACACAGTTGTTTTCCACGGCTGTATTTCATCCAGTGACGTGTAAATCTGAATGCTTGTAGTAGCCTCAAGTTCATACAGATGGGAGAGCTATGTACCTCCCATGCCTGCTTGAAACATTTTGAAACGCGTATCAGCTTCATTCAACCCCAGCCAACATGTAGACCGCAAAGACTGGCAGTCATGTTGATACCGACGAAAGCAAGCGCAGCAAAAACCTGTGGATTCAGCAAGTTTGTGAAGGTCATGGGCCAGAGCAGAGGATTAAAGCCCATTCTTATCCCTATTATTACTTTACTTCATTCTATCATATTGATAGATAAAGCCTTGATGTATTTTTATACTCAGAGTATACTTTTTATTTTTTTATACTGCACCAATGACAAACTTGTCTCAATTCTGGCCTTTGTATTGGATAGGCAAAGTCATATGAGGGAGGGCACACACACAACAATGCACATAATCAGGCAGAGCACAGCTGGAAGAAAGACTGACCATTGTTCTTTTTTGTTTTCATCAAACCTCTTTGCTATATCTCTGTGCTTTAAAAAAAACCCAAATCTTCATTCCTGTACTACTGAAACAGCCGGTCAAGAAAAAGAAGATCAAGCGAGAAATTAAGATCCTGGAGAACCTGCGCGGAGGAACCAACATCATCCGGCTGGTAGACACGGTCAAAGACCCTGTGGTAAGTTGGCTGTTAACCCGGCCAACCTGTAAGCTTCTTGCCTGATCCCTGTCTGCTGCTCCCAGGCATGCTTTACGTGTTCGCGGAATGCGTGGGTCCGCTGAATGCGTATGTCCGCTGAAGCCCTCTATAGACAGCAATGGATGCAATACTAAACTCACAAATGAGTGTTTTAGGTATATAAACATTTATTTTCTTTCCAATATAGAATATCTTTGTTACACCAATACTGTTATACAATACAACATGTACACATATAAATTGTAGTTATAAATATTGCTAATTCCAAAGCAAGATTTTTGTACACAGAAATGGAACAGCCTGAGTGCTCACCGACCTCCTCTTTGCGACAGGTCACGCATCTGGTAATATGCCGGGGCCTTTGCCGTACCGTAACTGTATTTTGTTGTAAGTCATCATGGATAAAGGCAACAGTAACAGTCTAATTGTATTATGGTCTAGTGAACAGAACCCTCATGTCAGTTTCCCCTGACAGGGATCAAGCCTAATGCTAGACTGATGACATATTTCAATGGATATCTGATCATTTCATTGTTATATATTCAGGATACTCATTTGCTTATATTGCATCTCACCAGGATGAAATGGCTGCTTTACTTCCTTTTGTGTGAATAATCACCCGTACAGGAAATCGTTGGCATATTGTTGACACAAAATAAATGAGTGTGGATCATTCTTCCCAATGACATAATCTCATAGGAGAGGAGTGTGATAATGGATAGCCATGCCTATGGTTGTTAATTTAACAAACTTGGTTGGTGTGATTGATTTTCACATTACTGTATGGAGAGGCCTGTCGCTGCCGGCTTGTAAAAAAAAAAACACATGATTCCAATTTTTCCCTTGTCACTCAATTTGTGATTTGAACTGCCAATTTACTGTATGAATGTGGATTATATTTGTTTTTAACGTTTAATACCCAGAGGTTGTTTTAGTTGCCACTTGCCATCCAGTTACAGTGATAAATACAAGATTGGTATCAAATATTTTGTTTCCACACTTAACTTTAATTTATACAATGAAAATCATGACATTTATGTTGAGATCAAATGTCATAAATTACTCATGTGTTTTTAAAGATAGATTGTGTGATGTAAATGTAATATTTATCACTGAAATTAAAATGTACCCCTCCC
The DNA here is from genome assembly GCA_027564755.1 of Amblyopsis hoosieri. Classification (NCBI taxonomy): domain Eukaryota; kingdom Metazoa; phylum Chordata; class Actinopteri; order Percopsiformes; family Amblyopsidae; genus Amblyopsis; species Amblyopsis hoosieri. The sequence goes on along the minus strand of JAODUE010000021.1, from coordinate 3,817,250 downwards.
CACCCTCCTCTCTCTCTCTCTGGCTCCCTCTTGTGGCTATACAGTCCAGGACTCCAGCACTTGTCTTTGAATGCATCAATAACACAGACTTCAAGGTACAGCAGTACAGTATTGTGATTTTCTTTACCCCCCACCACGTACTTGTGAATAAAACCCTGAATGCTTAAATAATGCTGTTTCTAGTGATAAAGATACTGTGCTGTGATTGTGTAGTTTGATTTCATATTTCTTGTCGTTGCAGGAATTGTACCAGAAGTTAACTGATTTTGATATCCGATTTTACATGTACGAACTACTGAAGGTGAGAAACAAATATCCCCCAATGGGCTAAGAAAGCTTTTTAAGTAAATTAATGCTTAATAAAGTACTTCATATGGATGATGGAACAGTATTTAAAACAAAATCTGCTCTGTTTACATAAAGCTTTTTATTACACCAATAAGTGGAATAATTTCACTCAGATTGGACACCGGAGTGAAACAGCCTAATGTAACCATCTTGAATAACTGGACTGTTAGCTTGTAAGGAGCTGATCTGATAATTTACTGCTTATCTCGATATGCCTTGATTTTAATTTTGAATAAATTAGTTTTGTCTCGTCTAACTACAACTACTATCTCTATGGCTGTGGTTTATTATAGTTATTTTGGGGATTTCACAAATCATGAATCCATTGATGGTTGTATGTTAATGACTATATGCATTTATGTGTGTGTGCGTGCGTGCATGTGTTTCCAGGCCCTGGACTACTGCCACAGTATGGGTATCATGCACCGTGATGTCAAACCCCACAATGTGATGATCGACCACCAAATGAGAAAGGTGACTTGGTGTTTATACTTTTTCAAACTCTTAATGACGGTTTTTGTCGCCGCCATGACATTTATTTCTTAGAGCTATAAACTGATTAATAGTTTTGAACTGTGATGAGACAAGAATACTTTTTAACATATTTTAAAATTGTGCAGTGGGTTGAGTCAGGTTCAGAGTTGGGAGTGAATTATACTTCAAATAAAGAAGCACACTATGTAACATAGTGAAGCAGGAGTGCCAGAGTCACACAGTAAACTCACCTGGTAAAGAGATGCATAAAATTATCTATGTGCTGTTGAACATATTATTGAAAAGCTTGTTTTTATGTTACTGAACAAATGCAGATACGACTTAACCGCCTATTACTGTGCATGTAATACATGGAAGTTAAAATGTATAGTTGTTTTTGTGTTTTCGCAGCTTCGTCTCATAGACTGGGGTTTGGCAGAGTTCTACCACCCTGCTCAAGAGTACAACGTCAGAGTGGCCTCACGATACTTTAAAGGCCCAGAACTCCTGGTGGACTATCAGGTGCCTACCTTCGCTCTCTCTCAAACACTCACACTCAGACATTTATGCCGGGATTCCACCGGGCAGGTGTTGCGCAGCGTTCCAGCTCTGACGCAGCGTTCCAGCTCTGACGCGGGTTTGTTCCGTCCTCTCGAAGCGTCAACTTCCACCGGGAGCATTGCAAAAGCGTAGCGCTGCGAGACAGTTGTATTGGCGAGATCAACAAAAACTACCGATCCGATTCTGGTGTTAAATTAAGCTGTATTCCTCACTGTGACTGAGGAAGAGACTGGGAATCATGTTTTGTGTAAGGAACCATCAGACATCAGAGATGTATGCATTCGTTTGAGTGGTTAGGTTTAAGTTAGCTTGTGAAGTAAATAACAGACAATCTCTAATTTATGACATGGCTGCATTTTAGAAACCTGCTACTGATAGTGTGGCCTGGGTAGGTTAGACATGGCTGATGCTTGACAGTAGACCTACGCGTGTAAATTAATTTAATTGGATTAGCCCCATGGATCAGTTAAAACTGTCAACTAATGTCACCGATACAGATCCAGCTGTTTAAGTCAGTATGGGACTGCTTTCCGATCTCCGTACAGTATCGGTGCCATCCCTACTTCAAGCTCAAATCAACACAAAACATATCTCTTCTATGTTGTAGGGTGCTCCCTCAGAAGCTCCGCCTCACATTGGAATGCTAGTGTATTGTTGTTGTGAGCGGTGTTCGCCACTTTGTTCCTAAGCTAGCGGACTGCAAGGAGATATTTGGTGAATGTTTTATTAGTTTACAGTTGCTTACGATACCATTAATTTTATCTATCATGTATTTAACAGATGTATGATTATAGTCTCGACATGTGGAGTCTGGGCTGTATGCTGGCAAGTATGATCTTTCAGAAGGAGCCTTTCTTCCACGGACAAGACAACTACGACCAGGTATATTTGCACACTGCAGCTCCATCTGTAATTAATAAAAGATGTAAGACTAATGATAGCACCTCTTAGATTAGTAAGTATTAGTAGTACCGTAGAAAAACAGTTGGCATCAGGCAATAGCTTACGACTGGCTGATTTATATTGTGACCTCTATCCGCAACACACTAACATTTTATGTAGGGCATGTATGTTTGCTCTAGTTACTTGAGCGCGTTTTCTGTAATGAAAAGAAAACTGTTCTTTGCAAAGTGCAGTAACAACATGGAGCTATGACACTGCCAAGGTGGCTTTCCCAGAATGCAATGCGGCGGTGTGATGCATCTTCACACTTCCTTTTTATAGAATGTGATTAATCATCTTGTACGTGTTTGGCTAAGTGAATGAGGACTAGTAAATGTTTTCTTTCTCATGCAGACATGCACTCACATACACTTAATCCAAAAAATACAATTGTCACTTGTGCATCTTACCGTATGTTGCAAAATGAAAACAAAACAATTTTTACACTACAGATGTGGTCACAATATTGACATTTGATATTGTGATATGAGAACTGCAATATCGATATAAATTTAGATATTTTAATCTGCACCTTGATGGGCGCTGAATCAGTCTAAATATAGCCAGTTATGCTCGATCATACACAAATGCAGGATATATGTGTCTCACTGACTTTACGTTTGCGAGTTAAATCCCAACTAAATACTGATTAGGCATCACATTATTGTTGAAACTAGAGCGCGCAGAAAGTTGTCGGGCACGCACACAATTATTCCGTTTTCGAGGAAGCTGTTAAATTCACTGTTTGCTAACATTGTTAATCTCACTTAAAAGAGCAAGTTACATGTTATTTGAGTCTTATTAATTAACCAGACGTTGGCTGCCTTCTGCCTTGTAGGTATAACATTACAGCCTCCAGCGCCCCTCCAGCGCGCTGGGAAGGAGTAGTCAAGTTTGTGAATGCTTTACTTTTAAAGCATTCACAATGCTTTAATTGGGGGGGCCTTCAGATTGGAAAGTTGAGTTGCTACTCAGACACATTCGAAATGATTCCTCGGCTTTCCACGGCGAAATTACTCACGAGGCTACTGGTGCGGGGGACATTTATTTGAATCTCACCTACAAAGCAAACTCTCCTGTTCTCCGCCATCTTGAACAAATAATTCCTCAACAGTAACCTATTGGTTTCTCCACGTTGAACTGATGATATCAGCGGAGGAAATTTAAGCAACACCGCGAATGCTCTTCCGTCGCGTTTTCCATTGGTTGTTAGTGGGCGTATATGGCACGCAGTCATCTTGGGACATTTCTGATTGGTCATCGTGACTGGTATAGGAAGACCACGGTGCCTGTTATAGGTTAGAAGACCCCGCACAAGGAGGATGGAATGAAGCCTGGCGCTGCAGTTTAAACCCTGGGCCAGACATGCTGCCCGACATCTAATAAAACGCATGCCTTTGCGATGTCGTAATCGCATTGTTTAAAATTGCACTTTCTATTTGGAAATGAATGAATCATTCAGCTCTATCACACACCTGTGTGTTTGTATTTGTGTTTCCTAGCTGGTGCGCATTGCCAAGGTGCTGGGGACAGATGAGTTGTTTGGTTACTTGCGGAAGTACCACATTGAACTGGACCCTCGTTTCAAAGACCTTTTGGGGCAGTAAGTAAACAAAAGGAATTTGACGTACAGTAACTGTCAGCTGAACGTTATCAGTAGGGTCGTCATATTACTGGGCTCACTGTTAAATATTTATATAATATAAGTGGCTGAGCCACAGTTTGAGAGCCAGTTTGATGAGACGTCTGTCTGTGTGTATGTTTGTGTGTCGCTGTGTGTGTGTGTGTGTGTGTGTGTGTGTGCGCTCTGCAGGCAGAGCAGGAAGCGCTGGGAGCAGTTTGTGCAGACAGAGAACCAGCACCTGGTGAGCCCTGAAGCCCTGGACCTGTTGGACAAGCTGCTGCGCTACGACCACCAGCAGAGACTGACGGCCACAGAGGCCATGGAGCACCCGTACTTCTGTAAGAGCACCACGTTTTGTTTGACGGGCCACTCAAAGATACTGGAGTGATAACCAGACGGAGTGTTGTAATGCAAACATGGAACGCTTCTGGTCTCTTAAGTGGGCATGTCACCAACGGCATGTTGCCGTGGAGGTAGACGTAGGCAGCGCCCAGGCAGCTAAATCTACCATGCATGGCCTGAGACAAAGTACATTTTCCCCCAAAACAGTTTGCTATCAGAAATACCTTTTGTGGCTTCAGATTGAGCATAGGTACTTGGGAATTAATGTAACATACTCAAAATATCCATTCCCAGAGAAATAATGGGCAATATTATGTTGCCCATTATTTATTTCTTATCTTATCACCCACATTTCTAACTAATATGGTCTTCTCGTTTGTTCTATTGTTACAAATGTTTATATTCTCTTCTCCCCAGACCCAGTAGTGAAGGAATCTCTTTCCAACACTGACAACAACATGGTTTCCAGTGGAAACACAACAGCACGATGAAAGAAGGGTAAATGATTTAAATGGTTATAAAATACTTGGGAGATCCTTCATAGAACTGTTGAAGTTAAAATGTCCTTTCCTCCAGATAAAGGAAAATGATGTGAAATCCCTTTACTCTAACTAGATGTAGACTAAATTTCTCTCTCTCTCTCTCTCTCTCTCTCTCAGATGATGAAGAAGATTAAGAAAGATGTTTGTTACCTCAACTTTGTACCCAGTTGTGACAGTAACTTTGACAAGTGTACAGTGACAATGGAACAAAGTAACTCTGACCAGTTACACACCCACAGATGTGCATATGGACTCACACACACACACACACACACATATATACACACACAGACACTTGTACGTACACCCTCCTCTTCTGTATGAGTTTGTGATTGGCCTTTCCCGGTCCCCATGTTGACCAACCCGACCAATGAGCTTGAAGCTGTGTCTCTTTGTCCCACGCCCTCCCTTCCTGCCCCCCCTTCTTCTCAGTGGGTCAACAGGAAAGGCTCGTTCTAAAGATATCTTCCCCTCCCCCCTCCTCTCCCTCGCTGCCCCTCCCATTTTCCCTGGTATGCATCAGCATGGTGTCCGGCGTGTCGACATCCCCGCCAGCTCCCCGCACTGTTTTCCTCTCTGTCAGTCCGTTTGTCTGTCTCAGTGCTGTCCTGTGTGCGACAAGGGGGGGGGGGGGGGGGGGGGGGGGGGGGGGGGGGGGGGGGGGGGGGGGGGGGGGGGCGCGGGGGGGGGGGGGGGGCGGGGGGGGCGGGGGGGGGGGGGGGGGGGGGGGGTGGGGGGGGGGGGGGGGGGGGGGGGGGGGGGGGGGGGGGGGGGG
>JAODUE010000021.1:3795209-3806351 GCA_027564755.1 Amblyopsis hoosieri | reverse complement strand
CCTGGGAACGCCTCGGGATCCCCCAGTCAGAGCTTTCCAATGTGGCTCGGGAAAGGGAGGTTTGGGGTCCCCTGGTGAAGCTGCTGCCCCCGCGACCCGACTCTGGATAAGAGGATGAAGATGGATGGATGGATGGAATTTTTGAGACTAAGGTTTAATTTGGATTGTAACACATGTACTTTTTGTTTTTTGAATCGATTGGAACACGGTACATGCAGCAAAACTGTGCAAAATATTAAAACGATATTTGAATTAGGAACTCCTTATCCCCAAGATTGTTATATTTGCTTTCAAAATTGTTGTATTTTTCTTATGGAAAAGATAATTGTTTACAAAACAGTCTAATGCAAATTATGTATTGTTAATGCTGTCTGACTGTGACTCTTATCAAGCTAACTGTAATGATTGTGTTTCAATAAATTAAAAATAAATACATAAAAAAGAAAAATACCCATGTAAGCTTGAATCGCTTTCTGAAACTTAAGTAGATTTTCATTAACTGTTAGTGTCACTCACGAAGTCTGTAGGACTGTATACGTGTAATTTCGGTGCGACGATAGCCCATAGCTGTAAACCCTCCCGGTATTTCCCCCTATTTTCCCCTACTTCCCCGCAGTCTTCCCGTTTGAAAATGTTCCCGTAAATCTCCCGTATTTTTTACCTTGCTTGACTTATTAAAGATAGGCGACTGTCAACGATTGTCGGCATAAACGCCGGGCCTATTATGTTTTCTACATTCCCATTGGTAAAGCAGGTGCCACCTGGGGTCAGTATAGAACATTAGCTGTAACACTGTGACAAAATACTTACAAATATAATATCTACAAAGGTCTCCCCAAAACGCCTTCATATGAGGACAATACCAAAAGAGATGTAAAACAGTTTCAGAGTATTCATCACAAAAAGAGGGTCTATGAAACAGGCGTTCAGCACAGTTGCAAATGTGACGTGGTGCTAATGGACGGAAGAGGCTGAGCCTAACAATGTAACCTACAGCAGTAAAACACACACGATCCCTTGACGTTATAGCCATGTGAATGTTATTAACCCATTGAACGTAACCAGTGAGCCCGACATGGAATTACAATATGGGGTAGGCTACCGTATTTTGGTTTATTTCCCCATCTTATAGCCTCCTATGTCTACTCGAAAGCGGCATTATTCGTCCTGCGTGCTTCAGGTGGACCAAGCAACCAACCATGGATGTCTGACGCAATGGTGAAACTTGTAATAGGCCTACGCCATAAGACTATCTTATGCCATAAAAATGACTGAGCGACATACCCTGAATATTTTACAGTCTTCGTCATTGCAATCCTTCCTGGAGTTGTGCTTCCACGGGACTCGGAACTTGTTTCCAGCCACGTAGCACAAGCCTGCATATTGTCCCGTCTGCACCTGTTCAATAAGCCAAGTGGCGAATTGTGGCTTCGGGGGGCTGACATGACATGGGGAGATAAATAAACGGTAATGGTAAATGGACTGCTTTTAAATAGCGCTTTTCCAACCTTTCAGCCACTCAAAGCGCTGTACAGTAGCAACATACTGTATTGTGAACAAGCACTGGAATCAAACTCGTTAATAAGAATAGAGGTTCCTTACCTTTGCATGTTGTTAGGCCTGTTTAAATGTTGATTACCAAGATAAAAAAAAATCAATTGGTGTGGTGCTGAATGTCTGAAACACATCTATCACCCGGCGATGTTTTGGTGCGAAACACATTTAATGTAATTTTATGATGACGTAAAATAACTCCTCCCCTTGTTAGGGAGAATTCGGAAGCATTTATGAGGTTTGACTCTCCCCACGTCACTCCAAGTACCGACTTGTTCGCTCGTAGTTGGAGCACACCACAATGGAAATATATTAGCATATCCAACTGGAGTATAGGCTACAGCAAAACACCTGATTTAAATATATGAACTTGAATGCGTTTATTCCGATCCTATTTTAGCCTACTGGTTTTATTTACTATAATAACAGAATAAACCTTAGTAGGCTATTCCTAATATTTCAAACATATTTTAGGCTATAGCATTTGACCCTTTCATTGATTCATTGTCATTCATTGACAGTACATTGACAGTCATTCCAAAAACAGTTACCCTGCCTACCCCTAGTCCACTATCTTGGGTATTGCATAATACAGTATAGTCTACATAGGTATAATAATATTCAATATTCAATTTGTATTTGCATGTAAACACAGGCTAATCATTGTACAGTAAAATACTAACAGGTGCACTGTGATGTAATGAACCTTTGGTTGAGACATGAACCATTCAAAAAAATAGCTTCCCACAAAACTTTAACAGTTATTTAGAATTACAAAAATGTACCACATTTATTATGAATGTACCAGTGAGCATTAACAGCAGACCTGTGTGCAGGTGTGTTATTGTTTAAGAGCAAGACTGTGGCTGAGATGTGCTGTGGGGAAGCCCTTTTGTGCACTGAAACAAACTCCATTACTGTGTCAAAACACACAGTTCCTCTTTCTTCATGTACACTTTCAAGTGGACTTTCATAAGAAAAGCGCGACCACACAATTGAAAAACCTTTCTGAATACCAAAGCAATATAATCCTTATAACGCATTAATTATGCTTGAAGAAACAGCTTTATTTACTTATATTCATAGACAATGTATCTGTAATATTTAATGGAGAATATGGAGGTGTTTCTCTTCTTTAACTCAGGTTTAAAATGAGATTCATATTTGTGTAACACTTTAATTTCTGTGACAATTGTTTCTCTTGAAAACTCTACATCCACATACAGTACTGTTGTGTTCTGGTCTTTTTTTGATTTACATTAATATGCTGTATATGCCAGGCCAACAAATGGGTCACAAGCCCATTAGTGTATATACAGGTAGTCATGGTCTATAGTCTTGTGTAATGTACCAGGTACTGGTTTCAAAGTTAATGTAAGTGCCAACCTCTTCCTTTTGGTGACATTGGTGACACATTTAGGCCTAAATGTATTAGTTAGTACACAGTATGTATACAATTTATTTTGGGAACAGCATATTAGATGAAATGATGAAATACAGCTGCAAGCTGCAGTATCAGGGCCAAGCCCAATCATGAAACATGCCCCAGAGGTACAGGGTAGGGTGGAAGAGCATAATATGCATTCACAGGGGAAAATGTTTTTTATTCTAGCCTAAACATTCTCTAGTTATAGGCCAAATGTGTGTTGGCTTGTTGCTGTCAACGCCGACTGGAGCCTTCTTTTTAATGGGCAAAGCTTACTGGCAGCATCTGAAGCGCATTGACACCAATGTTTTGAACAAGGGCCAGTTTATTGAGCTTCAAGCCATAGAAGTGCATTGAATATCTGCAGATTTCGTAGCTCCTCAGTCAATTTCAGTATACGTTTCAAACGTTATTAAAAGTGTATTCCTTGACGTGCCACTGAAAACCGCACACCATTCTCAAGATAGAACTAATTTAGTTTAATGGGTGATAGAGTTGTGTCAGTTAAAGCTCCCGTGGCTGTCCTCAAAACATTGTTGTACTATAAGTTATAAGTTTCAGAAATGTTTGTCATTCATACGAGCAACGTTTTTTTAACAATTTCTGTTAGCATGGTTTGTAGATAATTCCTGGCAACATTGGTAAGGATCAGAGCAACCGCCTTGAAGGAGTTAGTAAAACTTTTTTTAATGTATATTTGGAAAAATGTGAATTTCATTTTTGTTGCACCTCTTACTGAACTATAGTATATTATTTAATACTAAGCCAGCATCTAAACATATGCTTAATGGGCCACACACATGTACTAACTGGTACACACACACACTGTGTCATTTAATTTTATGCTCAGAATGCAAGATGCACTCCACTATGTCTTTAAATAATATAAATGTATGTTATTTAATATAGCAGCTATAGGCTATATGTTAACATATTGTGTTATATTTGAAATATCATCTTTAAGTCAAAAATATGTCAAACCTGTGATAAAACGGTTCAAGAACTAGGAGGTTTTATGTGACCTCAACTTTGACCTGTTGATGGCGCTAGAGGGATGGACACAGTGACCTATAACTTGGTGTATAGACAGTTGAAGGGGTCTATAATCTGCCATAGACATCCATGGCAGAACAAATACAGTTATTTGTGTGGAACAGCAAATGGTTGTGAGGCAGTTTGTGCTCTGACCTGGTCCAGTGCCCTCATTTGAAAGACTCTTTAAGTCTGAGGAAAAGGGAAATAAAACTTGCTAATGGAACACTTCCCCCTTCCTACCCAATGGAAGTGCTGCTCTGAACACATTCAAGTCCTCTACTACTTATCACTGAGGAAGGATGTTGTTTGGTCTTCTGAACACCATGGGGAAGTTCTCACATCCATTTCCAGACATATTCAGGAGGGAAAAGGGAACATTGTTGCTTAGGAATCTGTTAAAAAAAGAAAGCATGAGGAAAACATTCCTAAATATGCAGTGCTAAATATGTTTGTTTTACTGCAGCCTTAAAGTGTAAGGCCTGTTTCCTTAAATACACAAATAAACCTGCTCAGTGATGTTTACACATTTCCACTTCGAATAGGATGATGCAACTGAATTGCTTTGGTGCTTTCCTTAACCAGTGTGTTATTACTGGTAAGGGACAGATTAAATCTTGATGTGGGTTTTGAAAACAATCTTTGTACTGTATACCGTCTACACCCACGTAAGTAATTACCTTCCAAGTGAAGCTTCAGCCAGCATGATGCAAGGTAAACCTGCCGGTGAGACTGATATCGTCAACAGCCCAGTTTCACCTCATGGACCCACATCCAACATGTTGGGCATTTTGTAATGACATTTTGTACCCATGCTGATGAGTCAGCACCTGGTTATTGGTCAAGACAACCTTTCAGACAAGCCTGCATGCCATACAATGGATAACTGAGCTATAGAGTTCAGCAAAGGTTCAATTGGAATATGGCCTAAATAAGTCATTTATATTATTGTTGTATTGTTTTAATGGTTAACCTGATTATAGCCTATTTGCTTATTTCATATGTGAGGCACTTAGGTCATTGTTCACAGTTCACAGTACCATGCAATATAACACACAAGTCTAACCCACTTGGCATTGGACATAAACAGCATTTAGCAGAGTATCACTCTCACAGTAAAGTAGCCTACGCTAAGGGTTTGACCAAACCAGTCAAAAAAATAAAGTTCAGTAATATTATCAGAGCAGAAATTGTTCTCCAATCAACATTAACCTAATTACGATTACTTAGGCCTACTAGTGGAATTGTGAAAACAGCTGCATTTACGTGGACCCTAATATTCCCGATTGGAATTGAGTTAAAAAGCCCAACCCAAATGAAAATCCACCACACACCGACCTGACCTTAATCAGAACAGAAGAGAAAGGCTCAACACAATTGAAATTTCATTCGAAAGAGGGGTATTAAACCGTTCCAAAACCAGATTGAAAGAAGCCATTGAAAAAAGCCGCAATGTGCACGTTATATTCTGATTGATTGCGATGGCGCATGTAAACACTAGATGGCATGTAAAATAATGTGTAAATGGACTGCATTTATATAGGCTAACGCTTCTCCAACCTTCCGGCCATGCATACTGTACACAATGTAACCAGCAATCTTCAATCGGAAGGATTCCATTTGGAATGACAAAAAAGTGTCCAAGTAAACCCAGCTGTCTTTAATAACTGACTGAACATAGCGCACACGCACGTACACTACACACTTCCTTGACCCATGGATGTGACTGGTGCTTGGCAGTGTCCTTCGCATAATGGCTCTTCACCCAGTGGTGAGATATTGCACACTAGCCTACATAGGATATTCTAATGTTAATACACATACTCAAGCTCAGAGACCATATGGACTAATATGTCACTTATTCTATTAAATAATAGTATGTGGTCAATTAGTCAATCCATCGAGTGGTTGGCTTTGCCCTTCCAGCGGAAATGTTAGGAAATGTATTTCTCCAGTTTGTATTTGTTTATTTTCACCACCAGACGGCGCAAAGCTCTAATGTATCTCCTTGGCGAAAGTTTACCTGGATAACCCATACTCACGCATTTCACTATTTGTTTGTTGGCGACAATCCCACTGATTTAAAATAAGTAAAGGAATAAAAAAATATTCATACAGACAGTAGTAGTAGAGTTATAAATATAGCATATGTGAAAGGTGAAAAAGAACAAAACAAACAACAAACCAAAAACTACAAACAAGCGAAATAGCCTATACATGCGAACTTTCCAGACAATAACAGTGCTGAAACGAAGTTGACAAGCTAATTTTTGGCCACTGCAAATTTGACATTTCAGCTAGCCTAACTGTTTTCAATAACTAGTAGAGAGTGAAATAACTTACTTGAAAATAGAATGCCCCGTATAGACTATCACGTGTGTGCATTTCATTTCTACATTAAAGGGAACAATGTTTCCCTGGTTTGAGCAGGATTTATGGACAGACAGTTATATCCCGACGCTTGCACTGGGCGAGAGACTGCACCTGCAAGCGCACTTGTTTTCAGGGTCATTACGCACGGCTGGGGATGTGCGCTTTCAGACATTCCACACTTCATAAACACGATGTTTACCTTTAAAAGAATCGTGTCTCTGTGCGAGATTTATAATTGCCAATTATAGCCCACTGCACAGAGCCACGCTTGCCATTTATTCTGTTGTGTAAAGACGTAGCTGGGTTACACAAGAGAGCCTTCTTGGTATTCGTGGTTGTAAAGAGTGTGAGCGGGACGGAGGGGAGAAGACTGATAATTTGAAGACTTGCCAGGGGTGCATTGTCAAATTCAAAAGGCATTTCAAAGAAGCACACCATTCAAGTTTTTATTCCCTCTTATTTTTTTCTTTCTCCGTCTTTTTTTTCCCGATTCGCACGGTTGCAGACTTTTTGAATCCACCAATAGGCCTTCAAGTTACAGACATTGGAATGTAAATGAGTCCAGCGCGTGCTCCTGGCGCAGTGAAAGCTCGGGATTGTTTATTGAGCTCCCGGAGCCACGCGCCTGGCTCGGGGAGTCTGTGCGCAGAAGAATCACACGTGGGGCGGGGCCTCGCAGCGAAGCGTGCGTCTCCAAAGGGGTGGGGTGCGCGGGGCGCGTGTTGAAAAAGAAGAGTGCTGCCAAAGTTTGGGTCAGATCGGCTCGTGGAGTAAGCAAGCGCAGTCAAGAGAGACTTTGGAGACTACAGATATCCAAAGCGCGACCCAGCTCGCCACACGCGAAGGACACGAGAGCTGTACACTGCCAATCCCCCCCAAGTGTCTGACGCTGCAGTTGGGCCCGAGTCCGCTACTTTAGCATCTTTGTCTCAACATTGAAGAGATGGAAACTACGACCATCACCACCACACAGCTGGCGCAAAATTCCTGCCCATTTGGACTAACTGAGAGACGCGCCACAATCACACTGCACGCCCCGGCCCAGGACTGCGCCATTCCGACATTGCACCCAAACACCACCACCGGCCTCCAAAACAAAAACAAGGTGCTGAAGAGACAGCGCTCCAGCTCACCAGAGCTGCTCCGATGCAAACGGCGCTTGAGCTTTAACGGCCTAGGTTACTCCATCCCTCAGCAGCAGCCAGTGGCCGTGGCGCGGCGGAATGAACGGGAGAGGAACCGGGTCAAGCAGGTGAACATGGGCTTCCAGACGCTACGTCAGCACGTGCCGAATGGCGCCGCCAACAAGAAAATGAGCAAAGTGGAAACTCTGAGGTCCGCTGTAGAGTACATCCGAGCCTTGCAGCAGCTCCTGGACGAGCATGATGCCGTGTCAGCCGCGTTCCAGTGCGGCCTACCGTCCCCGACACTTTCCAACAGCTATTCCGCCGACCCGGAGTCGCCCCATTCCACCTATTCGTCAGACGAAGGGGGCTACGAGCCCCTCAGCTCCGAGGAGCAGGAGCTCTTGGACTTTACAACTTGGTTCGACAGGTACTGAGGGCGACGTCATCAACAGTCCGCCTCTGTGCGTCGAAACGATCGTATGATAAAAAGGCATTCGATCAATGTTGCAGCATAGCAAGACGCCGCGCTGCGCGCTCTGTCCTTGGACGTGATGTTTCCTCCCTCTCACATAGGAACGGCTTCCAGAGACAGCCTCTTGTTGCCGTTGCTAGGCGACAATAAAGCATAAACAGCAACTCTTATTTCCCATAGACGAGGGGGAAAAGAGAGAGAGAGAGAGAGAGAGAGAGTGCCTACTTTGCGCGCTGTCCAGGGGTTGTCCAAGTTGACGAGAGGAACTTAAACATGACTGATCCATGTTCGAATAAGTGCAATTAATATCAGATAGAGCTGGCTCTGTTGGTGACAATGACGTGTATGAGGACTGTCTTCCTTTACTGCCATCTCTGTTGGGAGACAAAGCAAAGGCAGCACGTCAACTTACTTCCACTTTCGTGATGTACAGTTTTTTTTTCGTTTGATAACAAAGTTGTATTATTCGTTGAATTGTTTAATATGAAGACATATTTTTGTATATTGACTTAAACAAATACACATGTTCTTGAACAACACACTGCCGAATTGCTGACAGGTGTCAAAGAGGCAGGGATTTGACGTCATGACCGGGCTATTATTAGACCTGGAACAGATTGAAGGCTCATAGCGCAATATGACACCTTGATCGATGTATATGCACTTGTTCTCCGTCTTGGTATCTTACATGTACATATTTGTTTGGAACAGATCTATTTTGTGTAAAATGAGTTTTATAAATAAAGATGAATCTATTTATATTAACGTGTTGTTGTAGTGGATCAATGGCATTGTCAAATATTCTGTTGGGCAGGTGTGATAGGGGTGGGGGCTGTGTAGACGATCAAACTAAGGAGTTTGTCTCATTCAGTGCTTGGGTCTGACCTTTCCCCGAGTTGGTTTGGGCGAACTAGGGAAAATTGCGCAGCTGGGGTAGCGCTCAATAACCATTTGCGCTTTGTGTGCATTCAACACGGGAGATTAATATTACGTTTCGTGCGTTGTATTGTTTCTTTTGCATGCACTCTCGCTTTCTCTTTACCCAATAACCCAGAGGGCTTGTGGGGATGGAGGGGGAGGAGGCAATTCACTCTTCTCAAAGGGTATAGTCACTTTGAAATACGGCCCGTGGAAAGTCAGCGAAGACAATGGTTACGGGTCAGAATTTCTTATTGCCCTGTTTGAGATCAATCTAAATAAAATCCGATGGTTGTAGACTATTTGTATCCCCTACTGGGTTTTTCAAGGCCTCGTCAAAAAATATCTAATCTCCAGCAAAGTGGGGAGCATCCATTGTGCCATTGTGTGAGCGTCTTTGCGCCTCATTATGCTCATTATTAAAGCTCTTTTGTAAATAAACACCGATGCACGAATGCAGTTTAACGTCACCTGGTGTTCAGAGTAAAGTGTGTGCTTGTAGAGATGGGTCCGAAATAGATTAGATACTCGGGCTATGAAGTAGTACTTGTACACAAGCTCGCAGACAGCGACATGTTTTTTACAATGTTAAAAAAGACAAACGGAAGGCTACAGACAGTTCTTTCTGCTTTGTGAAGAAGGCAGGCGACACAATATTTTTGCTTCTGCCGTTTTATTTAAGATTGCAAAAGGACGGCCAAAAACTCACGTGACTCTGTTTCCCCTGTATGCTTTGACAGAAGTGTGCCACAACGCACTTTACGCACAAGCGCACAAAACTTTTCAGCGTGCGTTCAAAGTGCCCTCCCTTTACTTACCCCTCCAGTCCCCATGTCCTGCTTCAGCAACAAAGCAGTGGTGGTGCAGCGGACCCTGCAGGTGTAGGCCACGTGTCTGCGCTCAGCGACAAAAGACTCGAGCGGCTCCCATTGGTTCATGGCTTGCGCGAGTTTGGTACACCGAGTGCCTGCCGGTGAAGGGGGCACTGGGAAAAATCAAACAAGTGATAAATGACATCAATTACTCATTTCTTTATATAACCTCGTGCGTCACGGCAACACGAAAAGACCGAGATGGGATGGTGAGCGCTACCCCCGCTGGCCCATTATTACACGCGTGAAATTTCTATTTATAATGTTCTTTGGTGTGAGGCAGAGGCCATAGGACACGAGTGAAAGTAAGTACTGCGTGGAGTGCGTTCTCGCCTTCTTTGAGATGGATATGCAATTTCCTCTGGGGCCGCTAAGATATTTGTGTGTGTGTGTGTGTGTGTGTGGGGGGGGGATTAATTTATTCAAGTCATTTTCATTTTGACAATACATGAGGGCAATCAAACGCTGACTAATCAATCACCGAGCGGCCCCATTCATGCTGAACATTTTCATGCGCAAGCAGTGATGCGTGCATAAAACCCTGGAATTCCCGGCTGCGCGTTTACCGTGAACATAATACGGGACTAAATTGGCCAAGATAATAACCTCGAGTATACCTCGTGTATGTATACATATTATGCTCTGTTTTTGCATGATTTGAACATTACCGTCAATTAATTAGTTGCGAGTGCACTGCTAAACATGTTTTATAACAGTCTATATAGTTTGAAAACCCGAAAAGAGTGGTTAAAATGTATTTTACTTAACAAAAGTCACTACATTTCAAGTTGTGACACAAGTTTATAATTTTTATCTTTGTCAGGATATAGAAAGTAGCCTAGATGCTATTTTATTTAAAGTATTTATTCTTATTTATTTATATATTGTACAAGACAGTTGTAAAACGCAATGTCTCCCTCATTACCAGTTTCTAGGAGATAGCCTAAATCCATGGTCTTTGACCAATAACAGAGCAGTTCTGCATCTACATATCTGCTGAGCAACAGGTGCTCTTGGCAATCCAGGAAAGCTGTAGTAATAAGTGAGCCACATGGGCTTGTAAAATAGAAATAATGGACTTTGTCTTTTTGAGGGAATTTCCTCAAACAGCAAGCTCAACTGTCTGTTAGCATATAGGCCAATAGTTTCTAGGAATATGGTATTATGTGTAGATAACCACACACACTCACAGTACATATAGATAGAAGGACAATGACATTCACAAGCCATGTCATTTAAACGTAATAATATATATACAGTATACTTAATGAAATAACCCTCCTTGTGTTTTGATGTACACTCACCTAAAGGATTATTAGGAACACCATACTAATACTGTGTTTGACCCCCTTTCGCCTTCAGAACTGC
>JAODUE010000021.1:3765244-3783276 GCA_027564755.1 Amblyopsis hoosieri | reverse complement strand
TCATACGGAAATGCATTATAACATGGATGACTAGTTGTAATTGTAAAGTTAATTTCCTTTTTATTGTACTGAATCAATGCATAATGCGGAAGTTACTTCGGCTCCACTATTCAATGCCCCACACCCCGTGGTTACGGCATGCCCTGTAAAGTAAGCCAGTTGCACCTGGCATGTAGGCTAATGGTGTTTGATAACAGTTAGATATATTCCAAAGGAAATAATAGCCCATTTATCAAATAATAGTTCTGAAACATCAGAGAGAAGTAGAACTACAAAATGGGTTTGAGAGCTACACTGCCTTGCAAAGAAGTGCTTAATTTTGGTCAAAAATTAGTTTTTGTCATTTTTGGAACATTAAAGATTGTGCAAAGCAAATACAGAGATTTACTTGGAAATGCTATACATATGTTAGAAATCCATTCCTTTAAACATGTGAGAACACTGTTAACTATGTAGTATTGTATTGTAAAGTTAGACCGTTAAACTTGATTTCACAATTTCTCTCTTCAGGATTTTTTGGGAGGGCCAGAAACGACGGACTAGATACGTAGCTGGTCCGCCAATTTGGTTACCCCTCCCCGTAACACCACAAGGATATAGATGGTAGAGAGCGTTCGAATCAGCTCAGTATTGATCCTGCTCCAATGCAAGTTATTAGCCTACTAAATTCACTGTCCTTCAACAGCCTACAATTCCATTGTTCGATCCAACAAGCTGTACACTAAATTTACTTGATAAGAACAGCAGCTCACGGCATCTGCATGTGTAATGCCAAAAAGTGGTCTGCTAAAAAGGGGTCTAACTGATTTCTGCCCATGAGAGCACAAACAGGCTAATAACCAATCTAATCCATTTTACCAGTATGCATCTATCTCAAAGTGAAAACACAACTCATAAAATGCACGTCTACATTTTCCAACCAATGTTCGGCTGAGGATACCTTTCTGGCACAACACCGCGAGATGGAGTTTACCGTATACACGCAATGGGTGAGGCGCCATCTGCTGACACACCCCCAGCGCTTGAGAACAGATAATGCTGATTATATTTTCACGCTTTTGAAACGTACTTTTATGTAGTTGCCGACTTTTTAATTGTTTTACTATTATTAATCCAAATTTGGCTGGGTGGTTAATATTACCTTTTTCTGTGGTGTGACAAACTCAAAACATAATTGTATGCCTGCTTTACACAATCTTTCAAGGTCTGCTTTATCCAATATATCATTGGTTTTATTAGAATTTATTAGAAAAGCAAAGGCTTTTCTCAATGGAAAATATGTTTTCACTTTAAAGGACTGCTGGTTAACAGGTTAGTCCAATCACATTCAAAGTATTTTTTTGAAAGTGCCTCAGTGCCTGCCCTCTTGAAACCATTTCAATGAATGGCTGCGCATAACATAGGATTGTGCATTACCGTTCTTGGAAGAGAAATATTTCAGAGCGGTTTGCTTCTTTTTTAATAAAGAGATATATTATGGCATGTGTTGTTGACCAGTGGTCATGTAGGCATGTTGACCAGTGTAGAGCCTAGTCTATGTCATAACCATGTGTAACGATGTCAAGACGGTTACAATACTTCTAGGACGCGATGGTACTATCTAAAATAGTCTCTGGTGGTATGCCTTGTAACGTGTTTGCATTTTGCATTAGGGAGTGGGGTTCAAGTCCCGGGTGGGACAGATTTCACTCTGGCGTCATATTTTGTTTTTCCCATTATTACGTTTTTAGTATTAACAAAAATGTATTACGCGAAATAAATAAAGTTGTACAGGCTTAATAGTTGAGACATTCTTCCTCACACTTTCATCCCCCCCACCTAAAAATGTCTCCTGCGGCAGTGGTTCACACTATGTTCACACCATTATAACATGTACCTGTGGCTGGGAATCATTAGGATTTAGTCTTGCTTACAGGATGCAGGGTGTTCTTGTGCACAAACACTTGCTTTATGGTATGGTGGAATCTTTGATTCTCATTGCTGTATCATGCTTGACACAATTCCTTCCATTCGTCAGAATGTAATGTCTACACCCGATGAATGGTACATGAATTAATGAGGGTTGCAATATATTAGCATGTCATATTATGTCAATGTATTACACTATATCAGTGCATTTAAAGTTAAAAATTTATAATTTATCAAATAAATAATCTATACATGTATAATATCTTTTTCTCTCAAATCTTCATGAAATTCCTCAGCTGAGAGAGTTTGATCCACTGATGCAGCAGTATAAATATAATACAAGCCAGTCTATTACATTATAACACTCCCAGATACTCTGACACGCAATGCTGGTCACTGTTGCTGCTTGAATCTGTACACAACAAAATGGCCAGCTCTGGGGAGGGGTACAGAATGAGCTTATGAGTCGTGCATGGTGAGGAGTAGAGAGGAATGCACGCACTCTTGACACATTTGTAATGCTGCTAAACCACAAAAGTTATTGGATGTTATGCCTGGTTTTAATAAGCACTACGTTCTCTAGTATTGTTCCATCCATCTGTGACAAGCACACATCAGGTGAAGATAGGTGCAGTGACAAACATCAGTGAGTCAATATTTGGACTTATGTAGCTTGGAGTTGGCTTCGTGACATGTGAATTCATTGTTGCCATAAGCAACTGTTTTTTTTCTATAAGTGAAAGGGACAAGCAGCTCATGTCATCTCAGGATTAGCAGAGTAAACCCCCAACACTTTGAAGTGTTTCAGGTCTCAATGTCTCCTGGCTTTTATACAGAACCCCACTAAACCTTGCATTGTTAGCATCAAGAAACCACTGACTTGCTTTCAGCTTTGAACATGATTTCTTTTTCTGATGCTATTTGTACTTTACAGTAGAATGAGCCATTTCTTGGGATCAAAAGACAAAGAAAAGAAAAAGAAAGACAATGAACTAAATACCCTTACACAACCCCAAAACAATGGACTTTAGGCTGTTTAATGTTTAATGATTTGTTAAATATGATTTGCTCAATGCCATTCTTGCACAGTATATTATACATAAGACTTTCTCAGTTAAAGAAAATAATTTGTGTCTATTGTATCTCTCTCTCTCTCTCTCTCTCTCTCTCTCTCTCTCTCTCTCTCTCTCTCTCTCACGCACACACACACACATACTATCTCTCTCTCTCTTACTTTCTCTCTCTTTCTCTCTCTCTTACACACACACACACCCACACACACACACGCCCGCACACATTAACTATGGAACTGTTATACAGGTACAGGCACATACTGTAAGTGAATAGATGCACAGCTCTCACATACTCTCGCTCTCACTCGCGCACATAAAGATTCATCTACACACGCACACACACGCACACACACACACACACACACACACACACACCTGGGTTAAGCAGGTAGCTATAGATTTGTAGTTGGAGGGGAAACATTCCGACATGAGCCCATTTATCAGAAAGGAGGGGTGCACAATTAGATATCGGCAATAGAGATGTTTAAAGTCAACAGCCGGGCAGGTGTTGAGTGTTCTGTAGCACTGGGGATTTCATAAGCAATAAAGCATTAACCCCCCCACACCACCTCTGTCCATCTACAACCCCTCAGGTCCAGAGTCCACATCTGAGGAGTGTGAGACTCCCCCTAGTGGTCACAAATGTTCACTGATTCCAATACAACACTGAAAGCTGATATTCCAGTCTGCAATCTCCTATATCTCCTAGTCATCTCCTTCCTTGAAGATAGTATGTCAGATCCAATTAATTATCACACATCGCTGAAACCTTGAAACTGTGCTTCAGTAAAACAGTAGCTTTCACCCCTGAGATATCAAAGAGTCATTTGATAGGCTAATTTAAGACTGTTAGTAGGGCTCGACTTCTGTTTCCCCTGGCCCTCGTTGAGGCGTGCTCATAAAACATGTGGAGGCATCGATCACAAGGAGAAGGTGATGCTTTAGATGAACTTACAGAGAGCTCTCTCTTGTTGGAACCCTTCCCATCTCATCCACTATGTGCACTGTGTAAATCAAAGTCTGTCATGCCAAGTCCTTCACCTATAGCTGGGAACGGTAGCCTACATGGGCACGTACACTATTAGTTATATTTAGCTGCAGCACTTGTACTTTTTGTCAGCTCAGAATGTTCTAGCTAATATTGCTTAGGATGTGGAACAAAAGCACACACCAGTAGGTCTGTTTGAAAGATACAGGGTTTTGTGTTTGATTATCACACACACACACACGCACACGCAGATGCGTTTGACCTAGTGGCTTCTGGTATCACTAATGTGATAAGTAACCTCAATGCAGGGGAAGGAATGTGTGATATGCCTTCACCACTACTAGGGGGTCCACACTGGTTCATATCGCACCCCTGCAGCCAAGACCTACAGCAGACCCCCCCCCCCCCCCTTCCTTCCCCACAACCCACCCTTGTTCATTAGAAGACCCAGCAATGTTACCAATGCTACTGAAAGCAGCCACTCCATCAGGAAATTGACTGAAGCAATTGAGTTAGCCATTCAGATGCTTGTCTGGGCAGCGAGGGGTATATGTCCATGTGTCCCCTGATCAATCAAAGTGTAGTCCCAGTTTCCTATTTGAATTTGCAACAGAAAATTCGGCCCCATTGTCACCCCTTTGCCCCATTCCTGCCATAGCTCCATTACAATAGGCAACAGAGGAATTCCAGTCTGTTTTCATGCATTACTGTATTGAACAAACACAGATGAATGGGTTGGACCCACAGGTTGGATCAGGGGCTATTGTTATTGTCTGAGGAAGGAGGGTGTCTTGCATCTGGTGGCCATTGGGACCTCTTGTACACTGTGCTACTGTATAAATGTAAATGTAAGTTTCTCGAGGCTAAATAAATATACACCTGCATATACACTGCAACTCATTGAGCTATAATACCTTGTACAAACATAGTAGTAATATAGAAATAAAGTAAAAAGTGAGATCAATTAGTTTGAATGTACTGTATACAGTGTATTGAAGTTAGCTTCACATAAATCATTAGCACTTATAGTTTTATTACAATAAAGTGTTGAATAGGACATTTCATACATTGTGCTTCACAATGAAACTAAAGCATAAACAGCATAGACCAATACAATACCATACAATACAATCCAACAGGGCCATTGATGGAGGGAGAATGGGAACAGCTCAGGCAGTTATCATGCCAGGTCAATGCTGGCACCCATGTATTGTACCGTATTGGCCTGTTATGCTTACATGCTTACATGATATACAGTATATACTGTACTTTATGTATTGCATCTGAGTGTGTGGCTCACAGCCATACCTGAGACACATTCTCTTAATAATAGAATACACAATACAATATTATCTATTAATCTGAGGCCATGGTTCTCAGCAGGAAACCGATGGAGTGTCTATTCTGGGTAGGGAATGAGTTCTTACCCCAAGTGAAGGAGTTAAAGTACCTTGGGGTCTTGTTCGCGAGTGAGGGGACATTGGATCGGGAGATTGGCCGGAGAATCGGAACAGCGGGTGACGAAAGGAGAGCTAAGCCGGAAGGCAAAGCTCTCGATCTACCGGGCAATTTTCGTTCCTACCCTCACCTATGGTCATGAAGGGTGGGTCATGACCGAAAGATCTAGATCACGGGTACAAGCGGCCGAAATGGGTTTCCTCAGGAGGGTGGCTGAATTAATTGAATACCATAAATACACAGAATGTACACTGAACATATCTGAGAATGACATGCAAAACCCCTTTCCGCACACACACCCGGTAAGTAGACTTTAAGCTCAACACGAGTGACCCATCAGTGACACACACACACGCACGCACGCCGACACACACAGGCACACACACACTGCGTAACTCTGTTAGATGCATCTTTAATAGCTTAATAGCATACAACAGCAGGGAGGTTATGTAAATACAAATACAATAAAGCAGAAGTGATGCTCGCTATGTGCTTCCCCAGTTTGCTCAGTCTTCACTAATAAGATAGACTGAGCAAGGTGTGTCCAAGGTGTGTGTCCACACCTTGGACACAATGTGGCGTGTGGCCTGTATCAGTGGCTCTGATCTTCAGTTAGATAGCGGCGCCCATGCACACATGTGTGTGTGTGTGTGTGTGTGTGTGTGTGTGTGTGTCTGTTAGCACGTGTTTAAGTTGTAGATAGCGTTAGCTGCACCCGGCAGGCACATTGGCAGGTGTGCTTCAAGAAAGAGTTTGGAGTCAACTTTGCTCCCATGTGTGTCGGTGTGCTAACATTGGGCTGTGTGGGCTTATTTGTTCAAGGACACACTGTTGCAGCAAGCGTGCAAAGGAGAATGGGGGTTAAGATAGTCTAGTCTGGATGTTGGCCTCCCAGCCAGCAGGTCGTGGGTTTGAGCCTCATCTACATGAAAGCATCCTTGAACAAGATGCCTAACCCCTACTTGGTCCGTGTAATACTTGTCACTGTACTCACTGTAAGTCACTTTGGATAATAGCTAAAAGGGATCGCCCTTCTACAAAGCCATGGGAGGTATATGGACTACATTTATACAGCCCCTAGCAGCCACTCAAAGCATTCTGCATCAATGCCTCACACACGCATGCATACACCGATGGGTCCTTCTTCATGAGGGGATTAAGTTAAGGAACATATACTGTATATAAAGATGAATGGATGAAAGAATGATGACTGGGATTTGACTCCAATCAGTATAACCATGGGCATGCACAATTTAATGTTCATGTGAGCGAGGGCAGCTTGATGATTTGTGACCCGTGTGTCTGGGTTATGTGGAGATCCAGGTTTCATGGCGTACCGTAGCTGCAGGAACAGAGGCAACTTGAGGGTGAGGGTGCTGCTCCATCACCCATGTGACACCTAAACCATGATTGACCTGTATGAGTGGGGATACAGTACCTCTATTTCTGGTGAGGGAAATATTTCTGTGACCAGTAGGTGGATAAGATTAGGAGGATTTCCCACATACATGAAGTTCTGTGTAGGAGACAGACATATAGTGTACTTCTATGCCATGTAATAACGTGTCATTTGTAGTTTGTAATACATCACGTATGTAGGCGATTATGTCATGCTGAGTGACCAGCATGTGATGCTATATTAAGATAAGTCTGGTACATGGGTTCAATATTGCATTAAAGTTCAAACTGTAAAAATGAAGTGCAAAATGTGCAAATATTTCACCTGCAAATGTTGTTTACCCACATAATAAAGAAAAGCACTTGTTCAAACTTGGCATATGTCTATTTGTCAATCATTAATGATTGAGGTTATTATTAAAACAATTCCTGCTGTCTCACCCACATCCACAACCTGAGACATTAATGTGTACACACAAACACACACACACGTGCACACGCACACACACATGCACACATGCATGCACGCACGTGCACACACACGTACACACGCACACACCCACCCACAACACACTAACAGCTTTTTCTTAAAGCATTTCAGCATTGTGTTGACATTGCTGGGCTAGCAATTCACATTCCAAACAAATACTAGAGCAATCTTTTATTTGGAATGTGAAACACAGTGCTTTGTTTATTCCATCATTTATCCAATTAGCCCCTATTTGATTTGTTTAACATTTCATATTGGTGATCACATTTTGTGTTTGGTTGCATTTCAGATCTGTAAATTAATACCTTGGCTGAATGGAGAAGGTGGTGTAGAATTCATTAAGCTTCGATTGTCTCCAGTGCGTGTGGGGTGCGGTACATGTAATGCTATGGTGAAAGGCACCATCTGTTTCCATGTGACAGTAATGAAGTGAGGGGCATTGTGGCACAAAGCCTCTAACCCATTCATCACAGCTGTAGGCGGGCCAAGCATATTCCCCCTGTCTTATAAGGATACCTCTACACACATACTCAATATCATCCAGTAGCATTCTAGTTTAATGTTACATATTCAGTATAGGCAAGATATTATGTGCACACCTGAGACATTTTGCATTCATTTATTTTTGAAAGCCCCATGTTTTTTTGTTTTTATTCATAAATCATCCTTCTTTTGGGACACTGTTCCTTGGGGTGAAAAACAAGGTCTTGCCAGGCAATTGCTAACCATCTTTGGGTTACTACTGCAATTTCGATTCAATTACTGTTGTGGTTTAGGGGTTCTCAGATATTTTGACCAACACAGACACAAGATTGTACTAATGTAGAAACATGTAAACACCAATAAACACCACAGAAAAGCCTGCTTATTTCTGACGAAAAATAATAATCTTGAAATCCCTAACATAGCCATAACTCCACTTTGAGAATGGCCAGTTCTTGTTGCAGTTGCAGAGAAATGCCTTAAAGGGAAATCCCTCTTGTTACTTCTTTGAAAACATCTTATTTTGCATAATTCACTGTTTGTGTAATTACTATAACTCCTGTATCAGTTACGAACTGCGGACGAGCCATACCCGAGAAGCTCATAAATCCTTGTAGTGTAGGCGCTAACGGTTGAACCTTGAGATGCCAAATTCCCCCTATAAACAGTGGATTCCTGTCTCTGGGTAAGGGGTTCCATGCAAACATTGCCTCAGTTGCAGTTACACATATTATGCCTGTAAATACCAGAACTTAAGACTGAGGTGATCCCAATCCATGAAGAACATGACTAGAGCTGGCTGTTGACAGTTATGCAAAACATACAGTTATTGTATACTTTAATAAGGATACATGATGCCATAATTACCGGTAATTGTAATATCGTTCAAACAAAATGGTATTGTGGTTAATAATTCCAGATGATGAGCAATTAAATATTGACACAATTAATTTCATTAGCTTTTTATCCTGTGAGGAAATACATAAAACTTCCTCCTGAATTTGACTTAACAATCACCACATGTAATTTCTTTATACATATGGGTGTTAATTGAAATATGACAATGTAACATAGAACATAAAATACATCTGTGGTTTAGACCTAGCAGACCAATTAGATGAAAAAATGTCCTTATTTAGAGGAAATATTTGAGTTTGTTGATTGGAGTGGCCTGTCCAGGTCAGCCATGGCTGGCCAGAAGCCTTGCACTGGTGCATGTGCTCTTTGATAAACCAAGACAGGCCTCATGTCTTTGCAAATGATTAGAATCACTGGGCAAACATTGGCATCAGCTGGAAAGGCTTTATTCATGCTCTGTTTAGCCAGACAGACTTTCCTATTGCCCCAACACTAATATTGACTCCTATGCCGTTCCCCTAATCTCCTAACATCTTGCCTTGCCTTGGGTGTGTCAGCATTGAACATCCCATTTATCATATTTTCTCTCTCTCTTTCTTTCTCTCTCTGTGCAAGTGAACTCAGTCTCCTTGTGCAGTTTTGCCAGCATGCCAGGGTTTAATGGCTGCAGGTTTAGCTTTGTGGTTTTAATTTCAGGTCTATTCATTGGTTTGTCATGGGTGGATGGGGGACTGGTTGGGGTATACCTCCTGTATTTGTAAAGCAGAGATGTTGGCTGATTATTTGTCTATAAGCCCGCGACCCTCCTCAGCCACCCCCATCCCTCTGAACCGAGACACAATGGCGCCCATTCTCATCTTGTTGCCCTGTCCCTCTATGAGTCTGCATGTCCCGTCTCTCTTTTTACACTATATCAACAACATAACTGCCCCCAGCTGGCATATACACACATATGTACATTATTGCTCAAATAAAGTATGATAGTTAATAATAACTGCAGTATTTGATATCAGTTAGGTCCATGTTTCTATGTTGTTATAGAATGTAACATACTGTAGTTATATAATTTGCTAGCCCATGGTTTTGACTTCCTGTTGGGTCTGGGGAGGAACTTCTGGGGAACCTTACGAACCCAAAAGTAAAACTATTAATAAATAAATAAAACAAAGTAAAGCAAGACGTTGTTTGCATTAATAAACAGTATGAGAGACCTGTTCCATATTTCAGTCGTTTAGTTAAATACATAGCTTGCATGTGCCTTATTTGAACATTATTAGACAGAAGAATCTACTATGAAAAGTTGTAAGATGGTCAATAAAAAATAACTATTATTAACTATGCTTTGTATTCTTTGTGTTATAAAACTGCTGAGTAAAAACAATAAAACGACCAAATCACCATAATGACCTCGAGTGTTCATGTTATAGGCCCTATGACAGTTACTGTACCTTTGTCTCTATACTTACTGTATGTACTGCATGTCTTTTGGCTTCACATGCCGTTGTGTATGTACTGCATGTGTGTTTGTGCGTTTTGAATATAGGAAAACCTGATGCTACACTGGTTTGTGAATAAACTTTTTGAAGGCAAGAGTTTGGCTTCCATGCACCTTCATTTAGTTAGTACAGGAGCAAGATAGCTGTACAGTACACTGTACAATGCAGTGCACTATAAACAAAGGCAGCACAATTAGTCATGCACAGATAAAATTAGCTATCATGTAAAACGAGCTGTCATTTACAGATTGCCTGTGACCTACAACAAAACAGTGTTTTTTGTTGTTGCTTGCAAAGCATTTTTCACACTCACAGTATTATATCTGCTCCCATACAGCTTTAACAGCTCATTCTCTCTCCTAAAGCTGCATTCTCTGCTTCATTTCTCTTTCTCCTGCCTTTCACATCCCAAACCCTTATTTATTGGGTCGCTAGTTTGCCTCTTGGTCTGGATGTGGGCCCCACTTTGCATTTCCCTGCCTGTCACAGAACTAGTGTGTGTGTGTGTGTGTGCGTGTGTGCGTGTGTGTGTGTGTGTGTGCTGAAAGTGTAAAGACAGCGTCCCCCTCCTTCAGGCCTGAGGTTAAGTCTACTATCATGCTAATGTCCATGTCCTGAGACTAATAGGGCCCTTTACACTGCTGGTTTTAATTTCTGCCGCCCCACTAAAGGGTTTAGTGCCAGGGCCCTTTCTCTCCTTCCTACACTTCTAAACAGGATAAATATTTCTGTGATTCGTCTACCGGGACAGTGGACTTGGAGACGGTTCTATGCACAATGGCTCAGAATGGACCTTGTTACGCTCTCTGTAAATACAGCAGGCAAGATGCAGGAACACAATTAAAGTCTGATACAAAAAATGATTCAGGAGTTGTGCGTGTGCATTCATGTGTCTAACAATTGTGTGTGTACACAAATGGATCTGTGTTTGTTTAGAGGTGCACATACGGACCAAAAACAGGACTACGGTAATTCATAGTGTGCTCATAATTGAATAAATAAAATTAAAAAAAGAAATGATAGAGATTTAGAAGAAGTTGCTGCACGTTTGGTTTAGACTCAAATGGTCTCACATGCAGGAGACTTAAGCTTCACTGTCTCAATGTTCCCTCTCAGACTTAAAGTGGCTCACAGTGTCTCAAGTACCCAGAAGATTGAATCATGTTAAAGGTCACCTGTCATCTGGTGAAACACTAACACACACACACAAATCCTCACTAAGACTAAAGTGGCCAGGATATACTGGTGCAGCTATGCACCATGTGAAGCATTATAAAACAGTCTTGTCCTGTCTGTTGACAGGAGCAACTCTCATGCTGTCATATAGTCATTTCAAAGAATTGTAGTGGCATTCCAAGTTAAAGGAAACCGTTTACAACGTTTCCTATGTTATGGTTCTTGCTGTACAGTAAACAAGCAGGCAAGCCGTTGCTCAGAGCCAATTGGCAGTAGACAGGCTAAATGTAGGCCAACTGCTTCATCCCTCTGTCTTGCAACCAACCATACACATCAACAGAACACTGCAGTCAAAAAAAGAGCGTCTGCCAATGTTTTCATTTACATCAGGCATGAAGCACTAGTAGTAATAGTAAGATACTGGCATTAGGTTGCTAAAACTGTGGGTGACTGTAGAAAGACAGGCATGAGACTCAGAAACTGACTATAGTATGCAGCAAATACAGTCTGCTTGTTTTTCGGTGTGTAAAATTCATGAGTTATTGCAGATGCTTTTATGGTAACAGTATTTTAGCTTTGAATTATCAGTTATCATATTGACTTATGGCATGTCACATATTATTCATTGATGTACTGTAATTATACTGTAAATATACCATAATTATTATAGAATGATGACTTCAATGCTCATTCACATTGATATGTACCACACATACACAAACAATATGGTTAAAAATCAGTTGGTAGTTAAGGGCTACTATTGTTGTTGTGGGATGTAATGTGTACAGGTCCAAACATGTCTCATGCATGGCAGAGAAGAAAATTAGCCTGCGGCATAGATTTGTTCTTATGTGTGCCAGGGTGCTTAGGAAAAAATGTACCTTAGGTTTGATTTTAGTGTTGTTGAGCATAATTAAATAAAACAACCCTATTGTTTTGTTGTGTGGTATTGCTTTCTAACAACCATTTGAGTTCACTGTATATCTCAACATATACTGTACAGGTGCATCTCAATGAATTAGAATATTGTGGAAAAGTGAAGTAATTTGAATAATTCAATTGACAAAGAGAAACTCATATATATATTGTGGTTTTATTACACACAAAATCAAATAGTTCAAGCCTGTATTTGTTGTAATCTTGATGATTACAGCTCATGAAAACCCCATATAAACTCTAGAATATTGTGAAATAGTGAAAATTGTAAGGATACTTACAGGTAGGTCAACACTGGGGTTTGAACCCACAACATCCAGACCAGACCTGACAAGGAGTGGTCTGAGGCAGGAGTCAGTGAACCAAAAGCCACCACGAACAGACGTGTCAAAAATATGGGCTACCACTGTCTCATTCCTCATTCCCAACACCCAGACCACTCGACCATGCTGCCCCAGGTCCCAGGTCCCAGGTTCCAGGACCCAGGTCCCAGGTCCCAGAGTATGGAGCAAGAGTGGAGAGGAACAGAGTCCAAGTTGCTTGAAGTCCAGTGAGAGGTTTCCTCTACCAGGAAATTGTAAAGCACTTCATGCTTCCTTCTGCTGACAAGCTTTAGGGAGGTGCTGATTTCATTCTCCAGCAGGACTTGACACCTGCCCACACTGCCAATGTACCTGGTTCAATGACCATGGGATTACTGTGCCTGACCACTGAACCCCATAGAAAATGTACATAGTATTGTCAAGAGGAAAATAGACACAAGATCCAAAATGAGTTGAAGGCGGCTATAAAAGCAACCCGGGCTTCCATACCACCTCAGCAGTGCCACAGGCTGATCGACTCCACGCTGCATAGTATGCATTAATGAAGCAGTCCCAACCAAGTACTGAGTGCTTGTACATGAACATACTTTTCAGAAGGCCTGTCTGTATTAAAATTAATTGTTCACTGGTCTTATGTCATATTACAATTTTCTGAGATACTGAATTTGGGGTTTCATGAGCTGTAAGCCATACACATTAAGATTAAAATAAATACAGCCTTTAAGTTCACTTTGCGTGTAATTACTGTAATCCACAATATATATGAGTTTCACTTTGTCAATTAAATTATTGAAATACATTTTCCACATTTTTTCCACAATTTATTGAGATGCACATACTGTATGTCTATGAAACAGCTCAAATGTTGGTAGACTGGTGCAAGTTTGACCTATTAATCTTTAGTAAACACATTACCAGGAAAAGCTCTGACTGCCTTCGAAGAAGCATTAAAAAATTTTTTTGGAGAAACAATGAAACTCAATGGAGGTTGAAAAGGACTGATAGTTTTGGTTCATTGCTGAATTGAATGAACCAAAACTATCAGATCTTTTCAACCTCCACTTCCCTCCACAGGATTCTTTTCATCCTGACCAGTGTGTGGACCTATATATTGAGGTGAGGGTGTTATACACGCTCTGATGGAGGTATGCCTTCAGTTCCACAGCAAGAAAAGTGAAGAGCCAACATTTTCTGGCTTTGGCAAGCACAACAAATGTCTGACAGCTATTTCTGATAGCTTGAGGGACCCCACAACCAATTCACAAGAAATAAGCACTTATTCACATACATATGTAAGGCAGTGTTCAATCAAATGCTCTGAAAGACAACCATATTCAATGTCCTATTGAGGTTTTGTCATGCCCTTTACTAACTGAGAGAAAAAAACACAACTCTGTTTTAATATTTCTGAGTCTTTGATGTATAAATTAGATGGTGGGCAGGTTGAGACCATGAAACAGGCAGTTTCAGACAAACCAAATAGCGGAAAGTAGAAAGTATGCATCAGAAATAAATATTCTCACTTGCATACAAAAGTATGGGATACTGCAGGCTGTTTCCTAAGGCTCCAAAGGTGCATGAACACACACGCACGTGCACGTGCACACGCACACACACACATGAAGAAAATTTTGCCTTCAGGTCTTATCTACTGTTGTACATGAAAGAGAGAGCGAGAGAGAGAGGGAAAGTGAGAGAGAAATAGAAAGAGAGAGAGAGAGAGAGAGAGAGCGAGAAGGATAGTGAGAGAGAGAGCTTTGACAGTTACATATTAAATGTAAGCAATGCATTTAGGGTTTAGGTCCAAAAGTGCAATACATTCATGCAAATTGTAAACAAATGTAATGTATGTGTAACACACATTACATTACAGAGAAGAATAAAACATACCTTAGATTTTTCACACATACTAAAACACCTACTACAGTAGTAGGTGTGAAAAATCTACAGTATATGTTTTATTCTCTGACAATACATTTTAGGATCTAGACACCCATAAACTGAATTTAAATTATATATACTGAACCAATAAAGGACACAGAAGTGATTAATATTTTAGTCAAATAATATTGATAGATTCTTAGATTTTCTCATGTAAAATATAATTAGTTAGGGCTCAAATTCCTAGATTAATATCATATGATTGCATACTGTATCATCCCTATATCAAGAAATGTATTTTGTATTACCCAATACATAAAAAAAAACATTGTTAAATACTGTATCATATTTCCCATTGCCCATTACAAAAGATAAGTAATGAGATGCTTGTTTATGTGGTCCTGTGTGTCCTGTGTGTCGTACCGATGTTGTGCTAAAAAGGTATCCTCAGCCAAACATTGATTGGAAAATGTAGACGTAGTTAGGAAATTAAACCACCCTCCCCCCAGGCAGTTGTTCCTATTTTCCCACAAAAAGACAAGCTCAAAATATGAAGCATGCATCGCTGGGGAAATCTGACCTTTTAACATTTTCTGTCTGCTTGGCTTCAGGCTGCCTATGAACTCTAACTGAAAATGCAAAATTAGTGCTGGAATCTGCAGTAATCTAACTGACAGACCTGTTTGTAACGGCTAGTAACACATATCAAATTAATTAAATGCTATGGGACTTTTATATTTAGATTGTAAAATGTTATATTATTATTACAATATCAAAAACACTGTTTAGAAATATTTATTGATCTTATTTGAGGGATGCAGGTTAGGCATTATTAAATTGAACTTAAAGAAACATGACATCCAGTCTTCAAGCAACTGAGGGAGGGGTATTCTCATGATTTGATAATGGATCCATGGTGTGATTGACAACAGAAAATGGCAAGAAAAGGAGGAGGGAAGAGGAGGAGAAAAGATAAGATGTCATTGCTAGGTGGGAGACTACTGTCCCTCCCTGTCAGATATGGACTAAAACAGAGGTTCCCAAACTCTTTTGTGTCAAGACCCACCGAACCAAGTGCCGGCAACGTAATTTTCACAAACATAGCCATTTTAGCTAATGCTATACCTGTGTATGCGCCAAATATGTTTGAGCAGAGCGGTGTGCAGGCTTTGGTGTGCAGGCAGCTTAAGAGGATTTCATCCAATCAGGAACAAGTAGGCTATTTTGCCAAACCTTACTCACGACCAATGAGTGGAACAACACCATAGTAAAGTGCGGAAGCCTCTCATTGATATTCTTCATTCATTCAATGACCGCTTGCAATTTTTGTGACCCACTCAATCTCACTCAGTGACCCACCTGTGCGGCCCAACCAACAGTGTGAACACCGCTGGACTAAAAGACACAATTTCACTATATTAATATACTTTTTCTTTCCACTTCTCTTTACTGCACAACAAATACAGAGTAGATAATATAAATTTCTTAACAAAATTAAGCAATCAGACAGGTCACATCAAGCCCACGTCAGCTGATCCAATTACCAACACTTAATAAGGCGACCGTTTCAAATACCCACACATGCACATTCATTGGCTGCTTTGACTTCTGTAAACAGCTGACTATCATAATTGTCCTGCACAACTTCAGACAGCTCAAATATATACATATTTATGTATACATTTGTATGTTTGTATACAAATTTTTTAGAGAATTTTGTAAGAATATAAATATAAGTGGTCTTTCTGAATCTCTAATGGATTTGGATTAGTATGCCATCTGTATGTTATTGTAGTGACGAGGTTTTGTACAACTCAGCAACACTAATCCCCAGTTTACACAGAAATATTAAGCCAGCCTCTGTAAGCTTTACATGCTGTGACTGCAGTTTACCTGCGGGGAATAAGACAAGGTATGTGCCTTATACTCCATCTTCACCGTGAACACCTGACAGCTTGTGACAGGCAACCACATCCCTACTTGGATGATAATACTGCACTACACAGTATGTCTGTGTAGCGCAGCGTGTGTGCTGTAATCATCATGACATTCATTACCTCTCATGTAAGACTGTTAGAAGGTGCCTGTGTCACAGAGATTTTTAAAACCGGATATTTCTATAATGGTGTATAAGGTGGAACACACTACATTGGGGATTGTTGTCGTGGCTGAAACTATGAAATAACAAAACACCACCGCCATTGTTGGAAATACATTTGGAATAAAGACTTCGATATCATCACATAACACATAATTAAAACAAGTATATTCTTCTACTGCTGTTGCTAATGCAAATGTATAAAGTAGAACAGAGGTCTTCAACGTTTTTCGGGCCAAGGACCCCTTGGCCGATAGAAACACAGCACAGGGTCCTATCACATATGGAAATGGAAATATTTAGTTGTTGGGCCAACAATAATGTGTAGGACGGCCTAAGGTGCCATGCATATATAAGTAGGCCACTAACTAAGCCATTAAAATAATTAGACAGATTTGTATATTTATTACACTGGTTGTAAATATGTTATTGTATATTTTCTGACATTTACATTTTTGAAGAAAATAAGTTTCACTATCAAATAATTTGAAGGACCCCCTGCAGTACTTCTGATGACCCCCTGTTGAAGACCTGCAGTGGAATGTATAATAAGCATGTATCATTCTGTATTTACTATGTGAGGTAATAATGGTAAACGCATACATTATAAGAAGAGAAGAAATTACTACCAACACATTAGTACATGTTCACATCATGACATAATAGCCCTTTAAGCTTGCTAACATGTTAATTAAATTAATGAGGCTGATGAACTCCCTGAATTCCTCCTTCAGGGCTAATCTGTCATTTTTCTCAATAATTCCATGCAGAAACACATCCCAGGAAAAGATGAGTGTAACTGTTCTCATTTAAAAATATGATCCTAAAGAAACAATAAAATGTGTTGTTTTCTTTTCTTGTTAGAAAATATATTTTTTAAATATCTACCACTATGGACATAGAGAGAGTAAATAGCCAATTATGCACACAAAATGGGAATTTGTGCACCCAGTTTTGTTATTTCATGAGCAATGAATTTATAGTTTATGAACCCCTGCATTGAACCAATTATTTCCTCACAATAACAGGCATCCAGCAAGATATTCTCAAGATTAATCATGGGCAGGGAACTTACATATCATTTTCGTTGTTTACTTATTATTTTTATTGTTATTATTGCAGCTACACTTTCTGTATAACACATGCTTAATATGAAATGAATGCTGGATGCCTGTGCTTGTGAAGAAATAACTACTGTAGTTTGAATGATGGACTTGTAAACTGTGCATGCAATTCCTATTTCATGCACACAAACGTATATAAAAATATGACTTTTACAGCATGAAGGCACTCAATGTCACATATAAATAATCAAAGTATGGCTCCACTGTTAGGACAAACCCGTTCATGTCTCATCACACATGTGTAACGATTCCAGACGGGGGTGAAGTTCCAATTGCTGGTTTACAGTTTATTGTACCAAAGTACAGGAATGGGCTGGCTCGTAGACAATAACAGGCAGAGGT
>JAODUE010000021.1:3744580-3756430 GCA_027564755.1 Amblyopsis hoosieri | reverse complement strand
AGTTACTTAGCAACTGCCAGCTGGTAGACGCCCGGTCGACAGTTACTTTGTAGCCTAGTGGCAAAATCGATGCAGGGAGGAACCTTTGTATCAGATGTTCAAAGGGACAAATAAAGAGGTGGGGAGAGACCGGCATTTATTTAAAAATACAGAAATTTGATGTAAAGTGCGGTCTACACCTCGCGTAAAAAATCCAAATAGAAGACTGTTCTATTTTTACACTTCTCCGCAGCGTACTGTATACGCTCCACTTAAGCGCTGCTCTCATGGCCAGTGTAGCCGGGTCCATTGATTAATATGGCAGCGTAGTTTTGCAGCCTACGCTACGCAGTCGATGTAGCCTGGCCGTAAGAGTGCAATTTTTATGATGACAATGTGATTTGCCTGCAGTGTGAACATAACCTAAAAGTGTTCAATGGGGCTGTTGTGTAGACTGATATGGATACTGTATCTGTTCAATGGGGTTGGTGGTGTTTTAGACATGTATTCAATATCTTAATATTCTTTCATTTAGATTGGTTAATTTTGGTTGATTTTCCATTTTATTTTAAACATTGTCTGAGTAACACAAATATGAACACCATGGCTGAGTAACACAAATATGAACACCATACACGGGTTAATATATTTATTGAAATTATTATACAATATTTTAAACATTGATATAATAGTAGTTGAAAATATAGTGTAATTTCAGTTGTGCATGTGCGTATGTGTGGCCCACAAAGCATTTGTTTTCATCTGAGATGCTTATTCTCTAGTTTGACACATTAATTTCTGCTACTAGATCTAGTAGCAGAAATTAATACCACTGCAGATATATGGCTAGACAAACTCAATTATATGTATTGAATAGGATGTGTAAAATACTGTATATGATATAGCTGTTTATTCAACCTACAACCTTGTGTCACTAACACATATTTAGGGATATTTAGGGATATATGGAATTTTACTCTGGTATGAAACCTTGTGTGAGTAAAAGTAGCTGTTAATATTTTCAAAAGGTACAACTGTTGCCTACGCAATAGCCTTGGAAGCTAGAACAGATTTTAAAAGCAGCCAGTTAACAAGCATGGATGAAAGATGTCATATGGCCTTGTTGAAATGTGTCTGACAAACTAAAAACATCCACTCTCAAATGAAAGAAAGCAAAACCTTTGAACAAAAATGAGAAAATACTGTGTTTGTGAGTAGGAGAAGGTTGGTCCTACACATCTTCACAACATGACCTTATAAAACAGTTTTGGCAGGAGTAGTAAAATCATATCAATCAGTAACACGGCAATACAAAAAGTCTAATTCTAATAACATGGAGATACTGTTTAATCTCACTCATATGCCAAAGGACTCGTCAAAAGCATTCTATGCAATAAATGAATCAATGTGAGATGTTACATGTGAAACCTTGTTATTGCATTGTAGCTATAGGCCTATTGCAACATTAGCTCAACAAATAAGCTGTTTATAGAGCTATTGTTTGCAATTCATATGACCTATTTTAATTTAGGGCATCAAAGTCTAAGTCACTGGCCAATAAAAAAAACAAATCTGCCGAAATGAGCATGCACCAAAAGGTTGAATAGCCGCAGATGCCCGACTGTTTTGCAGGCAGTGAAAAGCTAGCACAGCTAGCAACTAGGGCCTGGTTGCAAAATGGGTGGCTAACTCTGGAACCCTTCTGCGTTAAAAAAAAATATATAATTTGAAACACAGCAATCATTAAATGTAAAAGAAAAAAAACACGTTTCGGTGCCAAAGACCACAATAGAGTCAGTGAATTCAATAGTTTTTTTTCCTCAAGTAATGGCAACTAGACCTTGACATTATTTATGTGATACAGCTCAAATGTAGCTTTATAATAGCATGCATTTACATTTGCCATATACTGTATCAACTTCTAATTTGATTATGTGTTATTCGGTAATTGTTAGTGACATTCAACATAATAAGCTTTTGGTGTCTGAGATGAAATGACAGCATAGAGCAGCCAGGAAGCAGGTATTGGCCAGCTGGCACTAGTTTGATGGCAAGGCCTGTTGGCTGTAATGAGATAGTCTAATGAGTCCAATGCAGGTTACAAACTACATTGGAATATCCTGCATCAGGTGTTACAGGCCACACAGTTGATTAGAACTACTATAACATTAAAAAACACTAAAAAAATGTTATGCATGTTCTGGTATTTCTGGATATATTTTTTGTGTAAATATTTCCATAAAAATGTAAACACAAAACATGAACTTGCATGGTGAAATATCAAAACATTATGTCCATTGCCAAATGGCATCAAAATAATCTTTCTCAGCTTTGACCAAAGATATAGTATTTCAAATGAAGCCAAATTAATATGTTCCTTCAATATTATATCCGATCACAGGTCCCAGCCAAAGCACAAACTGTCTAAAAACTGCAGAGACCAACAGGCAGCAAAGGCTCAGAACTGTACAGTAGCTCTGTGTGTGTGTGTTTTGAATTAGTCAAAGTCACAAATTCCACACAGATTTTAACAATTGTGTTTTTAAAATATTATGCTGATGAAACATTTGTCAAGTACGAATCACGCACTGAAATACACATAACACATACATACATATGTATGAGAAATTAGCAATGTATGTGAAATTGAAGTGAAAGTATGTCGTGGTAATGGATGCGTGGGTTGCCAACAGTGTACATGACAAGTATTCAACTTCAAGATGATTCATGAGCATTTCATCAGATGTACAGCTAAGCATGAATAACAACATAGATTATCTCGAGAACAGAACAGGAGCGATCCTGTTTCCATGCCAGTGAGAAGCTATAGTTAACTAGTCATCAACTGGGGGAAGGGGAAGTATTCAGAACTCATCACTATACAATGTAGTCTAGGAGGAGTCATTGATTGCTAGCTAATACACCTTTTGTCAAATTCAGCGAATATCTCCTCACTATCACCATGTAAAGGTGCTTTTATTGGCACATACACATATATATTTGTTCTCTGCTCCCTCAAGGGAGCAGTGGGCAGCACCCAACTCCAGATAGAGGC
This sequence comes from Amblyopsis hoosieri, assembly GCA_027564755.1. NCBI lineage: Eukaryota > Metazoa > Chordata > Actinopteri > Percopsiformes > Amblyopsidae > Amblyopsis > Amblyopsis hoosieri. The sequence goes on along the minus strand of JAODUE010000021.1, from coordinate 3,753,396 downwards.
CAGTGTCACTGGTCAATGGCACTTACAGGAGAGAGTAAACTGTACACTTTTTGATAGTGGGGGAAACTGACGGAGACACAGGGAGAACATGCAAACTCCACACGGAAAGGCTGAAATATCTGTAAAGAGCAATATTCAATACTGAGTCTACTTTACCTACACAGCTAGACAGTTAATTTCATGACCAACATGCACAACAGTGGCCTACAACATACTGTACAAACAGGCCTATAATACAACTCAATATACTAGTCTCCCTTATTTGGCCACAAATAGACATGATCGCTCTCTGATACTGTAGGCCATATTCAGTACATTATGTAATATATAGAGAGATTCAAATGTAGAACTAATATATACGAGAGAATACAAATCAAGATAGGCTATTATGGTAATGCTCCTGTAGTTTATGTGGCCACTCATATTGCGTCAAGTTAATGTCAAAACTAGAAGCGCGCAATAGAGGGCACAAAAACACAATGCATAAAATATCAAGCTGCACCTTTTAACATTCCGTGTGCTAAAATAGTCCACTTGTGAGCACAAATGATAAATTAGCGAGCACAGATGTATGAATTGCACGTGCGCTAATCATAATGTCAGGCTCAACCTGTCTTTCTTCTCAAATGTTTTTTTTCTGCTCTCTATTTGTAGATCCCTGCGCGCACAAAGTAAATTACTGTGGAATGCTTTCTGTGCTCAAGCTAAGTTTTTACATGGTTGGTTTGAGAATGGAAAAGGGACGGCTTTTGATAGTTTGTGGGCAGGCTCTAGCTGTTTCTGTCACCAAATGCTATTGGACGATGGACCCTGCTATTGGCTGCACACTAAGCTTCTCCTCAGAAAAGAAAGATGGCGGACGAAGATGAATGTCAATGTCGACAGGTAGGTTAAAGCAAACTATGGTTTAACTGTTTTAGAATGATTTAATAGTCAAGCTATAGTTTTATGAGCACACATTCATTGATTCACGTTGCCTGTTCCCCCATCAACCATCAGCAGATGCCGGTCGAATACAGGACATTGAAGGCAACATTATCTGATGGAGGCAGTAGGCATTCGAAGAGCCATACTGTAGCCTTTCTTAATGATTGGTTTGGTTTCTTAATAGTTATTTTAAGAAACATTTAAATTAATAACATAAAACATATAACAAAATACAAATAACACATTATTGAAACATGTATATCTGGTCTTAGTAATGTTAATATAGTATCATTCAGCAGTAATAACATCCAATAGTTTCCTGTACTGTACTGCGTTGATTAGGATGAATGGTTTAAAATTCCAAAACTGTTTTAATTCATTAAAATATTTATCGTATGTATTGCATGACAAGCTCTCTCCTAGCTTTTCCCATTCCAAAACAACTTCTCTTCCATTCTGTTGTTGATATACTTGTGCATTGTGGAAATTCAATGTTCTGGTAAAATTTGGAATTCATTGTTCCACTAATGAATGAAACATGTCCAGGCCCTGAGGCACCAATGCTGTTCCAAACCATTATGCTACCTCCATCATTGAAACAAGGTTTAGTGTTGGTGTGCAGTGCTGTTTTTCCTTCATATACATTCCTGCCAAAAGCATATTTGTTATTTTCATAAAAAGTTATTGTCATGCATCCAAATCACTTTTACCACAAGAATTGTGGAACATCCTGGTAGTCTGCAGCAAACTTAGCAAATGCATGCTCAATGCCGTACATCAATTGCACAACCATTTTATTTCAATTCGTGGAAAGTAAAGTTGCCAGTGAGCACATAGGCAGAACCCCAACATTGTTAAATAGAACTATTTAGTAAAAGAGTAACACATTATAATATTAATATACCTTTCCAAAACTTAGTACACATTTATCTCTATAGCTTTATAACTTTTAACTTTATTTTTTAAGTATATTTCAGACACATAAAATCATAAAGATTTCACTTAATGAATCTCAACTTTTAAGTAATAATTAGTCATTATTATGACAGTGGTGTGCAGTCAGGCCCTTCAACCCCTTCAGAGAAGGGGTGTCCAAAGTGACACAAGAATCTTATGTTTTATTTATGAAACACTTAGCATATACTTTCACAAATCAATATTACACAATATATTAATTTAAAACGTATGCATCTCTGAAGTAGTCCTCTACATAAGCTTAATGTCTGTGTTCTCGCTACTTTTACAGTCCATAATTTGGAGTAAGAAATTCATAACGTCAACTTTAAAACTCATCATTATGAGTTTTAAGTCATAATTTTTACTTTCAATTTCATAATTTAAGTTTCATACTCTGAGTAATACAGCGGACTCCAGTATCATAATTCAGAGTTTCAATGACATATGCACGCACTTATAAAAAATAGTTTGCTTTAATCCCTGTTTTCTCTTGTAATGATTTGAGAAAATAAATTGAAACTTAGAAACTAGCTGTTAGATCTAAAAACAACCTTGTTATTGAGAGTTTGACCTCTGTCACGCTTTCCAAAAAACAGTGTTAGGAATCTACCCTCAACATGTGCCAGGAAATAAAAACATGGTTAGGCAAATAATTTAGAGATAAGTAAGATGCGATTAGAGAAGTAAGAATATGAGTAAATATGTCTACCTGCATATTCTGCATTTATAAAATTACATATTCACCGACAAATTATTTATAGATTGATCAAATGCAACAAACACTCTGGATTAAATAGGTTGTCTAAATGAGCAGTAATGTTTTGTGCCAATGTAAGCTCCACCATACAGTAGCCTGGATCAGCCTGACTATTGCTTTCGGTTAGCTGAAACATTACATTATGGTTAATTTAGCCAATCTGAAAGGGTGACTAATCAGCGACCAGTGGGGTTGGCCAAGTGTGAAGATGACGTTGAAGTCAAGAGTTTCAACCAGTCGTAGAGCTAGATGAAGCATTACGAACAGCTGAACATGGTTGTCAATGCCGATTAGTTAATTAAAGTCAGCTCCAATAGTTAACAAATTAACTCAAGGTCTGCGACCATTAGGATGCAATGACTTGAAGCCCAAATGGAGCATGTCCATATTCTATTCAGAAAGATAATGTTGGGTCTGGTTATACTAAGCTACAACTTTTATATATACAATTGGAAGAATTGAGAAATTGAGAATTGATATTAGAATGATACATCTGAATCAATGGATTTTTACACTGTGAGCTTTGTAAATGTAATTCACTTTTACTATTTATGCCACCTCAATACTACAGTGAGGTTAATAATGTAGGTTTATCAGATGAGATGCTTCATAAAAAGTTTGTTTCCCAATGGTTGTGAGGCGCACTGTTTAATCATTGGACGTGGACACTTCCTATCTTGTACTTGTTCAGCAAGGCTAATCACAATCCTGGCGCCTCGCCATTAATTACACTTGGACACATGATAGACTTACTGCTGACAAGTCACTTTGTCCCCATCCCTGCCTGCGACACTGTGCATTCATGTTGAATAATACCATTCTCAGGCAGGAGTCACTGCCTCTTCTTGCCACCAAGCCATATTTTCACATCCCTCAATTTCACTTTATCAGTATAACGTGCAAATTGGAGCTTAGTGGCTTGATGGTAAATTGAAATTCATTGAAGCATTTACATGACATTTACCAATGGTTGCATAATGCAGGGAATAATAAAACATGTGTCCAAGTGAAATGCATCAGTCCCTGTGCTCTCATCTCCAAATTAATAATATACAAATTGCCTTATATGCCATATGTATGTGTGCCATGCATGTGGCATATATAAAAGTGTGTCCTGCCTATAAGCAGACACATACATGGCAGTTTAATGCATGGCTGGTTGACATTTTGGCAAGTGCCTGATAGTCTATCAGTTCTCACACAGTGCTGGGCCTATACATGATTCTGCAGCGTCCAGTTTATTTGTATTCCATGGGCCTGCTAAAGGCTCGGCAGCCTTAATAATGATGGCAGGTTGGCAACCGGAGATGGTAATCGGGTGAAAAAAAATATTGACTGCCTGGTTTCAAAGGCCTGGGACGTCAATAGTCTCCACTGCGTGTCTTCAAACGTCCCTATTACTGCCAATTTCCAGGCAAAGCAAAACTAAATAAATAGATAAATAAATACACACACTGCCTCAATTGCATCTGGACTTAATGCAGCCACACTAATGTCCATAAGATTTCAATTGAAACAAATCAAGTGGAGTTGGCCCCAGGAGGTGGTCTTTCTTTGGTCTGTCGTCTCTACAAATGAGGTGGAGAGAGGGGATGATATATGCCAATGTTTCATATGAAGTAAAAAGATCTTTACTGCCCTTGTGTTGACTGACTAGATTGTGTATTTTGCTTCCTATATAATAGTCATTTTATAGTCACCAAAATGTTATCCGATTAATGAATGAACCCATTATACTGTAAGTGCAAACCCTTAGTGAAATGTGAAAACCTCTTCACATCTATCATCTATTTAAAAGCAACATTTTAATCATCTGTAAATGAATATACAGTATATCCGATTTCCATAGTCAAGATTTGAACCTGCATATGGTGGAATTTCATTGAAGTATAAACCTATATTTATTCTCAAGAAATTATGTAGAGTACCTTCATGGCTCTTTTCCACTGCTGGTACCAGCTCGCCTCTATTCGATTTAGGGAGCTTTTCCATTGTATAGTATCAGCTCTACTTGACTCTACTCCCTTCAGCACAGGTTTTTTTCTACTGCATATAGTACTCACTCAGTTGTACTGTACCTGGTCACCATAGCGATGACACTGTTCAACCCCCACGCCTGCAGTTTTTCAGTTTTTAATTTGGAATATGTCCCTACCTTGTTGGAATGTCCCTCGGTAGGCGTGTGCAGCCAACAGTTCATAGACATCTTTGTCAACCTTCACTTTATGTGAATTGCCCTGTCCAGCTCTCACTAGGTAACATTGATTATGCCGTTGACAACCTAGAACAATCTGCACTTCCTCAATTGATCACATTGTGGTTTTGCGTTTTCCCATTTAATCAAAATTAAATAAAAAGTTGCGGCTGTTACAGTTTGCCGTATGTAGGCTACTGTATGTCCGTGTTGCGCAATGACGATGACAATTTAATCCAATCAGTAGTCTGCATTGTTGTCACGTCACATTTTGGAATCGCCTCAGCTCGCTTGGAACCTCAACAGAGCAGGCACTAGAAAAAGTACCTGGTACCAGGTACTATCTCAATGTTTGCCCACTGGAAAAGCAAAAAAGGCAAGTCGAGTTGAGCTGGTACCAGCAGTGGAAAAGCTCCCAAAGCGAGTAGAATCGAGGCGAGACGAGTTTAGTTGGTACCAACAGTGGAAAAGCTCCATTACATTGTCGACAATTATAAAACAATGTTGCCTTTATCCCTTCTGGGTGATGCTTCCTCTCAACTGTAAGAGTTCATTGTAAATTTATTATTTACATCTGTTGAGTAGTAAAAGTGGAATTGTCTGTCAACCTAACCAAAGTAAATAATTTGTCGTTGGCAAACAAATACACCACTGGAGGTAACAAGAACAGTAGGAAAATGGAATAATGGCTTAATATGACAAGTCAGGCTGTTTTCATTAAGGCCAATAAAGAGCGCTCTCCAAAGAGCACGCCCGTAGAACAAGCAGGTGTCTGTGCTCTTACCAAAGTGCTACAGTGTATGAACGTTGTCTTTTGAAGTATGAGATCACAATGAACAGTAAATCACATTTGATATTAAAATAGAATATTAGGGAGCCACTGTGCTTTGCATTCAGTTGGACAGAGCAGTTGGTTAAGGTAGGATGTATGTAATGTTGACTTGATTACTTTGTCAAGTTAAGTGATATTGACTGAATACTATAAATATACAGTACCATACCGGTTTAAGGAATAGTGCATTGTTGTTTTAATTGTTTAAACACAGTACACTTTACACATAAGTATGTCATCATCTTTAATGTGCCTACTATAGATTATGATTGCTTCCCTCATATTTGCCTAAAGCTATTGTCTATGACATAGTGTATGTGTGAAGATGCAGGTGTTTATAATCTCCCTCCTACACATTCATTATTCCTCCTCCAATAAAATATGCATGACTGGGTGGGTGTGTGTGTGTGTGCGCTGCAGCTGGTTCAATGCTGTATGCTTGTCTACACTGAGACACTCAGACAGACCCCATCAGCATTAATTACTGCGGCCATTAATCAGACCACAACAGATAGCTGTGTAATCCCTCTCTGTAATGTAGGTTGTTTTTTTTTTTTGCAGGGGCACCAGTGCTAATTGGATTTGATTGGATATTGGTATGATGCCCCATACAGAACATCTTAAGGTAATAATTAGAAGATGGATCAATTGGATCATGGTGGAATGCCATAAAGTAAAGCTGTTAAATACTAGAGCAAGTTAATCTTTTAAGATATAACAGTGCCCTAATATTGTGCAGTTGAATTGTGCAACTGAATAAGCACTCTAGTCTCACAGTGCCAGCCTTTACTTGCATAAAGTCTGGGACACAGCGTACAGTATGCTAACTGCATAAAGACTCTGCTTGACAGGAGACATATTTTGATTCACATTGTTGTACTCATTGACCAAATTGGACTTACTGAAAAACAGGACTTCATTGGGAAACGAAACGACTTGAGTTTGGCTGTTTGCAGGGCTTTTATTAATGTATATGGTTACTTATTAAAGTAACTGAAAGACTGAAATAAGTGAATAAAGCTGCTGCACTTGAATTGTACCAGGATTGCATATAGCCTACAGTGTACTTAGTGCTAATGAACGGAAGAGGCTGAGATGATACGTCCAGTCAAGCACTTTGCTTACATGTTGCAATGGTGTAGCAAGGCAACAGTGGGCCCCAATGCAGAGTGGTGAAAGCAGACCCTTAACAATAATAGCCTATTTTGAAGCAAGCCATTTCTAAATGTAACCCAATTTCAATGGCAACAGTAAAATGCTAGCCTACTGATGCCAAATATCTGTAGGAGTACACTGTAACTTTCTTTTACCGTACATTTACAGTAAATTACTGGCAGCAGAGACACCAGCAGTTTACTGTTATTTTACTGCACGCTGACTTATTTTTACAAGAAAATACAGTTTTTTGGTTTACACAATATGACAGAATAACTGCATTTCACTGTAATTTCACGTTATATGTTGTATGATAACAGTATAATACTGTTTATTTACACAGAGTAATAGTTTGTTATTGACTAGCTATTGACTGCAGAAAGTTGGCAACTTCTGCACACTGTGCGCCTCAGCATGCGCTGACCCCGCTCTGTGAGTTTCTGTTGTTCCTAATTACTTCCACTTTGTTATAATACCATTATCAGTTGATCGTGGAATATTTAGTAATGAGGAAAATTCACGAATGGACTTATTGCACAGGTGGCAACCTATCACACACGCTTGAATTCAGTGAGCTCTTGAGAGTGACCCATTCTTTCACAAATGTTTGTAGAACAGTCTGCATGCCTAGGTGCTTGATTTGATACACCTGTGGCCATGTAAGTGATTGGAACAGCTGAATTCAATGATTCTGAGGGGTGTCCCAATACTTTTGGCTATATATTGTATGTTTACATGACCTATATTTGCTATAAGTCTCACATGCACTCGGTTTCTTTAATTGAATTTGGGATGTGGTCTTGAACTGTGCTGGGAATGGTGATAACATGGAGAATGGCAGAACATCTGTCCACCTAATGGTTTCACACACTGGGATGTCTTGTTCCCCCAGGGATGAGAAAAGAGCAGTGTGAGAAAAGCCTGTCTGTTTCTTGTGCACTTGCCATGTTACCACCTTAACACAAGAAAAACTAGTGGTGCCAAAGACATGACTGTGATGATGAAATGTGGAATCCTACCAAAATATTTAATGCAGATCACATGCTTGTGTTGGGATGAAAATTAAGTATTTTTCAAATGTTAAGCCTACTGTATTACCTCAAGTCCATGACCAAGTTCTGTTTGTTTTAATCTTTCACCGAAAACTAAATTGAAATACAAGTTTCAAGATATGTTTTTGTGAAAACATAGAAGTCAATTAATCAAGTTACCTTTCCAGTTACATGGCTTTTATTTTACAAAGCTAAGGATCTCAATACCTCTCCATAAACAATTGTTAAAATTGACAGTAGATTTCCTCTCTCTTTTGGTGTGTCTCTCACAATCTCACTCTCAATTTATAACATACTTAGCCCTGCTAATGCCTGCATCTATTCAGACTGATGCTAATCCATAATTCAGCTGAGAGAAACAGAGTTCTCTGGAGCCCAGATCAAAGGCTCAGCGGTGTTCAACGGTGGCCAGGTGTTTAGAAGGCACTTTGTGGGGATGTAGAACACCCACCTCTATCCCCATTAAAAAGAGCAATTACCAAAGCCCCCTACTCTTATTGTAACCAATAAGGAAACAGTGATCCTTGTTGTGATTAAACAAATTAATAATGAAAAGTCCATGTTGTACAATGGAAACAATTTATCATGATTCAACAACGTGTTGGGTGTAGTTTTGTTAGACAGAGTTAGCTGTGTTATAGCCTGGCTCCGCCCTATTGCATCTTAGACAAAAGTGACTCAATTTATTTGCGTATTTTTGTTAGCAAAGCCAAGTAATAGGTTGATGATTTTATAATGTATAAACAATGTTGAATTTAACCTTATTATCTAATTTAACATATTTGTTATAGCCAAGGCTACAATAGCCTACAACCACTTTTTCTTAAAACCTCTTGCTCACAAACCTGAAAGAGCACATGCCTGTTTTTCCCACTCCAATTCATTAATAGGCATGATTACATTATCGTATATATATATATAAAAAATAATTATATATATATA